>CM042747.1:28042846-28060651 GCA_022496165.2 Catalaphyllia jardinei
CAGGATCCAGGATCCAGGATCCAGGATCCAGGATCCAGGATCCAGGACCCAGGATCCAGGATCCAGGATCAAGGATCGAGTGAAAAGAAAAAACATTAAAATCATGAAGTGCCAAGTGCGCAAGATATAGAGGAAAGATGGATCAAATTAAAATTCTAAATGAGCCAAAGCAAACCTAACTAGCAAAACATAAACCTGGTGCCAACACCATTCACACCATAGAACATATGTGTGACCTTTGATATGACAGTTGCTACATCATAGTCTAACAGCTCTGCTCTCCTTTTTTTAGAAAAACCCCTTGCATAGAACACAGCATGTAATGCCCTTCCGCAACAATAATGTGAAATAAAATAGGTTAGAAGGCCAAAATTAAAAGAAGAAATGGCGAAAACGCTATGAATTTTACAAGCCGTCAGCGTCATGTGAGCCTGCCTATGATTTTCATCAGTTGACATTTCTTGCCACCTGAAGCCCTGCAAGAATTAAATTATGAATTAACATCATAGACATGCTTTGCCGCTCACGCGTCCAGCCGATTCTTGGGGAGGAACGTAGAGCGGACTGAAGAGAGAGGCGGAAATCGAGCCTGCGTACAGCTGGTGGAAACGATAAAAAAAGAAGCAAACAGAAAGTAAAACAGCAAAGTGTTGCAAGATAAGTCAATATATAGATGACAATGTTGCAGCGTTAGACGGTTGGCAGTCTGGAGATGTTGGCTCCAAGGTTTTGCGGCACAAGAATATAAAACCTCTGGCACCCAGTGTGCGGTACAAGCGACAGCCGGAAATTAACAATTTATTTACTCTTCGTCCATTGAAATAGCCACGTCGTTTCCTAAATCATAAAATAGATTCAATATGAAAAGTATATATAAAAAATAAGTTCCATAAATAGATCCATTTTTTTCATTGATGCATTTGTTTACAAAGACTAGACTCGGCAGAGTTGCGTAATTTCAGAAGTACAGGGTATTGGCGTTCGACGAAGTGGAACGCAATCCTAATTTTTGCCTGTGACTCTGCAGAGTTGGTGGTCCTGTGTAAGGTTATTGTCTGGAAAACCCACATTCCTGTAAGGGCACGAAAATGGCCACCCCGCTTAATTTTTGCAGGGGCATGTCACGACATAGTTACAGTGTACTAACTATGTCACGACAGTTATTAACTATGGTCACGGCCAGTAAACTGGTACCGTAACTGAGACATGTGATAATACATGTGACGAACATGTGAGCACGTGAGCAGGCCATGTAGACTTTGTACTTTCTTTCCATGTGTTCTCTCAGAGGTAGCGTTGGATACTGGACTTTCTTTCTGTGCGCTCTCTCAGAGGTAGCGTTGGATACTTTTGCCGTGGGATTTTGAGGCTGAGTAGTATTATATTCAATAGTATGATGTTATTTAAACGTTCGTTCGGGCTCACGAGAAACTTGTTTATTTTATAAGATGCGTAAGAGTGAACCTGAGCCAGGGAACGGAAATTTAAATACTGTATACTTTGTATCAGGCCAGCGGAAATACTCGAATCAGTCACACGGAGTTTGTTTACGATGGACGAGCACGCGATTGCAAATGCGTACTTATATTTGAGCGTCCTGCTTAGAATAATGTTCGTAAAAAATATACTTTTACAAATTACAAGTTAATAATGTGAGAATATTTAGCACGAAATCTGGTCCTATTAAACCTGGCGCCGTCTTGCAACGTAGTTTGTACCGAGACTTGTTCAATCAGAATGGCATGGAATTTGTCACTGAAATATCTTTCTTTAAATCTCCGGTTGTTGATGAAATAAGTTGTTTTTAGAGGTTGGAAGTCAGCTAGGGTAATCATTTAAGGTATCTGTATAAAAGTTTATACGGCGTCGAACGCACTCTCATAATCTTTGATTACTGCTAGTTTAGAAATACCGGCAACTGATGAGATCCACATGGAGGATCGAAACCATGGTCTTGCCTGAACTTAACCTAACAATGGCATATACAACACGCTAAACAGTCAACAGACTTGCACGTAAAAACTACTAGCTGAATCATGTGGTGCCAAGAGCAACCAAAAGGAGGAATAAATCTATACACATCGAGCTCGAGAAACACAAGCTCGATCAGATAACTGCAAGAAACATAAGAGTATTTCTAGAGAAATGTATACCTCTCTCGAGGTAAAGCTACGACGTCTCAGGAGAAAAATGTACGAGGACAGGAGCAGTCTAAGAGCCCCGCAGTTTCTAAAAATCGGAAAGATACGCGCAAAGCTTGTCTCATAGGGTTTGTATGGGAGATGTTGGCTCCGGGTGATGGGCTCCTGACAAGGACAACTTATATGATATCCGTGATAAGAATCTACCTACTGCTTGCAAATAGTTCTAATGAAAGCCGGGCCCAGCGTCACAATATATAATGCAAGTAAGAAAAACGTCCACGAAAAGTTTCGTATTTTGCCCCTAGAAAGCAAATATTTAGAGACTTGAATGAGCCTAACAATAGCAACAGCGGAAGTCGTGCAGGCCTGTCACAAATTTCTTTGATTTTATTGTTTTATTAGTTTTTCACTCGATCCTCGATCCTTGATCCTCGATCCTTGATCCTTGATCCTTGATCCTCGATCCTCCATTCCGGATCCTCGATCCTCGATCCTCGATCCTCGATCCTGCTTTTCCAGGAAACCCATGCTGGAGCCCATCCATACTTTTAACCTCTACAACAAGGCGACTGGAAACTAACAGAAACATCTGTCACTGAGTTGTGCTACAAAGGCGTGAATTTATCTCTCGAGGAACTCAAAAACATTAAAGTAATACTTTTTCTAATATATGAACTGTTTAGTAACCAAACATAGCAGCTCTTTTGGCCGTCATTTAAATGCCACGTTACGCTAAAGCTTAGAAATTCAAGTGTAGTCTATCAAGAACCCATTTGGAGCGAAAAATTTGTATGAATAGTAGTATTCCGCTGCTCTTAGACATCATGAAAGTAAAATCTCAGGAGGATCAATAGTTTTGTAGTTTGAATTTCAGTGACGTCATGTGATAACCGACAATACAGCATTTAATACACTGCTCTCAATCGCGATAGCTTTTATCGTAATACGAGATATATATTTCGACAAGCAGCACAGTACCACTATTGCAGTTATGGGTAAACTAACTTTTTTCCTTTCCTATATGACTGCATTTTACACAAAATCTCAGTGAAGAGGTAAATACTGGAGACCTTCGGAATCCTGGCGAATATCGTTTAGCCCGTGTAGCAGACGGAAATTTAATGCAGTGGCTGCGACGCAGCTAATATTGCTAGCGCAAACAAAAGACATTCACCTAAAACAATTAAGGCAAATATACATTTGGAGGATATGGGAACTAAGTTTTATAAAAGGTAGCACATCTTGCCAAAATTACAACATCAAATAAACCTGCTCGTAAAAGAATCGAATTTTTCAAAAAAGTAGCTAGTTATTGGAAAAGTACACTTTTTGAAAGGAAAAGAAACAATTACCTCTGCATAATCAGTTTAAGTTTGGAAAAATTCGTCAAACAGCCGTATTGTATTGTTTCTGGTCAAAAGTTAAATTCTCTCCTTTGTTTCACTACTTCCATTCAAAATCTGTCCACCATTTCGAATTCACGCTGAATATGTTTGGAAACACAGATAAGCAATTAACTCAATAGCCTCTGTCTTGCGCCTATCAGTCTAACTGCCTTTGTTTATGATTTTCTGTTTTGATAATTGACGACTTTTTAGAATTGGCGCCCTGTCATGAGCAGCTGGTGCATAGTAAAACCCTCGTCCAATCAGAGCCCTTGTTTTTGTGATAGTATTTTTCTCGCACAATCGCGCAAAGTCCTTTACAAATTTGCATATGATATTGTTGACACAAATAAAAGTTTAAGGAGTTCAGCGCTGTGACGCCCAGTATAAGAAATGTGTTCACACTCCACCGCACATGTCCGTTAGTTTCGCCTTATTTTGTTTCTCTCGCCAAACGGAAATTTGAAATACGTGGTACTAGCGCAGTGAAGCGTTAAGACACGTATCATGTCTTGCAACATGAATCGTTGCGCTATAATTTTCCTTACGATCGCCGCGTTTCTCGTCTTTGCCGGAGCCGCCGTGTTTTTCTACTTCAGCCAGTACGCAGATGAGAGCATCTTGGACTTCTACATCTATAATCGCACTCTTCAGATCTTTGAAAAGTACCCCGTGGAAATAACCCCTGCCGAATGGACATTTTGGACTTGGACAGTCGTCTTCGGATGGCAGTTTCTTTGGCTTCTCTACGCTCTTATCTTGATGTGTCGACAGCTCGGCCCGAAGGTTCTGACGCCGTTCTTCTTCGTCTTTAACTTGCTAGCATTCGGTTTCACACTCGCTTGGGTGATGATGTTGGGCGAAGATCTCATCAACATTGCTCTAGGATTTATTACAGGGACAGCTGCCTCGCTCTTCGTGGCTGTGGCAATTGTGCACCATCGACTTAACATCCTACGTTTCTCGATGAATAGGTTCCCAACCGGAGACCAGATAGCAATGGAAGTGCTTGTAATCAACGGTATCGGTCTCTACGCGTCCTGGGCGCTTTTCAACGCCTTCCAACAAACCGCAATTGTCCTCAAGTACACAGCCGAAGTAGAAGACGACGTAGCTTGCACTATAGTACTCGCTGGACTCGCTTCTACAATTCTCTTTTGGTTCTGTTTGGACAATTTTGTTTTTTGGGAGTTTACACTGTTCACCATCACGCCTTACGCGCCCATGATTGTTGGCTTCACGGGAACGTTCATGGAGTTCTGGGATAAAGACGAGAGAAATTCGATTTTTAATGCTGCATTGCTAGGGAGCACTGCGTTTCTGCTGCTGCTAAAAATCGTGCACATCATCTGGAGAAGCCGAAGAGATAGCAAGAAAAGCCGGCGACATGTCCTCGTCGAGGAAGAAAAATATGAACTGTAAAACCCCTTCGTTTAGAATGCTGCTTGCACGCAGCTGGCGCACACAAAATCACGTTCAACAAAGATCGCCCATCGTGCGAAATTAGGAGAAAAAGAAAGAAAAAGTGACTTCAAACACAAGACAGACTGCGTGAAGACTATTTAAAGAGTGCGACAGAAACTTTGTTCTACATTTGCCTGTAGCAGGGAAAGGAGAATAAAGCATTTTTCTAGACTTTTTTAATTCACTGACCAAATAAATCCCCAGGGCGATTTAATGCTCTGCATTGAGCTGCATTATTTTCTAGGTTCACTTTTTTTGCAAAAGTAAACAATTTGACGAGAAGTTGACACAAGTAAAACGAAATGAAATGACAGCCTATGCGGTATATTAACCGATCGATGTTTGTGAAATTATGCATGAAATCTCCGTTAGGTTTTGATTTCAAGTAAAAGGCTCTTAAAAAGAACGAATCTCGTTTCCTGGGCGAAGAGTTTACTTCCGAGATACGCCAGAATGCACTTTATGTAAATATTACAAAATGCAATATGAAACGTCGAGACCTGCTTTATAAAGAACTGTACGCTTTCCAGTAACTCAGTTTTTCACACTTTAGATTAAAACTTGCTGTATATGAATGACATTGAATAATTGAAAATTAAAGTCGTCCACCCTTCAGTGTAGCTGTAAGTCAGCGACACACAGCTAAATAAAGCGCTGATGAAATGATTGTTGTGAATATAACCCAAGCAAATGTTTGAAGAAGGATGTCATTAAAAAACAACGCTATAGTAGGAAACTGTCTGTCTGTCTGTCGAGTCTTTAAGTATCAGTGTAGCCAGTGTTTAACACACATTTACAGCTTGCGATTGCGGTGTAGAAACGCAGACGACGACTTAACGAGTTAAAGTGTTCCTAAATCTTTCGACGGCGGCTGAGGGGCGTGACAACAAAAACATCTTCTACACGACATTAAAGTTTATTTTGTTTGCGGAAAACCACTAGCTAGACCATCTGTTTCATATCGATTTCTCAGGAACAATACGGTTGACTTCCCGTCTTTACTGTCTTTGTGTCAGAACATAACATGCACCTGCTTTGTTGACAACCTTTCCGCAAGACTAACCACGCGCGCGTTTGAGACATTCCTCGCGTGGGCATTAATAACAACAGCTATTTTACACTGTCGTTCTCAAGCCTAAGAATTGACCAAGTATGCGCAGAATGCCAAATAAAAATTCTCTCAATGTCCCATTAACACATTATTTTTCACGAGATGGTCGTGAAAAGACTGGCAATACAAACCAGTGGAAATAATCTTTTACTGTTTAGACTCAACGCAGAGAGAAATGCGAAATTTCCATTTCTCAATGACGCGAAAACATTATCATCTTTATCTCGCATACTAATTGCCCATCAATTCGTTGATTTTGCGAATTAACGAGCAAACAACTGATATATCTTTTAAAAGGGGCCTGTCACTAAATCGCTACCAAAATCATTGCAAATTCGTTTAAGAGAGTATTAATAGAAAGTGAAAGAACCTATTTTATTTGCCCCCCCCCCAAAAAAAAAAATGTAAATTAACCAATAAAAGGAAAATATGTAGACTGAGACATGCTAAAATGAACTTAAGGGTTTAACTAGAAAATTCGTCAAATGAAGGTTAGTCTTGGGACGTGACGCTTTGCACATGAAAACAAAAGAAAAAAATTGCTGACAGTGACTGACAAGTTATACTTGTAAAACCTTCAAAATTCAAATGAAGGGGGCGACTTTGACATCACCCACCATCTATTGCTCATTTTCTAGAACATTTCTCGACAGATGATTTGGGTCAGGTTTCCAGGGTTTCAAACAGTAAAATTAAAATTAGGACAAACCTGTTCGGTTTCGTTTGAAGATTTTACAAGAGTGCTATTTAAAACATGGAATTTTTCCGGCTACACATCATTCAGCCCGCAGTCGTTAATATTTAATTATTTGTAAATCGTGTAAATTCAAGGATATTTTTTACTGATAATGTTGTGAGCTTTCATCTAGTTGCAGTAGTTAACAGTTCTTTTTTAAACCTTTGACTCTCAAATTGGCCAAAAATAAAAAAAAAAACAAATAAACAAACAAAGTAGAAAAGCAAACCTGCCCTACATGTCATGCAGTAATGTTCAGTAACTTTCCTTTAAATATTTATGATAGTCAGCAGCATTTATAATGAACGAATGTTGGCCAAACTAAGCTTTTTCCAGCAGTTTTTAAAATAATCACGGAAAGACAAATCTTGAGTTAGAACTCGAGTTATTTCGTGTGAGCTGTAAGCTTGTGAAAATAAATATTTCCGATTGGATGGTAATTGCTACTGATGTTTTTTTTTGCAGTTTTTTCATGTATCTACAATTTTTTTTAGGTCGAACCGTGTGTACTTCAATGCTCTTCCAACACTGTTTCCATACTATTGTTTGCAAAAAACAAATTGGATTTTAAATAAACGCCGCCTTCGAATCACAAAAAATTAAATAAACGCCGCGGCGTTTAATCAAGTTAACCTGGTTTCTTTTCTCAGTTACAAAACAATGAGCTTGCTTTCTATGAAATCTATGAACACAGTTGCAAACGCGGCCACGTTTCAAAGCTCAAAGCCCTCTATGAGCAAACTCGTAAAGTTTGAAGTGAATGATGACTGGTTTAAAGTGTACGTAACCTAAAATATTTTCCCCTCATAAATAAATCTTTGCACCTGTTTGCAATGTATTGCCCCTTTTTGCCGGCCTCTTTTTAACCCTAATTTTAACTCTTTGCTGGCTGTAAAAGTTACGAAATCTGGCCGTCATCTGTTGCACGACCGAGCAAGTAAGGGGTATGGGTCTATTCCTGGTTTGACGTCACAAACTTCTTTGCAAGCATGTTCGATTCACAAAGACTTACTGCGATGCAAATCCGTCTGTGACGTCAAACCAGGAATAGACCCATGCCCCTTACTAGCTCGGTCGTACAGCAGATGATGGCTAGATTTCGTAACTTTTACAGCCTATAAAAAAGTCCAGATTTAGTTTAAAAAGGCGCAGTGCGTTTGGAACAGGTGCAAAGATGTATTTAAAAAATATTTTGGGGCTAGGTGCACTTTAAGTCAAGCGTAATATGGAATTACTCTTTCCATAAATAACACAGGTCTGGTCGAATGGAAAGCAGCCTGGTCTGGTAAAAATGGAGTCACAAAATCGACAGTTCTGAGGCGCTCAGCCCTGGCAGCAGGGTAGAAAGCCTATAGCAAGTGATAGTTTGGCAGAGCTAGTGTTTTTAAACTATAACAAATGAGTAAAACCTGGGACGAACAGTTCAAAAGAAGCAAATTTGGTTTTATCAAGCAAGTTGTTAATGTGAACAGGCCACCGTGAATTGGCCACGTTTCGAACTTTAGCCCTTCGTCTGAGCGAATCGAAGAACTGTGGGTTGTGTCGTTTATATACAGAAAGATGGAGCTACGGTATTGGTTGGTGCATGGTAACGTGAAAAATAAAATAAATTAGTGAATGAAAAGCGTTCGTTGAGGATTAAGAGTACCGATTTGAAAAATAAAGTTTTGTTCAAGAGTTTTGCGGCTTCCCGAGCTTCCTTGATGAATGGGGAAGGCCGCAGACTGCCATATGTTGCTTAGAGTGATTGGGGAGGTTAAAGTGTCTCGCGACCGGTTTAGATGTGTTTTTGTCGTCTTTCTCTACGTCACGAAGGAATCGGTCGCCTATTCGTCTCCCAGTTTCGCCGATTAAAACGTTTTGCAAAGTGTGCAAGATATGCAGTAATGAGATTGGCTGAGTTACAGTTGCGTTTGAATGAAATTAATGGAGGTCGCAAAAATATTTTACCGGTATCGGGATCACTTTGAAGTAATTTGAAGTTTTTTAGAATGATGGATTTTCTGTTCAAAAGAAGCATTTGTTTATTCACCGACATTCAATTTTACAATGGAACTCGAAGAGAATGGCAAGCTTCCCTTTCTCGGAATGAATGTTATCAGGAATGGTTGCCGCCTAGACACCACGGTTTACAGAAAACCAACGGACACTGGACTTTTGCTACACTACCACAGTCACGTTGACGCCAGATATAAACGGTCACTCCTGAACACCATGCTTAACCGTGCGTTTAAGCTCTCGTCTACGTGGACGTTTTTTCATGAGGAATGTGAACGCCTTAAAGAGATCTTCTCCCGACTGCGCTATCCAGACGAACTTGTGCAGTCAACCATTCGCAAATTCATTGAATCCAAAGTGTCCGAGGATTCACACACCCTAGTGGCTGACAAAAGAGAAGCCCCAATCAGAATCGTGTTGCCCTTCAAGGACCAGAAATCAGCAAACGTAGTACGTAAACAGCTGGCTGACCTGAGTAGGAAGATCAACGCAGACATCAGCCCAGTTTACACAAGTAGGAAGATCAAAGATGAAATTAAAGTTAAGGAAGACAAGCCGCCTGTTGTGAGTCAACAATGCGTGGTGTATTCTTTCCAGTGTAGCCTGTGTGATGCAGGCTATGTCGGCTACACGTGCCGACACCTACACCAACGAATTGAAGAACACAAAGGATCAGCAATCGGAAACCACCTAAGAGAGCATCATGATATGGAGCCTGAAGACATCGCGCAAAGTTTTAGAATCTTAGGAAAGTGTCAGAACAAATTTGACTGTCTTATTTTTGAAATGTTTTTTATCCAAGAACTGAAACCGACGCTTAACAAACAGTGCGATTCAATTCGCGCCAAATTATTTGTTTAGAGTAGTTCTTGGTAACATTGTTTTATCTCCATTGTTTTTTGACTTTATAAATATTTTAAACACTTTTTATATTTTTTACATATTTTACCACACCTTAGTGTCCGCCACATTTTTATCTATTATAACTTGTTTTTTAACTTATTTATGCTAATTTAGAGAACTTTTATACACTTGAAAATGACCTCGGAGAGGTCGAAACGTCGTGATTTTTTATCGCTAATATTTATCTCAAAATCGATTTCTAAGAAACTACTTATTAACATCAGTATTGTAGGATAAAGTAAGTAGGACAAGATATAGGCTCGGTTTCCAGCAATGAGTGGTTGGGTGTACCTCAATCCTCTCCAGGATACCAGGGATACCAGTATATGAAATATCTTGAGGGATTTCAAAGCCTCTCAAAGTGTCTTTTCATACCAACTACAACAACAACAACAACAACAACAACAACAATCTTTATTTGTACTCACACATACTTGCTCAAAAACCACAAAAAGTTACACAATTGAACGAAATTTTTGAAAATAAAATTGGAGTATTAGCTGCCTAGAATAACCATAAGGGCTAGCGGAGCCAGGCAGCCAGTTAACATCAGCATTAAATAAAATTAGAATACGGGTCAGCAAGAAGATTGAAGCACAAATGCACACACAAGAAAAAAAGAAGAAGAGGGAAAACGAAACGGTATTTATATGAGATAAAGGAAGTCTAAAGTAGTTAAAATTATTTATGAATACAAAACATTAATGTAAGAGCACAGAATTTTTACGGCAACTAGTAACAGCTATGTATTAAACTATAAAAGAAGGACTTAGAGAGGTGACAGAAATTAACAAAAGACTACTTTACAGGTCAATTAAAAATCAAATACAACTGCTTATAAGAACATAAGTAGCTAATAATCTTTGACTATATTGCATTTTACTGACTCCTTGAAGTTTGAGATGGATAAGGTTTTCAAATTTTCACTCATTGAGTTCCATACTTTGGGGCCCTTGAA
The DNA here is from genome assembly GCA_022496165.2 of Catalaphyllia jardinei. Lineage (NCBI taxonomy): Eukaryota > Metazoa > Cnidaria > Anthozoa > Scleractinia > Caryophylliidae > Catalaphyllia > Catalaphyllia jardinei. The sequence continues at coordinate 28,053,546 of CM042747.1, forward strand.
CCTTAGATTAAATATTCCATAAGTTGTTCTTACTTTAGCACTTCTTGCATTATAGTTATGTTTTTTATTCACTTGAGTGAAGAAAGTATCAAACACAGATGGTAGACGTCTATTGTGAAATTTATACATAAAGACTGCAATGTTAAGAAAGACAAGGTCAGGCAATATTTAAGCGCTTAAAAATTGGACTAGAATGCTCATGAAATTTAGAGAAAGTTATCACTCTCATTGCTCTCTTTGTTAAGATAACCAAAGGCTGGGTAGTTGAAGAATAGGTTTTACCCCAAGAAGTTAAACCATAGGTTAAAAAGGGATATATTAAGGCATAATATAGTTTAACCAAAATATCTAAATTCACGTAATAACGAAGTTTAGAAAGAATCCCAATATTTCGCTTAGTCTTTATAGCGATATAGCTTACTTGACTTTTCCACAATAAATGAGATCTATTACAATACCTAGGTATTTTATTGAATACTCTTGGTTTAAGTTTATGCCATTTAAGGAGAGAGTGACATGAAAGGGTAACTTTCTTTGTGGAGGATGGAAAATGATAAAGTTTGACGGTGTTTCTCAAGGGGAAAAGGACCACTGTCACTAACATCACTGTGTAACTAGCCACAGACGTGGGTGTTTGGGCGCTCCCGTGACTCTCTGCAGGATCGAACACCCACAGCTGGAAACGGAGACTAGATAGGATCATAAAAACGTGAAGTTATTAAAAACATATTAAATTCTTGTCACAACCATCAAACGTCATTACAACATTTCGATTGAAAACTAGCGTTAAGTCTTTTCCCTGAGTCTAGGAAGGAAAATTCTTGACAGCTAAGAATCACTTTCGTTTTTAAGAAACAAAGAACAGCATCTCCACACTATAAAATTAATCAGTTACCGGTATGTTATATCAAATGTACTTGAATATATTCAGGTGAACATACATTCAAGTGTGTTACGTTCACATGAATGCAAATATGCAATAAATCTAACTTGCTTTAGAGGCACTTTACACAGGGGCAACATTACTGAAATTGCTACAGGTGATCCAAGGTCTACCAGTAAATGAAATATGGGAGACTTCAAAGCCTGTCAATGTGTCGTTTGTTATGATAGCTACGGTGCTTCTCAGGGTGAGAGGTCAATGAAAGATATCCTTTCTCACTAACGTTACTTTGTCAGTACCATAGTGAGGCTGTCACTACAAGGTTCATGTCACAGAAATTGCTTGCAATAAACTTGAAACTGTGCTGTTTGAGGGTACATTTAGCTTGGTGTTCTGGGCTCATTCCCCAAAAGTCCCGAAAACTTTCTCGGGCCTAAAAAGCCAGTTTTAGTTAATCAGTATTTAAAGACAGCAAGGTGTATACACCTGAAACCTCTTGTATGAAGAGAACCTCTGTTCATATTAAGAATATGCGAATAATACAGCACAGTAGTCAAAATGTTTGAGATTTTGCTATGGCTTTCCGGGTGTGAAAACTTTTCGGGACCATTGAGAAATGGACCCCACGGCTGTGTTATACCCAGCAGAATTCTGGATTCACAGGGTCATTAAGAGCGAGTCTTCAGTGTCATGTACAAGTAAATATCTCTCACAATAATTATTACAAAAGTTTATATTCAAGAGATGAAGGCATATAATTGTTGACTACAAAGGAAGAGGCAGACTCTTCACTTCTGAGAGACACTCTGTGAAGTTCTCCTGGAAATCTTCATGTGACTTTACCAGCACTATACTTGTGGGTCGTTTGGTTTGACTTGCAGCTCCTAGGTCCTGAAATTAGACAAATTCATTTATGCTATCAGACTTTGTGATCACTCAAGGGGTTAAGAAGTTAACACCATGAATTAGCAATTATTGAATGAGGCTGAGTAGTATATGAAGAATTCTGCAGATCAAGGAAGGTGTTATCCACAGAGGCAGAAGGCTGAGCTGGATAACACCCTCCGAGATCTGCAGAATTCTTCATATCCTACGAAAGCTGAATTCAATAATTGCTTTATTATTCATTCAAAATATTAGAGTTACAGGATACTTATTGGAGCTAAGACGATTTAACTAGGTTCAAATGCAGTGCTCCAAGCTGCAATCATTTTGGTTGCTATGGCGAGTGGAAAAAATATTTGGCAAAAGTCGCCAATTGACAGATTGAAAGAGAAACTTACTCTAAAAATTATCAATAATAGAATGAATTTAATCAATAGTACAGGTGGCGGCATCATCTGTCTCTCTCTCTTCTCCTCTCGTCATTCAGAAACTCATGCACAAACTTGAATGAATGCACAAACTTGAAGTAGCAGAGTAAAATGTTGAAAACGTGCCGTTCGGCGCATTAGCCCCTTGTGTAATATGTCATGAAGTGTCTTCCCCTTCAGGGTTTTTTGGCGACTGAATTCTTTTACAGTTGAAGGTTGCCAAAAGGCAACTTTTTGAAAAAGTGAGCTTGGAGCGCTGAAATGACAAACATCCGGCATTCTGCTACGAGTGAAAAGCCATTACATGGCAGACTTGCACTAATAAGCACTTAATGACTGGCCACAAGGGAAACAGTGAGTTTTGTTTCCCCAAGACCCTCTACATTGCAGTCGAGGGGAAACAAAACTCACTGTTTCCCGAGGGGCCAGTCATTAAGTGTTTTGTTATACCTCCCGACTCAAAAAAAATTATTTGCTTGAGGCCATTGCATACACTGGCTGCGCTCGCAAAATCGAGTGGCTGCCAAAACCAGCCTGTTCTATCGAAAAATCACAAAACAGTCTTTTTCTTCGCAGCTAACAAAAAATATAAACAGTACTAAAGTTGCTTTGGCCTCTTCCAACGCTTAACTCAAGCATTTTGAGTTTGATTTGATCAGGAACAGCATATTTGTTGTAAATTACACAAACACTTTCCTACCTGGCGACCACGATCGATGAGCAAGTTGACAAACGTGGTCAACCCATTTTTGGCACCAAACCACAATCTTGGAGACACAAAACGTTCATATTTTCCCTTTTGTTAATCTGCATGATATGTTTTTGCGACTATAAATTCCTTTTCTTGAATAACGAATGCTGTCTCTAATGAGAAACATCCTACTTCAATGGCTTTTTACATAAGGCCGACCGGTACACAAATTTCCCGCGGTTTCAAGTTGCACAACGTGATCACGTGCGAATCCAAAGTTCAAGGTGTTGTTTCCCTAGGGCGTTGAGTTTTGTTTACCCTAGGGCGTCATTGAGTTTTGACCAATGGCACGTGACAAGTTCTCCTCCAATCAGGAAACGTATTTGAGTTGGGAGGTATAACAATAATAAATGACTTGTATAATGTCAGGATGAGGGTTGTTCTGAAAACAGCTGAGTTGTCAAAACACCAGTTACCAACAACTGTTGTTCTCAGAAGCACCCTGGCTCATATAATCACACTACATTGTATACAAAATAGTGATATTCCCGAGTTTGACAGTCAAACAACCCATGCTTTTGCAAGTTGTCCATCAGTAGAGATTCAACTGTCATTTGAGTTGGGAGGTGTAACAATAATAAATGACTTGTATAATGTGACTGTCAGGATGAGGGTTGTTCTGAAAACAGCTGAGTTGTCAAAATACCAGTTACCAACAACTGCTGTTCTCAGAAGCACGCTGGCTCATATAATCACACTACATTGTATACAAAATAGTGATATTCCCGAGTTCGACAGTCAAACAACCCATGCTTTTGCAAGTTGTTTGTACAAAACAGCCATGAATTCTACCTAATCTTTACACAATGAAAGAACACATGTAACTCATGAGATAAAGAACAGTCCAGGAGAAAGAAAAGTAATACAACTTACAAATCTGGAAGGCACATAGGCATATGGAACTTTGCCATCTTCACAGGCCACAGGAATGTGAGATATTACATCAATAGGTGAAATATCACCAGCGATGACCACAAAACTAAGGGACATAACAGGCAACTGGTAGTTTAAATACAATTAAAATAATATGATTCAATGTAACTAGAAAACCCTAAAGTCAAGGATGTTGAACAAGTTTTTAAAACAAAAAGAAGTATAATCCAGGAAACTCAGAAAAGGCGAAGAGTTTTCATCGATCTTTTACCGACACAGCCGCATGGCTTTTGAGCAAGTTTGAAGCACTTTTCTGTAGAAATTGACATTTGGCGGTTGATTATTGAGAATGTCGATGAAATTTCTCACGTCACAAAAGTCATAGTAACACAACTGTACTAAAATACTTTTTGTGGCCGTATTGATCATTGTTTTCCACAAATATATTCTTGACTGAGTACGCGTTAGTTCGCTGAATTCTGTTGTGCAATTTGATGGATTGGAAAGATGAATGAATAGATAAGCGTGAATGAATAGATAAGCATGTGCATCACTGGACTTGAATTAAGATTTCTTTCTTTCTTTTAATAGAACCGTCTTGTTAGCCATATAATAAACAACTTAATAACCTCAACCGTTCGGTCGTTACGGGAAAATCTCAAACCTTGGCCTACCGTATTGACCGAGCAATATACGGCAAGGCCTCAGTTTGAGATGTTCCCGTAACGACCTCTTTCTCGGTTATGAATGAATCTAGTTATGAATGGTCTGTTGCTTGTTAAAGCAATTAAGAAGAAATATGAGCAGTAATGTTACTAAACATTTCAATGTATCCAGCATGAAAATCAAAGTTGAGTTATGAATATCACTAGGTGGCATTCCTGTGTGTGACAATTATGTTAATGCCATAATTCATTAATGCAACAATGAATACACAAGCTCCAGATCTTCAGATGCCACCTAATGATATTCATAATTCAACTCTTTTAACAACTTTGTCTTTGACATTCATTGATTTTTATTCTTGATAATGATGTTGGATACATTGAAACATTACCCCTTATACTTAGTAAAACTTTTTTTATTATCCCTTAATTATTATAAGTGGCCTAGAAAAACAATTAACAATAAAAAAGTATGACAAAACATGTCTTAAAAACATTCTAGGATTTAAAAATTATTATAATTAGTTTTAAGATCATGTTCTCACCCTTTCTCTCCTTTCCGCAAGGCTTTAGATACCTCCTTGACTCCTCTTCTCAAGCTCCTGGACTTGGAAGCTATAGTAAAAGCAATCCAGACTTGTAAAGGATCTCAGTCATGTTATTTTGAGTTATTTTAGTCACAAACAAAATTACCAAATGCTTTGAAGAGAAAATCTTCTTGGGTATATTTGCTAAGAATATAGAATCCCAGCGAGAAATGTAAAAGTTGTAAATTGTAGGAGCAGATTTGGTTGCACAATACAGTGTACATGAGTTACGTTGTCCAGAAACACGCCTATTTCAACTCTCAGGAGGCATCAGGGTTCTGAAAAAGCACCATCTGGCCATCTGGGACAAGCAGATTTTCTTACCTGGCAAGTCAAATCTCACTTGACCAAGAGAAAGGGCCTAGGCTAAATTAATGCCCAAAAGAAAAAAATGACAATTGCCCAAGGCAAGCAAAATTTGAGAACTGCTTGTCCAAAGGCCCGGCTGATGGACAAGCTGAAATTCAAGTTTTTTTCAAGTCCTGAGTCATGTATAGTTCTACAGAATAGCCCTTTTCATGGTTAGTTTTTCTCATTTGTATTACAATGTAATCCAACGTGGATGCAAGGCAATTTAAGACTAAGACTAAAAAATAGCCCGAAATTGCCTCACATACATGCAAGATTTCATTGTAATGCAAATAAGCAGGGCTAACCGCAAAAAGAGGTATACCCTGACACTTATTTGCATCTTCTGAATAAGCATAGCAACTATTGTTAGATACCTCATTCTTCAAAGTACATTGACACATGTAAATGAAGTGGTCATGGAGTTTCAAGTTTATTAGGGATTGTGCCAAACCTAATATCAATTTAGGTCAACCTAAATAATTAAGTTCAGCAGTTGACTCAAATGTCAAACCTAATTAGGCAAGGGTCACACTGTGGCCTTTTTTTTATGTTGTGTCATAAGTTTTCCTACAAACATTTCACGGCATTTACACCACAGAAGTCATGGAGGTCACATGTGCGCGGCATAAATGATATTTGAAACCAGACTTGTCAAACGCGAAACTCCATCTCTCCCTTAGCCTTTGGTTGGACTTTTTTGCTTCTCGTGAGGCAGCTAAAGGGACTGTTGACGGCTTGATTGGCCGGCGATGTTCAAAAGCCCGGTCAAAAGACGGCTGCGAGATCAAACGCAGCAAGTCTTAGAAAAAATCTGCGAGCCAAAGGGTGACAACAAGCCATCCCTACACTGAGAATAATCAGGTGAATAGTCCAAATTTGTAAATTGGTGAGGGTTTAAATTCCCCATGAGGACCAGATAAAACATTTGAAGAGAAAGTGTTGTGTTTGCAGAACTGCGAAATCTAGTTTCCGCCGGTATTTCATATGTGATTGACGTTGCAACAGAAAAAAAAAACTTGTTATTTTAAGGCCATTAGACAAGATATGACCACCTTCGAGGCAGGACATTGGCCTTTTTGATCTTTAGGTCCTTCGGACATAGTTATGTCTGGTTGTGACAGAAGGGTCGCACTTGTCGCAAGCACGCAATGAGAGATTTTATGTCCAATGTAAACACCAAAAGCATAGGTGCGACCCCTGCCTTAGGCAAACTTTATTGCAAATGTAAACATAAGACTACTGCAAATGGTGGATATTGCTGACCAAAATGAGGGAAAAATGTAGAAAAGACAAAGTGTCAAAATGACGAGCTTGTTTTTCTTGCATGAGGGATCAAGGAGGGTAGAAGTTGAATATCTATTATTATTATACATTGTACTCACTATCAGCATTCTGATTGGCCAATAGCCCCCTGCTTATTTTGAGAATTCACGTGATTTTGTGGACTAGCGTGATTATAGTATACATGTAATCTGCTATCCAATTATATGTGCAGATTATACAGTGCAGTGCGTACTGCGCACCTTTGGCTGAAGAGCGCGAGCACTTGAATGGTCTCAAGTGATGCGGCCACTTGGTGCGTTTATCCTTGTGTTTTTACAAGCACAAATAAAATCTACTTGCATTTCACACAATAGATTTTGTATATTTTCCATAAAACAATGTATAATAAAACAATAATTG
>CM042747.1:28060751-28072352 GCA_022496165.2 Catalaphyllia jardinei
ACCTTGATTATTCCAGATATCACAAAAACCTCATCCAATTATTGTTTATTATCTATTTTATCTTCTATTATTTGGATACAGTATGTCTTATGTATTTTTAGATGTCCAACTGTTGATGTAACTTAAGATATGTCTTTTCATCTTAAAAGGAATAAAGATTGATTGATTGATTGATTGGCAACTTCAGATGTGGTTAAGATTAAACAACCAGAGACAAGTTTTTAAACTGGGTTGCTTCTCTTATTGCTTATGTTATTGCTAAAGAAACATCACAGTTCCTCATCCACCTCGTTCTTGTCGTCAGTTTCTTCAAGATTCATTTATTTTGTCATTTTCCCTAAAAAGCATGACTCGCAATACGCCACCGAACTGCCTGCATTCCAACCAAGACTGCTTACAGAAGTGGTTTATGCACTTCAAGTATTATTTTTGCACTTTTGAAGCAAGAGGAACACAACACAAATCTTCTCGATCTTCCTGCCATCAAAACAAGCTGTGCGCGCATGACAAACATAGTAAACATGCAGAACTCTTGCTGGGTAAGAACTAATTTATTTAATGTATTTATAATAAATGCATAAGATACGGTACATAAAAAAGTTCGACGTATGTTCTATTCGACAAGCCCGGCCGAATAGAACGGCAGGTCGACTCAAATACAAATCTGCCGATAATTCAAACGTCCAACTTTACATGTGCCTCATTTAATTATTAGCCGATTTGGCACAAGTAAAGTTCGACGTTTGAACCGGGCCTTAGCTACAGCTATTCGAGGCCAGTAGTGGTTTTGACGCATAACAAATTGGCAAGGAGTGGCAGGGTATTCAGCAGTTACTCCCCAAAACTGAACTTGGCCTCCCTAAACCTTAATTTCTTGATCTAAAGCGAAAACTATCGTAATCCCAAAGGACATTCCCTCGCGATCGTATCCAAGCGCTTACCTTTCTTTACCGTTTTGTACAATCGTTTTGTAAGTTTTCTCCCAGCAAGCGGCTTGGCAATTGCGCAAACTCTTTTAACTAGTTCATCGTAGTCTAGAGTAGGCTCTTCAATCTTTGTATCATCCTTATTTTCGTCTCCTTCGCCATTTTCAGTGCCTTTCTTTTTATCCTTCGATTTCGCCATGTTGTTTTCGCTGCACGTGGAAACGGACAAAGGTCTGGGGCGAGTTTCCTACAATTTCAAGAAACCTGCTGACCGATTGTTCAAGTGCTGACAAGCAGGGCTGACAAGTGTTTGTTCGTTTTGCTTGTTTGAGTGTTTTTAATTTCTATCTAACATTTAATTTTGCATTTGATTAGGAGTTCAGGGCTATACAGTATATTTTATTCAAAGTATTCAAAGTATTTACTGACAATGCCTTATTTTTTTGTAGAACGCATGAGTGGGAGTCATATCATCCAGATGAACTCTGTCAGACTGGTACTTCTTCGTGTTTCCTCGACAACATAAGCTTATATATGGGTAAGGAAGATCTTTTGCGTGATCTTGCCACCTATGTTCTTCTTTTTTCTGAAGCTGTTGTCGAATTTTTCAAATCAAGAGTGATGCGGTAGGATTTGTTTTAGGAATGTCGCGCAATCCGACCTGACTGTACCCATGCAAATCTCGCGATTTTGAGTGTTAATTTGCTGAATTCTCAGACGGTCAAAAGACGTTCCCTCTCAATCCGTCTGCGGAACGGGTTATTTTGAATGAGGTGAACTGAAGTGTTAAACCTAGGCACGCCTGAAGACAATGTTTTGTTATCCAATGAAGTTTGAAGATAGAGAAATGCCAACCTGAAAGAGTTGGAATGTGTGAGATCCCTACTGAGTTTCGCCTGATAGGATAGTAGTGGAAGGGAAGGTGTGGCTAGTTCATCAAAGTTATATGATTACGAATAACAAAAAAAGCTAAACAAAGAAACTTGTGTGAAACTTTTTTTACAGTACGACTACTTGAACCAGGCCACTTGGAAAAGGGTTAACCAGTTGGAATATTACTTGAGAACAAAAGATAGCTATCTTTTTCAGTTCTCAAATAAACCAAAAACATTGAAGAATACGAATAATAGGTCGTAAAAAAGAATTGAAAACCCAGCAAAATGTGCATTGTCGCAAACCTCTCAGGAAACTTTGCCATTTGTTGATAAGTTAGTTTTCATCCCAAATTTTGTCCACTTAGTAATGGTTTCCATTAAGTTGTTGGAAAAAGAGTTTTCAAGCTAAATTTTGCAAGTGAGATTTGCTCTCATGATAATTTGCTGTCAACAGTGTTTATGTTTTCATATCAAAGAGATCCTTGCTGATTGCTGGCACAAGAAAGCTACCATACCATTGTTCTCAGTTTACATTTTGATTGGGCAGCTTTTTTCTAGGTGACCCTGTTCAAGTAGTCACTGTAATGAAAATCCAATCTATGCAAAATCCAGCAGAGTTAAGATAAGATATAATTTTATGAACTAGTAGTTTGTCACTAATCATGTGATGTGACAGTATGTATTATGTGTCCACAAGCTTGCTGTAATTGTATTCATGATGTCACAGAAATTATAGCACTATGAGGTCCCAGGAAATCCTGTATTTAGGATAAGGAAGGTCATTAGAAATCCTTTTTGGGACAAGGGATTTCAAATCCAAAGCTTCTAAGGGAAATATTGAAGCTAAACTGAAAATTCAAATTTTCAATCATTTCAAAGATCTTGCTTTGTATTTCATTCTCCAGTCGCAGTATTTGATATTGTTGTTTCCAACATAACATTTTGGCATCTTATAGCAAACTGTATACGTTGATATCAAAAATTCTTCTTTTGGATTTGCCACACAAGTTGACATTCAACATGGCATTCCCGATTTCAAAACACAAAGCAAGAGCTTTGATATCAAAACATGAAATTTTGGAGGGGATGGAATGCCATGACAAGAGCAGTGAATGGCACATGTAAATTCCAGACTTAGTGAGACAGGGTGACATTTTTGCTCTTTGTAAGACCAAGATTGTTTGAGCCTGGCAAAAGAAATGATGAAAAAATGTGAGATCACAAGATCTTTGTAATTTAGCTTAAACTTACATGTATTTGGGTTGTATAAGTTTGAAAGGATCATCTCTCATATCTGAGACCCAAGTTACTTTGTATGACACACCTGGGGCAGATACAGGACTTTAGAGAAGGGGTTTCCAGAAACGAACTGCTAAAAGTGTCCCCTAAAGGGGGTCTAGGGGCAATTACCCTGTAAAATTGAGGAAATGGGATTTTTGACATTCTGAGGCAGAGTCTGTGTTCTATTCTGTCTCATTTTCTATAATTTATGGGGTTCAAGTGAACCCCTGAACCCTATTTTACCTGGTACTATTTTGTTTGATGCAGTACCCTCCAGTTCTTAAAATACTGACTCTAGTTCAGACCATAGTTTAGTAATTTTTGTTACCCTGTCTCAAACCTGAACCCAGTTGTCTGAAAGATGATTAAAGCTTAACTGTTCAAAATAAAAAAAAAACATAACACGTTTCAGACAAAAAAGGGAAATTGATAATTATTTCTGTTTTACACTAGAACAGCAACAAAACAATGGCCTTTGGGTTGCAAACTTTGCAAAACTGGACAACTCTCTATGTCAATCCAAAAATAACTCTTTATTATTGAGCCCATTATTTTTCTAGTACATAACTTCCAAAAAGCGAATTCATCATGTGAATTACAGAGAAGTAAATTAATCTCCCTGGGGCACGTCGATTCACTCTTTAAAAGGTATTTTAAACATTTTCCAGTTAATTTTACAAACTAGATTTCATCTAAAAAAATCATTCTTGAATGAATGAATGAAGTTAAAAGTCCTTCGTAACTGCTTTGTTAAGTATTAACAATGCGCTGGTCAGGGTGATGTATAGTGTAGATGTTATATTTGGTTAAGTATGTCGCGTTGAAAGAAGCAATACAAGTTCTTTACGGTGTCTTCTTCTCCTTAGGGGCATCAGCGGGTTTCTCTTCCGCTTTCTTTTCCTCTGGCTTCTTGGCGGCCTTGTCATCTTCTTCATCGTCATCATCATCGTCATCGGCGTCGGCGTCATCGTCGTCATCATCATCTTCTTTCTTGGTGGCATCATCCTTCTCATCTTCCTTGGCTTCCTCTTTCTTCACTTCTTTCTTCTCGTCTTCCTTCTTGCCTCCCTCGCTGCTGTCCTCACTGTCATCCTCATCATCACCATCGTCTTCATCATCTTCATCATCTTCATCGTCTTCGTCATCCTCATCGTCTTCGTCATCTTCATCGTCCTCATCATCTTCATCATCCAGATCGTCACTCAGCTTATCTTCATCGTCACCCTTATCTTTGTCTTCCTTCTTGTCCTCCTCGTCTTCTTTGTCAGCTTCTTTGTCTTCCTCTTTGTCACTCTCTTTTTCCTCAGTTTCTTTGTCGTTGAGTTTCTCATCCTCCTTCTTCTCGGGGGCATCAGGGTTGTCCTCCTTGGTTTCATCGCTTTCTTTGGGGATTTTGTCCCTTTTCTCCTTATCGTTATCATCCATATCGTCTCCCTCGCTGCTGTCTTCACCATCATCTTCGTCACCCTCGTCATCTTCATCGCCAGCATCGTCCGTAACGTCGTCATCGAAGTCGCCAGTGTCTTTGTGGTCATCCTTCTTATCCTCTGCGAGGTGGAAAACAACTGTAAGTACTCTAGCATTTACTTACTAACATAGACTGTTTTTGCATTAGCGGGGAATCCGTATAGGGGAAATTGAGCCAATTACATTCTTGTGCGTGCAAGCCGAACATTCCGTCGTGTGAACTGAACAAGTTGAACTGATCCCGTATTGGCGCTTTTGCGAGTCTGTTAAGAAATCCGTCCTTTTTCAAGCCTGCGCAAAAATATAGAAAACATTCAAGAAACCTTAAACCGCTTTCTTTTAAATTAACGTACACGCGAAACTCGCATAATCCGAGGCCTTCTCCACGCGTGTCCGGTTATTTTTGAATCCGCATTTCCGTATGCGGCTTCCGTTCACACGCATCCGGCGAATCCGGATATTTTTGAATCCGCTCTCCAGAGTGGAAAATGATCCATACGCAACGAATCTGATTAAGTGTGGACGGGGTAAATTTTTGAATCCAGAAAGGAAAAGTTGCGGATTCAAAAATATCCGGATACGTGGGGATCGGCGAACACTGAGCCACACAAACGGAGGCTTATATTCTTGACAACTATTAATCACTAATCATTAATCAAATAAAAGTCCCACATCCCAAAGAATAACGACTCGGCAACCTTCGAAAAGAATTGATCGACGTACTTATTATTGACGGGCGCTGTTATGAACATTCTGTAGCTTGAGATTTTAAAGGGGCAGTGTCACCCTATTTGGCAACTTTATAAAAAGCCAGAAGGTGTCTTCGCATCAATTTAATTCCAAAAATAATGGTCTAGTTTTGTTATTAAAGACTATTTGAAGGTACTGAAACTGTTTCCTGTCGCCTGTCGCTACGGATGGCAAGGATGGAGATGGATTGAAACTTCAAAAAATTGGCCAATTTTTTCAAGATTTGATGCTACGTCTTCAAAAAATCCTCAAGAAATTTATTAATAGCTAGCCCTCTCTGATAAAATTCAATTCATATCTTCGTCGTAGCTTTACATAAGCATTTTTTTATGAGGAAAACCTCAAAGTAGTGATTTTAGCACAGAATTGACTTTAAACTGCAAAATCCTCGTGCCACTGCCCCTTAAAAACGTCAAATGATTTGGAATAAAAAAAAGAAAATCGAGTCTTTCCCGGCAATATTATCGTTTTCGTGCCTTTTAAAAGGTTATTACCCGCAAGAAATCCTTCTTATGCTACGAGGCGTGCGTGGATTTAGTGAGCTAAGCCTAGAATGGATTTGCGCATGCACAAATAAAAGTGCATAGGTACACGTACGCTCGATGTTTTCACTGACCACATGGCTGGCTTAAGCCTTTTTTTAGCCGTCAACACAAAAACGTTAAATTTACAGTTTCAAATACCAAATTTATTGAAAATCTCGCGGAAAACAAGAACACCCTAGTAATTGATTCGTTCTCGAAGCGTATAAAAATACCCGCACAGTTGAATTGTAAGGGTATGACGTGAGGGTATGACGTTCACGTTATTAATTGTTTCCACCAGTTTGTTATCATTTGTTGACAACAGACGTTCACAGGTAACCCTGTTAAAGTAGTAAAATGCTTGAAAACTATATGACAGGTTAATCTTCTTAATAATTCAAGCGTTAGCCTCAAATTGGTGCGATTTCGTAGCAGAGACATTTGAACGCCAAGTTTTAAAAATGAATGATACTCTGATCTGTGAAATTTCCTCCCCCTCTAAAAGGTTGTTGTTTTTTGTGGTAGGAACGAATGTCTTCCCATGAAAATTCGGGAAATAAAACGAGACCGTTGACATCATTCAGTTTCTTTGTTACATAAAATCAATCGTAATTTTCAAAAACAACATAAGGTTATGTAATTCTGTAACATTGAAACTTGCAGTGTTGGAAAGAACTCTGAATGGAGAGTAGTTTTTATAGTGTCTGATAGCTTTCGGTTGTTAAGTTAATTCTGTTATGATCTGTTCGCTTAAGTAGAGCCGGAGGAACGCCAGTGTGGCGCTATGAAATTCAAAACAACATTCTATTTAATGGGTAAACTTTGGTATTTAACTTGTTTGTTTCGGGTAAACTTTGGTATTTAACTTGTTTGTTTTATTTAAGGCTCTTGCTTTGATTTTTTTGTCGGAAAAAAATTAAGCTCCATTTGCCATGGATTGTGGTTTTGCTAGTACATTTCTTTAAACAGTGTCAATATTGAAAGATAAATCTCCTGATATCATTTTAAATAAAATATTCTTTCAAGAGAAATAATTTATGAATATTTCATGTTTCTTGTTACTCAGTGTCTAGGAAAGTAGTCTTGTTTCCTTTAAGCGTCTTTTCTACAGCTTCAGAGCATATGAAGGGATAAAATTTCACTTTGTCAGTGTGTCAACGCGTCCATCTTCTTTAAAGCACACAGTTGCCGATAACTGACATTTAACAACTCCAGCTACCGTTTCAAAAATACTGGTTCTAGCGATTATTTCAGTTTGGGGTGAAACTGAGATACAGGGGTGGAGCTTAGCACGTTTTCTGGGCTTGCAGCTAAATGTTGTATATCATATTGTTGATGGAATGAAATTCCAGACTTTTAATATACGATTTTAACTCGATCGTTAGTGAAACATTTAGGCTTATCGTCTCATCCATGAAAAAGAAAAGGTTGTAATTCAGATTAAAAAAAAAAGAAAACTTTGTTTTACCTGGGGCTGGGGCTCCTTGTGTCGAGGCAATGCCAAGAATCAGACACAACAGAAAGAGGTATTTCATTGTTATTTGATGGTAAATGTCTTCCGACAAGTGGATCTAAAAAGAAGAAAGAGAAAACAACATTGACTAACAAAGTCTGGACAGAAAGTCTACAACGTTAGTGGAATCCTCTACTTAGTACTTTAACCTAATTCAATTTCATTGCCATCTTTGACCTATGGAATATGTTTCTTTTTGTGTTTTTACTCTTTATCCAAGATGTGACAAAAAAGAGATACTACAATATTCTATTATGACTTGGCTACATAACGAAAATGTAAAAGAAATTTTGACCTTCAAAGTACCGAGTTAACTCAATGATATACTGATTTCGTTAACTTTTGTTAAAGTGAAAACGTGTTGGGTTGTACTTGATTATTTAATAAATTACAAGTCTTTCACCGTGATTCTGTAGAAATTGGAAATTCCTAATCGAAGAAAGTAACTGTGTATAAATTTGGTCTTGTCTTGTCAGAATTGCCTCTAGGGAATTTCTATCTTTGAATTTGTTTGATTGATTCTTCATTGAACATGCTTATGTATCGTGATTTAAAATCTAATCGAAAAACGACCAAAGGGGTAAGTTGCCATAAATGGATTACTTTTAACCGAAAACAGTTCTGCGAAGGGTCATTCTCCCGTTATAAATCTTATTGAAGTTGTCTAAACAGCATTAAAATGATTTACACTCACCTAATTTCTTAAGTGTTGCTGGCTACCTCTCTGCTCGAGAACTCTTGTGAAGTGGATCAATGATGATCTAACCGATTTTAGTGGTGCGAACTGATTAACTATTAACAACGAACAGTGATGGTGATTACGTTTCTCGTTAGCTAGTTTGAAGCAGGTTATTTACAATTCACATTCATAACACCACACACACACATGATATCGCACGCTAGTCCGTGATTGGTTGAAGAAAACAGTTTATTTAAATTACTAACCAATCAAATGAGCCCTGAGGTAAACATGAACTAAACAAACCGTTAGTTTTGTTTTCGTACCACGTCGTTTTAGTTTACTTCATAGTGTCACCAGCAATGTTTTTCATACTCGAAAGCTGGTTGTCTTGGTAATGTGATCCAATCAGTGTGCAAGTGCCCTCTGACTTCTAAAACAATTCGTTTCTGACCATTTTGGAAACTACACGTTGCGATTAACCCTGCAGGTCGTCCTTGATCAGTTAACATTATTGTTGTCAAATTGAATACAACTTTCTAGTTTCATAGATCATAGACCTAAACATACGGTGCCTTATGCGTTTCTTTTTAGTCTATTCCGGTGGCTAACAGACGACAAGCGATTCGTTAACAGCCGGAGGAAAAAGTTGCACAGACTCTCCTAGTTGTAACCGTCCGTTTGCTATTTTTCTTTTCTAATTCGTGCCTCTTTTCTAATTCTATGCCTCTTTCAACCACACACCTTCTGGCTCTGTTACTGGACTATTCACCTTCAGTGGAGAATTTAGCTTATGTGTTGGTTTTAATCCTGCGATAGAATAGACAGCGCTCACGTTTGCGTGCTGTAGTAGTCAACAGTGATCCCTCTCAGTAACCCAAAGTCTGGTTTTCACTACTGACGACATAACCACAAGCACAGGCACAAGCATAACGGTACTCAGAACAAGCATGACACAAGTAGAAGCACATATACAAACAAAATATAAAAATTCTGTTCTTGTGCTAGTGCTTATGTCAAGTCAGAACGCAATAGTGCAGGCCTTAGTAGAGGGGAATGGATTCCCCTGTACTAACTATGTGTAGGCATAAGCATAGGTGTAAGTCCGCCATCTTGTTTTACTGTATGGAGGAGATGTGGAAACGAAAATAAGACAATTATCTATTCTGCGCATACCTCAATGCTTGGGTCGTGGGCTCGCCATCAGACACGCTACCCCTTTAACTAGTAATTTTTGATTTTCCCTGAGTCTTGCACTCTAACTGAACCGATGAACGAGTCATTGCTCTCCATGTCACATGCCAGAAGTTTGACTGCAGGCTGCAGCAGTAGTTAGAAACAGCAATAAGCACAGTCAGTGCCAAGCAATCGCTGCGGATGCAAAATGCAAGTCCGAATAATTTTACAATACGATAAAAGTTATGGGTTTATGTGTGTTTTTTTTTGCATTCCGTCACTGACAAGTGGTTATCCGAACGTTTTCCCAAAGTCCCGTTAGTGTTCTTTCCGGCTTAACTATCAAACATAAGATATTTAGTGCCTCAGTACTAAAGTGGTATAAATGTTCTTTTTGAAAAGGCTGATGGACCACTGAGGAGGGCAAAAACGTAGTCGAAAACCATTCAAAATCACATAAAAACAATACGCTTGAGTGAACTAATAAGCAATAATTGCCAAAATTCTTTTCTATCGGTGTAACAACTTAAATGCTTTTATGGTATAAAGCTTTGCATTAGACTAATTCTCTGTCCTGTTTAATCAAAATTGAAATACCGGATCTTTCCTCTCTGCGGTACATCAATTCCATCGTCAATTAAGCTCCTACGCCTGCCTTACATACAATGCATGCCGCAAATCAAGAAGTGTCAACGCAGTTTGTTGTCATTTCCAGCCCAGGCTCAGACTGAGTTCCACTCGCGGAGGATTTCAGGAACAAAAACCGACTACTCGCAGTCAACCGCAGGCTCATTTCTCCATACAGCGGCTGGTAATGGAGCCTACATACTGTTAAAGCAATCCTCGGGGAATTAGCAGATCACTCCGACACTCTCTTATTTGGTTTCTTCACTTTTTAATTTCCAATGGTTTCTCTCATACAATTGCCACAACATTTGTATACTTCAGCACTTGACTGTACACTACAACTATTACAACTACTTCGGCTCGTTAGATTGTAACTACTACTGATTCACTTCTCACGTTTCTTTTATGGGGTCAACCACATGATCCGTCAGATCACTGTCAAGCTGTCAATTCCTTAATTTTATGCTAACGTCAGGGCCTGCGCAATTCGCATAAGATACTAGTGCGATTGCCCGCGAAGCTGTTTAGCATATTTTCCTCCGAGACTACTCGCAGTGACTAAAATATTTTCACCCTGGATTTTAACCATCAATTTTCAGGTAGTTGACCAAGACAAAACAACGCGAGAAATATAAAAATTACAATATTTGTTTCCATCAAGTCAAACCCAAAAATCAGACTAAATTTAAGGATAAAAGTTGTTGTTAAATATTTCTCACAACATACGTGTCACAAGTGCAATCCTAGCTTCGTGGGTTGGGCTTCCCTAAAATTCAAGCTCGCCTTTTCCATATCATTATCTGATTGCGTGCGCTTGAGTTTAAACATATGCAGACAAACACCTTAGTGCTGATTAAAGTAAATACACTTTTCCTGGCCTTTTGTGCGAGGTATTAACGAGAACGAATTTTAATTAGACAACCATATTTCAATGTCCAAAAAGGACTACTACACGAATAAGGTTTGACTGAAAAATTACACAGAAAAATTGTTATAAGTTATAGATTTCCAAATGATTATTTCCAGAACGAGCGCTTCCAAAACTGGTCATCGGATCTATTTCATTATCTCGACTAACGCCAAGAGAAACTAACCATACCTCACCTCACCTATCCTCTTCGCGCTCCGTTGCGCATAAGGCCGCGAAACTAACCATTGCAACCGAGTAAAGACAGCTGGGAAATCCCCAAATAGTGGTGATTCATGAATATGAATAAACTCAAGTTTAATAACATAGTTTTAGGAGAGAGTATAATTTTAGCAATAATGAAATAGAAAATCAAGTAACCCTTTTTTAATGTTTTGGAATATCACACGATTATATTATTCAACACCAAAAATACGTTTTCCCTTAGCAATTTAATAGCGAACGAGTATCTTAATAGAATGCACTCTAGCTTGCATTTTTATTCTCTTACAATACTGAGGTTTTTCACGAAAGCACCAATGAGATTATGCTATCGTGAATCACGAGATGAAGGTGAATTTCCTCGTTTGCATCAGTCAAGAACACAACGGGCGAGAAAAATGTTTGAACATATGATCGTGAAATGCTGGAGTTTGTGTTTCAAACACGCAACTTATATTTTCTTTTTTTCTAAACTTATTTAGGGACCATAGATTTAATTGCAATCCAACATGAAACTGTGCTCCATGCAACTTTTATTTTTATGACATGTATTAAAAATTTCATCTTTAGTGCGTCGTCTTTTCCTGAGGTCATGCATGTTTATTATTAATAATAATAATAATAATAATAATAATAATAATAATAATAATAATA
>CM042747.1:28077362-28099445 GCA_022496165.2 Catalaphyllia jardinei
AAGCCCATAGCTGATAGAAAGAATTAACAACCTCTTCTACGTGATGTGTGCTATTTCATCTTCGAGAATGCAAAGAAAGCGAACAGCTGGCAAAGGAAACAAATATTTCCAGACGCCTTCCTCAGGTGACGTCACAAGGTACAAAGCCAGTATTCCTGGTTTTTGGTTTAAGTGCTTAAGTGGATGAGATGGTCTGCGACATTAAATATTTACTCGCTACAATCCCACATTTAAAGTTATTGTGACTATTGTTGGCAGTTGGCAGCGCTTAGACCAATTAGCTATTAAAGAGCCCTTAATGACCAAAAGAGCCTCCTTTCTTCCCAGTCTCAAAACGAAGTGACAGATTGAAGAGTGCTATTAACCGCCGTGCAGTCGCCGCTAAAATTAGACTGAATTTTTTCATCCGAAAACGTTTAAAGTCTTTTAAATCTGGCGATTTGTTTTAGGTGAGTTGAGTTTTAATTCTCTTTTGGCGAAATATTTACACACAAGTTGGGGGTTTTATAATATTAATGCAAAATTTCGAAATAGGAATTCGCGCGGTCGAATCGAGATGCAGCAAGAGACAGGGAATGTAATTTTAGTGGTTGTGAAGTATTTCAACGATTTGTTTTAGATGAATTAAGTTTAATTTCTGTCTTGCTCCAATAGTCACTCAAACAAGTTGGGGGTTTTATGATATTGAGGCAAAACTTCAAAATAACCATCTCTCGCTTGAATCCGCGAGTACTGTTCGACTGTCTTTATTGTGGTTGTGAAGTATTTCAACTTTGTAGATGTCGAGCAATACTTAATAAATTTGATATTTTCTTTTTTCAGTCTATATATATCAAAATGCCACTCCCGTCAACAAAATTTTGCAGGAATTTTTCTCGATTTTTCAAAGAAGAACTACCCTAGTTTGTTCCTGGTACATGAAGCCAAAAAAAATTAATATAATTCGGCGTTAATTTTAAAATTTTTAGATTTGATGGCCACTGCATAGCTTGTAAAAGCGCTTTTGAAAATTTAGGTGCTTATTTGTTCAAGTATATCACTTTTACTGACTACCAAGTCAATAAAGAAACTACGTATCATAAATTAGTTAAAAAAGAAAATGATTTCAAATTGGTTTTCGTGCGTGCGGAAATTGTGTTTTATCTATGTAAATATCATTCATCTTGCTAATGGCTCACAAACGAAAATATATTAAATTTTAACAGAAGTTCTCCATTCGTCAATTGGTTTTCTTTGCCAAAGTTAAATGTCAGTGTAGGAAATAAAAAAGAACATTAATTTAGAATTTTAAGGGCCGTATTGTTCAACTATATCCCTTGTTCTGATAAAGTCCAGTCGATAAATACGGTACGTACAATGATCATACAAAACTGAAAAAGTTTCTGAACCTTTCCAAATAGGTTTACGTGCAGAAATTATATTTTATTTATATAAACAGCATGAACAACATTTATCGAATTTACGCTCTTCAATTAATCGATAACAGCTACTTTGCAACTAGAATTCGTCGGTTCTCTTTGCGTGCAAATGAGGGCTTTGAAACTGTCTTTGAAAGTTTTGTTGAATTTTTTTCTCGTAGCTTTACATCAGAGTATTATGAATGGCTTCACCTGAAAAGCGGTTGTTGTCTGGAAGGGAGCAAATTCTATTGTTCACTGAGGATCAATTCTCCAAGATAAATATTAAAAAATAATAATTAACTGGTTTACAAATGGGGCATGATATCTTTAATTTTGTCACAACCTAAGAGGCATACAAAGTCGTGAAATGACCAGATGTTTATAGTGCATACGTCCGAAACTCACGGCCTTTCGCGCGAAACCCAAGCAACAGAGCCTGCCTCAAGGCTAAAAACGCACTGAGATGCAATGGCGTCTCTTCTTCCAGTTTGAAATCATCTTATGAATGACTTGATTGACGACTAGATTCTCTTAACAAACATTAACAAAAAGTTATCACAATGTGTAAGAGTAATTTACGTGTCGGGCTAAAATTGACAGGCCTTACAAAAAGCTATTGACGCTCTGATTCTTTGTGCAGATGAAAACAATCTCTTCCTCACGTTCTCTTTTATTTATTTTGTTTTCATTAGAGAGCTCTTGGGAAGGCATCGTAATTCCTGCATGAGGCGTTCAAGGGCGCATGAGAGAAAGATTAAGTCACTAGAACATAATTCTAAGTGCATGGAAAAATGATCCCAATTTCGAGGTTTCTGTTGAACAGAATTTAAATTTGGAAAAGGCTTCATTTGCAGCGGAAGGCAGCTGCTTTAGTTGGGCTCTTAAGAAGATATTTGGCGCGGGACGGATCAAGGGACGATGGGTTTTAATTAGACTGATGTTTTCCCCAAAGGCTCAAAGGACAACTTATTTCTCTTGGCCGGCAGCACTTTTTATGAAGTTTTGGAACACAAACGGGAAAGTGGTGCCATTTGCACCGGAAGAAATCTTCTCTTTTATTGGACGTTTGAAATGATTTGCCTAGTGCGCCACAGATGAAGGGATGATGATGAGTAATGACACTGCTTATTTAGGCTGATATTTTTCAAAAAAAAAGCTCTAACTGCAAGAAAACGAAGAGTAAGTCAACATTCATTTTAATTCGTCAAGTTTAAACCATGTTTGAAGTCGCTCTCGAGAACAGCTGAAGTAAAAAAAAAAGACTGGCAGAAGAGACACAGATTAACTTAGAGCGTTTACATCGTGTGAATATCAGTTAGTGGTCAGGTATGTACTGTTTGACGAGTTGGGTATTTTGCCGATTTCTGCGCGGCATCAACAAAAGTCCATACTGAACGTTCACTCAGTAAAAAACTACTTGCCAGTTTTTGAAGCAACGCTTAACTTCTGAATACGGTAGTAGCGTTCTGGTAGTAAATCATACATAAAAACGTCTGTGTAACTTGTTTCCTTATGTAACAGTAACCCTCTAAAAATAATTTGGTTTTATCAACTGAGTTGATAATGTGAATTAGCCACCGTAAAGAGATTCAGAAGCTGACGTTTCGAGCGCTAGCCCTTCGTCGGAGCGAATCGAGGAATTGTGGGTTGTGTGTGGTTTATATACAGAAATATGGAGCTACGCTATTGGTTTGTGCCTGGCAACGTGAAAAACAGAATAGGTTAGTTGAATGAAAAGCGTTCGTTGATACCGTGAGGCTTAAGAGTGCCGATTTGAAAAATAAATTTTTGTTCTAGAGTTTTGCGACTTTCTGTGCTTCCTTGATGTAGGGAGAGGCCGCAGACTGTCATATGTTGCGTAGAATGATTCGGCAGATGAAAGTGTCTAGCGACCGGTTTAGATGCGTTTTTGTCGTCTTTCTCTACGTCGCGAAGATGTTCTCGAAATCGGTCGCCTAGTCGTCTACCTGTTTCGCCGATATATAACTTTTTGCAAAGGGTGCAAGTTATACAGTAGATGACATTGGCTGAGGTACAGGTAAAATGATCAGTGATCTTAATGGATCGCTTGGGTCCCGACAATTTTTCAACGTTGCAAATGAAAGGACATGTTTTGCATCGTGCGCGTGCACATTTAAAAGTACCGGGTTGTTCACTCGTTTGAAAAGCACTTCTGACTAAAAAGTTACCTATGTTTTTGTCGCGTTGGAATGAAATTAATGGCGGTTGCGAAAAGATTCTGCCAGTATCGGGATCATTTTGAAGTAATTTAAAGTTTTTTAGAATGATGGATTTAACTGCGTGGTTGTGAGGGTGAAATGTGAGGGTGAATGGAATTCTATTGTTATTCTCCTTCAGAGACGTTTGTTGTGCTGACTACCGATCAATTTGTTGGGCGCGATGATGGCCTGTTTCAACAACAGAGGTAGGATAGCCACGTTTGTCGAAAAACTCGCACATTTCTTCTGATTTTAAGGAAAAATCAGAGCCTTCACTACAAAGGCGACGAAGTCTAAGAAATTGTTCAAGTTTGTGGGCCTTAATTTGGTGTAAATGGTTAAAAAGTTTAGAATTGTTACTGCATGTGTTATTACTTACAACAGGCGAGGTGATGAAGGGAAAAAGAAGCAAACAAACGAAACTCTTGCCTTGCCAAATCTTCAAATCATATGTATTTAAATATAAAAGAACAATTGAATGAATTGACCATCAAATTGATATTAGACTGCTGGCAGTGTGTTTTTCTCTCGGAATCAGGCAGGGATTTTCAGACTGGAAGGGATTGGGACGAGAACCCCAGGAGAGGGTATAAGTGGATGGGGACTCAGAACAGTACAATGTTTAGCGTACTAAGATAACTGCTCAAGGTTTTACCAGAAATATCCCGTTCTAATGCTACAACAGAAAGCACTCTTAAACTCTTATGAACAGTGTGTGCGTAAGAGCGTTTTATTTGATTGAGGGCTTCAGGTTTTTTTGTTAGTCACCTAAATTCTCAAGAAAGCACTCTCAGCACCTAAACACGCATCAAGAATTTCAAGTAGAGAACCACTTAAGAGGTGTGCATTTGATAAAATGTGTCAAGTCTTACTAAAAGCATGCTTGGAGTGATGGTTATCAATATCAAAAGCAATACTTTTAGTGTTTGATGAATCTGGTTTTCTCTAGCGCATCAGCAGAAGACAAAACCGGCATCCGTAGATCCAGTAAGAAAAAAAGCGCCTTTTGTTAAGAAAAAGTTTTGACAAAGGCGCGTCTTACGCGTCTTAACAGCACCTGACCTCGCCAGTCTCATGCCCTGGTAGTTCTCATGTTACTGGCTGTTGAATTAAAGCTGTACATAGGTTTACAATTGTCGGCAAAGCGCATGCATTACTTGCGGAAATTGAGAAACATAAACCCAAACACTTTGGGAGATAGTTTTGCCTGCTTTTAATCTTAATTTGATGAATCTTCCGTTGCTAAAAATAATTACAGCAATTCCCAAATTAAGTAAGCAAACAAATGTACAGGAAGCAGCTGCCTGTTTCTAGTTTTTGACTTGGTAAATCATGCACCGAAACATTGCTGGACAGCGGCGAGGTTTCTGAAAATTGCTTCAATCAGATCAACTAGTACTGATAAAAGACCCAGTTTGCTGGCCGTCAGTCTCATTTTGATTCTAGTCATGACACTTTGCATAGACAGGCAGCTTTTTGTGTCAGTTTGACAAAGAAAAGAAGAAAAATCGAGTAGAAAAACGGATTTAGCTGGCAAAATTCAAGCCAACTAATGGATTAGTAAATAAGATTCATTCAAATTTATATTATACCATGAAAACATGTATGACACTGCACTTCAGACTCGACGCCGCTTTGCTTCATTTTAAAAATTGTTATCGGTATTTGTGTTACAGGGAATGAAATAACATCAATTTGACTTTTAACCGTGACAGTTCGTTTCCATATCTGTTTACTGGTTTTAAAACTGTCAACTTCGTCTTCATAGACTTGTTAATGGACTTATAACCGGTAAACCTATTGTGCCATCTTTCTAGTGTTGAAATCGTGATTTGTACATGATTAGCCAAAATATATTTTTGGAGTTCATAGAGGAGGTCTTAATTTTGTTAAATTTGATCATTTTAGTTCGAATTTTCAGGTTTATGTCACGTCGAAACATTTCTCTGGTTAATCATCCAAGGAGCGTGGGTTATTTGCAAGCTCTAGTGGAGACAAAAGTTGCGGTCATTCAGTTACGTCTTTTTTAAGCTGTCAGTTTTACATTCTTTCGTTAGGTAATTAGCTTCTTGGCATAGCTTCTCAGTCACCGCAATCTGTTAATCTTCCTTTGTCAAACCAAAACAAGCAAGACTGTATATTGTAGAAACTGAGAAAATCAAAAACACAAGTAAATTATGGATAGCTAAAGCCCAAACAGAAACCCCCAAACTAAGGAAAGTTTAAACTTTAGGACGCCTTTTCTTGAATTTTTTATGGCCAGAGATATAATTACTTTACAATAGGCAAGCATGCTTTCTGTGTCCGTCAGGTGAAAGGGGAGTACACTGAAAATGCGGGAAATACAATAAAAAATGTTGATGCACGTATAAGGTCCACCGAATGTTTAAAGGCAACTCACAAAAAGTAAGATACGTTTACATTGCTGCAAATAATATTCATGGCCATTTAGGGCTTTGTCTCTCACCTTCCTATTTGTGAATTTCATTATATTAATATTACAATCGGTAGTTATTTGAAACGTCAGTCAATTTGACAGTAGATGATTTACAGCTAACGTGATGGTTGGTAAGTGTCTCATTTTGTATTCCTAGACTTTCAATGACTTCAAAGGGGTCTGCGAACCTGAACATCGGTTTTTAGGTAACAACTGACGAACCAATTTGTCGACGCCCATTTTGTAGTCTTCTTAGTCCTCGATTAACCTCAAAGACATGCAAAGATTGTTCTTTGGGTTACTTAGTTTTCTTTGTTACCTTGATCTCAGCAGTAGATCGAGTTTTCAGTTTCCTAAACTGGGCGAAAATGTTCCACTAGGAATGTTTTCTTGAATCCTTCCGGCGTTGGTTGTTTGGCTCCAATGGCCGTCGGCAAGTCTGAGAATTTGTAAATTTGCACAGTGACATCTCTTTTGCCATTTTCAGCTGTCAATTTTATTATTGGGTCGTTACACATAATTACGACTACGTATTGGACAGAAGGCTCTGTGTTGCATCCAGTTTTCATCATAGCCCAACATTTTATCTAGCTCCACAGAAGAGGAACTTGGAGGGAAAATCTGAACCAAAATCGCTGTTGTGCAGTAAGTCATGCTTGTAGTAAAATAAGGTGTTGCAATACTTACAGCTGGGTTACTGCTTTCGAACCAAAGTTCCTTTTGTCTTTGGCCTGCGAGCGGGCTCTTCGTCGGAAAGAAGGAACGAGAGACCTGGAAAAGCTCCTTCCCTTTTCGTTCTTCCTTTGTGCGAAGAGCCGGCTATTTCTTAGAACTGATACAATCAAAAGATTAACACAAGGAAAGCTGAAGCGTTAGTAAATTTGTACAGGAATTGAAATAATTGCAAGTAATGTGAAGTTATAACGCAGTAGGTTTCGTGAGAAATTGTTATTTAACAATTACACTGAGTAAGAGATGTGAGGAAACAGTCATGGACGCCGTTGCCGAGTTGACTGTCGTCGTAGAAAATTAGAGGGAACAGACTTATTGTTTTAATGTAAGCTTTCCTGTTTTATGATTCAAAACTTTTAATACATAATTTTTCTAGCAAAAATGACAACGCCACGGGTGCGCGAAACTGACTATCGGCAATTTTGTTTTCGAACAACAGAGCCAATCATATTTACGGATTCGCAGTGAACCATGCACGCGTTATATGGGAGTAGATAGATATAAATATCAACATATTTTCCAAGGTATTTTACAAGAAAGTAAAATTCATTGCATTGCCACAAATAATATGCATGAAAAAATTTCAGGTTCGGTCGCCCTTTGACGTGTTTGTGAAAGTGATCGCTGTTTCCAAGGATGCGAAACCTATGTCATCATTTTGCACTGACCCAAATTTTTTTTCGGCCTCTTTATTGTCCTTGCGACGATGTTTTGCATCTGGATAAAGGAGAACGAACGTAGGAATAGTCAAAGCAAACTTCAAGTATTTGATATGGACGAACATGTAGAATATAAAACTGCTAAATGAATTACACACTTCGGGGTAGGTTTTGCTATCGCCACAAGGAAAAATTGACTACAAATCACGACAAATGACCTTAATGGACTACTTTCGATATATTAAAATTCAACCTAACACAATAGACCTCATTGCGAGGCTCTGGGGAATAAACCCCACAAACTCTATAGTTATTCACCAAAGCCTCGTACTGAGGCTTATTGTTTTAGGCGGAATTTTAATATATCGAAATTGGTCTATCAGTGAGATAATATGCACCACAAAAAATAAATTAATTTGAATGATTTCTCCACTTGTCACGGATGCAAACCAGGACTCCATTTTTTCCCGAGTTGCTGGGAGGTAAATAGCAAGGGATATTCGGAGTTTGGCTAACCAATCAGAGCGCGCCCTCAACGCTATCCACCGTTTTAATATATACTAATTCTGTTTAGTGCGTATCGTTTACAAATTTACTAAACAAATACATGCTAAGTAATTATCGAACCTAAGTGTTAAGAGTGACTTTCTATGAATACTGCGGATAGGTGTAGGTGTGTATAATGGCAAAATCGAATTCCCCAAACTTTGTCACAAGATAGCCCTATGGAAACTTCTGTATCTAAGAAAGTACAACTTTTAGTTTTGTGTGGTTTTATATTTTTCAACTAAAGCGATTTTGTAATTTTCACCCTTGGTAAATCCCCCGAACCACTGAAAAATGTGCTTCGTATTTGCGACTTGTGTAAGAAAACTGAAATAAATACCAAACCTATTTCGATATTCATTTTAATGACCCTATACCTTTGCATAGTACCATTATTAGAATTTGAAAAGATTCCAACCCGATTATTTAAAAAAAAAATTACCCTTGTAAACAGCATTTTCAGGAAGCTCGATTTTGGCAAATTTCCTTTTTTTTCAAAATTCCCTACCTGTATGGTACATGAATTCCGTTGTGAAGATGGTTTATAAACAAGTTAGAATTCCTTTTCAGCGTAAAAAATTAATACTTTGGATAAAATTGCCGACAGAAGATAAAGAATAACTATAAATCATCTAAATGGGGAAAAGGGTCGCATTCAGGCGAAAACTTCAGCTGTTGTTTTTAGTTAGCTCTCAATTTCAAAGATCATAAACTGCAAGCGAGTACTACTAATATTTTCGGTCTTCTAAACTCGCAGTTTAAATTGTCCAAAAATCTTATTTCACAGAACGATAGAAAAAGCCTTGCTCTTTCTTTGGAATATCATCTGGACGGAATCCATGTAACCGGTAGGGACTTTTGCCGTTGAAATTTGCCAAAATCGAGCTTTCTGATAATGCTGTTTGCGAGGTTAAATTTGAAGGGTTTTTTTGTATAAAATTCAGGTTTGAATATTTTGAAATTCTAATAACGGTACTTTGCAAAGGTAGGATCGTTACTCAGTTTTCTCACCGAATTCGCATATACGAAGCATATTTTTTACTGGTTCGGGGGATTCTCCAAAGATGAAAATTGAAAAATCGCTCTAGATGAAAAAATAAACCCACACGAACTAAAAGTTGTATTTTATGCTGAGTTTTAGGGTTAGCCTGCGTGGCAGGCCGCAACCTCGTTCCCAGAAAGGAAGGGAAGTCAAAATGAGCGCGGGAGAGAGAAGGAATGGCCTGCAAAGACGCTATTGTCTTCTTTGTTTTTTTCGTCCACCAGACGAGCGTAATAATCCTGGTTGGTCAGATTAAATGAATTACTTTATCCATCCTTGTGATTGGTCAGCAACATGTCATTCAACAGCATAAAGGTCTTCTCGCCTTTCTATTCAACAAGGCGGATAAATTGAGGGATCGTTTCGAACTATTTCTAGAGAACACGCTACGATCTTTGGTATCAGATTCGTGCTAAAAGCAGAGCAAAAGAAAGCGATTGTAAAACTAGCCTGCGTAGCTTGGCGGTTTAAGCAATTTGAACGCGAACACACAAAGCGGCGAAGCCGCGAAAACGAGCGGCGAAGCTCCCCAGGCTCTTCGCGGGTTTGGCGCTCTTATCGCGGCTTTCCCGCTTTCCTAGCGCTCTCAAATTGCTTATAAAACCGCCAAGCTACGCAGACTGTTGAAAAGCTTTTTTTAAAAAAGGTTCTTTTAGCCGTTTTACCTACAGGCTATGGAAAGAGTCAGTTTTCAGCTTCTTGCGTTGTTCGCGAAAAGAGCTGGAAATTATGCATCATATGTTATGTTTCTTTTCTCGCGCCGACGGTTTTAATATATTTACCTAAGCTTTTTTCACACATTTGTCATATGTGAAGTAGTTTTAAATTAACCTGCTGGCAAACTCTATGAACATTGTTACAAATGCTTTCTTTTTTGGGCCGGCCTCTTCTCCTTTTTCCCAACCTCTGAAGATCTTCAAATTAAGGACGTTCGCGCGGAAATTTTCTAACAATGATTTTTTTCTGAACATTTTACTATTAAAAGATGATGAGTTAGTGATGTCAGAAATGTAAAAAAATTGGGGGGTCACCGATTTCGTTTTGGAGAGAACATGTCCGCGGAAAAACACCTAAATCTGAGAAAATCGGGCTTCGTTAGCGAAGAAGCCTCAGTGGCTGCAAGTTCCAAAATATTGCAATTAGAGCTCTGAAGGGAAATGTTCTCTGCCAAATATGGTTTAAATGGACCTATTAAGCGAATTTAGTTAACTGATGAGGTTCCTTAAAGAACAATTTCGCATTTAGCGACATAGTTTCACGCTCCTTGCAGCCGAAAGCTGGCAGGATTCCCTGTCCTGTGGACAGAAATCTTGAAATTTTTTTAACTTCCCACATTGATTTTTGTTCATTTTTGGACAGTATGGAGATAACTGTAAATGAAATCTGTTTCTGAAAAGAAAAGTAGGGGTCACCGAACGTCCAAGATCGTTAAAACCTAGCAAAGCTATAGCAATGGCCATCTGCCCTATCATTGTTCATTTTAGTACTGAGCGCGCGCGCTCGATGCATGACGAGTCATGTGAATTAGCATGCGCAGTAAGGATGCGCAGAAACAATTAGCGCGAACGTCCTTAATTCACTTTCTGATGCAAAACAATAAAATCAAGAAATACGAAAACCCGTTGGCGCCTACAAACTTTTTCACGAAACAAGCGGTGTGATTCTGATGGGATAATTTTGACAGCCAGACATTCCACAGTTGAGTGGGTTTTGCATAGTTAATTAGAGGACAGAATGAAGAAAACAAACGCGTCCGATCCTTCCCTTCGGACGCCTACCATGCAGGCTATGCTGGGGTTTGCTCCCAAGTGTGGAGCAATATATATTAGGAGTGTATTCAACATATGTTTATTCTTGCTAAGTTGTAAGCTATATTAAGATCTTTAATGGGCCCCTTGGGGGTTGAGTTCGAGGTGGCGGGTGGCACTTCAGTCCGGGGAAACTTCAGTGTGAGTGAAGCGTGCCCGAAAGTGCTAGTATATTCGTGTGGTTAAAAAATGGTGGTTTCTACTGCATGTTGCATGTTAGCATTGGAAACTGCTAAATCAGTATCAAAGCTTCGAACGATGTTTATCTGATTCCAAGTTGAGTACGTATTTCTTAGACAGGTGTTTTTATTGTGGTCTGGCGCAAATAACGGAGTAAATTTGAGTTGTCCAGTCACATTAGTTCCCTTAGTTAAATTTTAGATTAAAATCTCTCCCCACTGAAATTTTGATGCAAGTCAAACTGCCGTGAAAGTTCCTGTTATTTATTAAAACTCGTCGACATACGACGAAATAAAGTATAGCTAAAGAGTTTTTTTTTTTTAAATGTCAGGCGTAGGAGTAGCTCGTGACAACAAAACAATGAACACTGAGATATGAATACAATTTTCCATCGTAGTCTGAGTAATTGCATGGCGGTTATGGTTCAGCTGGTGATTTGTCATAGAAACTGTACAGAGGTTTGACAGTTTGTTACAATCACCACTCACTTGTCAAACTAGAACATAGCTCTGACTTTCCAACTCCAAATATTCTGCCAGGAGGGGAAGTAATAAGCCTACATTTCTCCAAAAATAACCTTTCAATGCAAAGCGGCGTTAATTTGATACATTAATCATCTTTTGTTCAGAAAACTGACATATGTTCGTGCGGTATCGTGAATTTCTTTTCCTAGGCTCGGTAGGTAATATTGTAACCGATAGGCTGTCTTACTAAAAGATCTCCCTGTCCGTTAGACTTCTTTTTTAAAACCAAAGGATTTTTGAAAAGTCAGTAGGAATGAACAAGAAACTCATAAGATGCGTGACACTGCCGATAAATTAGATACAAGCCTCCAAATGCTTCTAAAAGTGGCAAATATTCGCTGGTGATCTAAACGTTTCGAGCTTACTCCTTTTTCCACCTCATGAAAAAAGGCTAAGGCCGAAACGTGTAGATCACCAGCGAATATTAGACACTTTTAGAAGCATTTGGAGCATTATATCTGATTTATAAAAAGCTTCGAGAACTTTCCCTTTGATAACAACAGTGAGTTGCCACGAGCAACATTCAGTTTGAAATACTAATTAAGTGCCGACTTGCTTTTAAACTACTGGTAGAATTAATTTTGGGAAGAACAATAGTTGAAAAGGCATTTAGTTTTGAATCTTTATTTCAATAATTGTACTTTCTCAAAGGTGATAGCAACACGTTTTCATTCACAATTGGGGAAATGAGGATTCGTCTTCGGAACATTATGTCGGGCAAAATGATAAATAAGCTATCAGTGTCTGTCTGCAGGCTTTCCTAATTTTTCCCCTCTGGTAAACAAGGTCGTAAAGCTTGGCAGTTTATAAATGGAAAAATTCATGTATTAAACCCAAGGCTTCGCTGTCACAAAGTCTATTTCTTATCTGCTGTTTTCTCCGTTTTCGATTTTTCGCCTCAATTTCAACGTTTTTGGCGAGAGCGATAGTGAATTTCAAATGTTTCTGTATCGTAAATTCGATTCTTGCTGCATCATGATTTAATTTTCTTGTTTTACCTCAAGCAAATCAAGCAGTTGATGTCCGGTCGATCAGTGTACTATCCCTTGAGGCTTCTGTTGATCAGCATCATTGACCTACTTGTGCTTCGAGTTTTTCGCGGTGCATGGACCTCACCGCTCTCCACTCTCCGAGTTGAAGCCTTCGGCCGACTTTCCGGAGCGAAAGATTCTCGCCATTTCTGAAACCCCCAGATCAAGTCAAAGGCGAGAACAAGATATAATAAACAGATCAGCGCCAGAGCAACATCCATAGGGGCTGCTGGTTTCTCGTGCGTTCGGCTTGTTCTGGCGTTTTTCGCGACCTCTTCAGAATGTCAAATCAGTAGTGTTTCTGTTTGTCTTAAATAACTTCGCTCCGCGTCAAGACACAGGGGTCGCACGTATTTACCAGTGTGCTGATGGCATTCGTATGTGTCTTTACCGCTCTGCAAGTGTTGGTTAAAAAAATTTCAGGTTCGTCTATGCGAGATAATTATGTTCGACCTTCGGTTTCGTAAACAGAATCAGAATTTAAATGCACGGACTAGTTTCGTTCTAACACACCCGTTCATTTCCTGTCGTAAGCCCATGACCAGCAAATGGTTTGCCTAATGTACTTTATAGCAAGTCACTAAGCCATAAATTAAAGTTCTTGTTTGAGAGACAAAGAAAATATTTCCTTGTATTGTCTATTCTTGAAGAAAAGATAATGAGAATTGAAAATTAAATTCTTTGCGGAAGTCGGCGGCTGTACTGATCTCAGTTGGCCTTGATGCAGCTGGGAAATCCAGTTTCAAAAACTCTTTATCTATATATACTGGAAAAGACGTTTTTACATTAGCGCGTATTCTTTTGCCTGACACTAATTTGAAACCAATTTGCAAACGCGAGGAAAACCCCTCGTGAGGCAGGTCTCAAAATTTTATTTAGTTATTTTCGAATTACAAATTTGCTCTTGAGTACTTTCTCACTAAATATGTTTGTTATCAACTTCATAATACGTGTTTTGTATGCAACTTCACTGAGTTATACAAAGCACGCAACTCATAACTGTTTAGAGTGATCAGAAAAACCGTTTTAAACAGGTTTTATTTTTTCAAATAGTCGCATTCTCAAGTTCATTTCCCATGCTGATGTCTGAAAAAGACAAGCTTTCATGTTGTTTTCACTAGAGATTTCAAGCCCAAATTTGAGATTAACCGCAGCCAGATATAAATTACAAACGCTCTGGAAAGGAATCATTCTTGATAACTCGTAAAACTGTATTCAAAATTAACTTTTGTTAAGCCAGGATTAGAGTTAAGTTAATCCTGCTGTGAAGAACCGCGCCACAGATAGTAATTTTAGCCAGTAGATAACGAGGAGTAAAATCAATCCATTTGCCGGGTTATTCACTTGTTTATTTGCAGATGGAGATTTGCTTTCACGGTTGAAACTTGAATTGTAAAATCGTCTTTCGATGGTAGACGTTTTTAACAGGAAGTTGTTAAAGGAAGAGATGTGTTGTGACCAATAATTACAGCGCTTCCGTCGATGGTAAAATTTACCCTTCGGTGTTTGACGGCTGCTAAATTTAAGCCAGTTTAATCCGTGTAGTTATTAACTGATCAAACCCAAAATTCAGACATTTGGCTAAATAAAAAGCGAGCATGGTAGGATGAAGGTGT
Source organism: Catalaphyllia jardinei (assembly GCA_022496165.2). Taxonomy (NCBI): domain Eukaryota; kingdom Metazoa; phylum Cnidaria; class Anthozoa; order Scleractinia; family Caryophylliidae; genus Catalaphyllia; species Catalaphyllia jardinei. The sequence continues at coordinate 28,091,557 of CM042747.1, forward strand.
AGGGTGCCGAGGCTTGTGACAGTAAAAGGTGAAGAGAGATTCCTAAGTCCGAATTGTACTATTACGAATTGTTTCAGAAGCTCATTACTGGAGGTAAATTCCGAAACTTTGACGTTATACGGTCTTTAAGGCGTTATTATCAATTTCTAGCTGACTAAACAAATCATCACAGGAATCAGTAATACACCACAGCGGTAAGGTATTTTTTTATATTTTATTTTTCAATTTTCATCCTCCTTACTCGTCTCGTTGCATTGTCATAAATTTTGTTAGACTGTTTCGACGTGATATTAAACACTCCCAGCGTGTGGTTAATTTTTGAAGCGATAAAGACGGCTTTTTACAGCGACTTCTTTGGCAAGTATTTTCAGTGATAACCACGTGATTAATGACGCCATAACCGTTCATTGTGAAAAGTATTGGACCGGCGCAATTTATGTAAACATTACCTTGTGTAGTATTGTACGCTATGTTATTCTACACAATATAGGTAAAACAAGTCAGTTGACAAATCATTGCAGTTCAGTGTTGCGGGTAAACGAAGGAGGACGCTCTTCTGGGTAGGTTCATATTATGACTTTATTCCGCTAATGTAAAACAAAAAAACGGTAATTTAGTTTCAAATTATCCACTGCAACGTGGACTAATTGAAAATTGAAAGCGTCAACCCCCAAAAAGATGAGGGGAATTCGGTTTTAAAAAGGAGGCCATAGTGGTGATTTTGAAAGCTTGTCTGTGATTCACTCGCCGAAAAATTTCATTCAGATAAGAAAATGTTGTAAGAAGGCAACCACTTACTCTTTAATTTGTTCACAAGTGAGTTTGAAAACCCACAAATAGTGGTCGCTTTCTTTTATCTTTCTTCACCTACTACCTGGGTTTACACAGTGCTAAAATCGTTTGACAAAAGAAACCCGTTGCTAAGCAATTTCTTCTTATTGCTCGGTGTTAGTAAAACTCAAACTTGGCTCTTGAATCGGTAAGTCAATATTTGTGCTCTAGGGCAAACCCGACCACCAAGTACGTTTGCCCGTCAGAAGTTGGAAAACGCCATTCATTCGCCTCTTATCCTAGAACATGCATTATTTTTATTGTTTTTCAAGAGCAATAATCAAGAAGCATTTTGCATGTATCATTTCTGAGCCAATGGAAACAACTGATATGATGCTATCAATTTTCAAGCAGTCTTCTGAAAACCACAACGTCAGCGCTTTAATAGTTTGTGAAAGTCGATGACTTTTGAAAAGTCCTCGATAACAAATCATTTTTGAAAGCCATGTTTCCATATGATCCCTGCGATCACTCTACGATCACCGTAGAAGAAGTTGGGCGATTCTTACAACTACCGGTTTCCATAATAATATGATCGCCGGCTTCTATCGGTACGATGGACTTAATAGAACAAGGCTCTTTCTCGGCGAACGTTGTAAACAACGGTCGATACCACTACTCGTTAGAGAGTGATTTCCATTTTGCGACGACTACCGAACTTTTTTGGCTGTGAACGTAGCGATCATGTGGAAAAAAAGCAACGTCAATGGAAGAAAGAGGGTAGAATCTGCGAAAGAGCCGTAGAAAGAATGTTAGCTGGGTTCTTTTCATGTTGATAGAGATCACAACTATTGTAAAGTTGATCGATTTAGATACATGCGGAATTAACCTCCCCTGGTTGAGTGCTAATTTGCACAAACTCTAAGTAATCAGTGGGTTTGGGTGAGTAAGTGGTAAGATATCTTACTTGGTGTCAGCTCCAGGTGTTCTGTTAATTAGCTGTTTTACTTTGCTGACCCATGTCGGAGGGTTTTTCGAAGAATACCGCTCAATATGTAGCGAAAAGATGTTTTCAGGTGTTTTTTCGTTGGTTAACCATGCAATAATTCTGGGGCCAAACCTTGCGTGAATAGTAGATAACGAAGATACGATACAACGTCTTGCTAACAATATGGAACTAATTTATAGAGTTATTTAAAGTTTGTTTGCGACAAGCTGATGTTGGAATGACTTTACACAAGCGGTAAGGTAAACCTTGACTAGAAGGGTTTCAAAATGTTGAAAGCTTATTCAATTATGTCACGTTAAAGTGATGTGATCAGAAATCAGGGTGTTGTTTTGGATTTAAAAGTGTCCAACGAAAAAGAGTTGAAGTAAGAAATGCAGTTTCCAATCAAAAAAGTCGAATCATTGGTTTGTGTGAATTAGAAGTTATGTAGTGTTTATGTAAAGGATCGATGGATAATTTAACTTCGCTCCCTTTGAATTGTTTCAACCTGCATGCGTGAATTTTGAATTTATTTATGTTTTGTCCGATAGAGCGATTAATAGAGTAACAGTAGGTGGCTTGTGTTTCAATCTCAAAAATTCAATTTTGAATCTCTCAGGAGTCGCAATCTTGCAGTTGCTGGCCGCAGTTGCTGCTTTTCTCAAGCTTAGCGACGCGATTACGTCTGCTCGTTGCTTACCAATTTGTAGGAGCATTCTAACAGAGGTCAACGGTTCTTTATTTCTTCCTATCTTCGCATCGCCAAAATGCACCTTTATACTGTAGTATTGTTAGCTTAATCTACAAGTTCAATACAGACGCAAATCGTAACGCCATTCAGGAAATTGCTTCTGATGGATCGAGCTGTCGACCATTTTTTACCATTATTTCAAAGTGTAAGAAGTACACAGTCGTCTTGGAAGGTAAGTAACCTGTTATCGTGGAAAATTCACGAAAAATTCACTTCTTTCATTCCCCCGGTAATCTGGGTCTTTCCGTTAGAATAAATTACCAAATAGCAGGTGTAATGCAGTAGGGTAAAAATTCTAAAGAATTTCACAGCGCCTTTCGCAAGGCTATTTCATGTTTCCCTTTGATGCATCTTTTTTCAGTGAGCAAGAATATGGTCATTTTTTATTGAAATGAAACCTGATTTCTTTTATCGGTAATCACAACTTATGATAAATCCTCGATGCAACGCAGTGGGTATTTTATTATCATCTAAACTTGCTTGTAACATTTCCATAAATCTACAAAGGAATGATGGATGATAGCGCAGCTATTTTTTTGTTTTTTTTTTCCACAAACACCCCCGACTTTAACCAAGAGGATCTTAAAGTGATTTTCTTCATCTGCGTTTCAAATCAATCTGACCTAACGTGCAAGATTCATTTTATTTCGCTATAGTTGCAGCCGAGTTTTGCACTTGTACCATCAGATAAATCACGGTTGGGTTTCTTCATTCCATTATTTTTGTCTTTGATCCAAAGTTCTTTCAATTATATTGCGAAAAACATCAGTAGGAAATAAAAGCCGTGGTTTCCTATAGTTCCCTCTGCAAAATTCTTCTGTTCCTTATCAATGAAAAACCGAATTAATTTATACCGCTGTTGCGCGCTTTTAAGAACACTGCGGGTCTGAGCGTATATTTGCGCTTTGAATAAATCTACTCATCAGTCAGTGACGGGTAGAACTATCAGAAGGTGGAATTGGGGCAAAATGATTTAGAAGTTTACCTCAATAGTGATTCGAAATCGATATTTTAACAGCATCCTTTTCTTACTTCTCGGGTCTTTTTTAATACCACAAGTGAAACAGTAGCTGGTTTTAAAGCGAATCAGGTCGGCCTCCGCTATTTTCAATAGCTCCAGGGATTGCATGTATCATCAGCGAATAAAGATTATATTGACCGATTTGATGAAATATTTATTCCTTTGTAAATGCTTGTAACATTCTTAATTTTTGTAGGCTAGCGAGTATATCGATTTATTCCAACTAAATCTAAGGTATGAAAAAAATTAAGACGAGAACTGAACCGAAAACAAAAATAAACAATCAATGAAATAGGTAAATCACTCTGCTCCATCAGTCAGCTGACCCTTTTTGGCGCTGAATATTTAGTTGAATGTAGACATTTAAAGCTTCGGTGATGTATCAGTATCTTTTGTCTTGATCAAACTATGATCAGTTTACGTTTCACAGAGAGCGATATTTACATTTTCATTCGACACCAGCTGAGTTTATTTTCAATTTGACCGGTCTTATCGAGAGTGGATTGTGATGGAGGAACCTTTCTACTCGCCGCAGTTACCCAGCTTCTGAAGATTACCCGAACTGATCAAAGGGCTAAACCGCAGATACAGTCTTTGAATAAAATATTCATACTTTTTTTTATTGAACTATATTATTACGAACTGCTTGGATTCGATATTAATATTTTCATCGCTGTTTACTGTTATTTCCTCTTATGGTTCTTTTCAGTGTTGTTGTGAGACATTTTTCAGTACTGACAAACAGAAGTATCGCGGAGCCCTTGTGCAACTACATGGTTGTCCAATACTCCGACAAATTCAGTTAGCATTGTATTGTATTATATCCACATAACAATAGATTAACAATAGATTAACAATACAATACAGTTGAGAACGACGCAAAACCATAGAATACAATACAATGCTATGCATAAATTTGTCAGAGTATTGGACAAGTATGGAGGCAGCCCTAGCGACTTGAAAAGCCTTTTAACAAAATAGACGTTTTAGATAAGTTCTTGAAAAGGTCTGCAAAGAAGATCATATTAAATTTCCAGCGTTCATTTCCGTAAGCAACCCTTAATCTTTCATAAGTCAGGCTAAGCTGTTTAAACCTGTCTATTAGTTACAACTAGCCTCAACCGATTTTGAAATTAATGTTTAACTAGTGGTAGATTGAGAAGACGGTATATTGTTCTCTACGAAGAAGCCTCTGTCCTTTTGCTGCGGAAGGACTGCGGACTTACACACAAAAAAAACAGAACAAGGGTTCTCGTCGGGAATTTCGAAAAGATTCCCTAAAAGGCGCCAAGGCACCTGCTTTGTGCATGGGCGTGCTTAAAATTTCTTTCACCCCTTTAAGGTACCAATTCCAAACAACAATTGATCCCCTGTCGCATTTGTTCGGCCCAGTACCTTTTAAGAAAGGTACCGCAAGCTCTTGCTGTGCAGGAGCACCCCGGTCCTTTTATATGGGAACCCCCCCCCCCCCCGGTACTGTGCCCAAAAGTGTTGTTCACATAGTAAGCGATTTTCGACGCCGGCTCAATTTCTAAAAAACTGTTCCGCTGCGTTGGCAGTGAAACACTGGTTGTCAAGGTGTTTGGTTAAGTCCGTCGAAGTTCCAGTGTGTGACCATGTGGACGATTTAATCAACAAATCCTTTCTCTTTTTTAATCAACTCTAAAATCTCTTCAATGTTTTATTACTGCTTCCTGTTATATTTTTTCACCCAAAATTCTGAGCAATTAATTTAGTTGCGACGTCTCAACTTATTTATCCTCGCGATAATACGCTTTGGATCTAATTTTTCCATAAAAAAAATGATCAAAGGAATTGTCATTCAATTGCAGTCAGATTATCCTTTTCTTTTTGTTCGATATTCGTTATCCAGGGTTCGACAAAGACAGGTCCCCGCACCTTTAAGGTCAGCACGATAGAATAGTGATCGAACGGTTCTGTTCGATATGTTGTGGCTCATTGTGTTGTAGGGTTTTTGGTTCGATCTCTCATAGTACCTCTCTTCACCCAGGAGTGTTAATGGGCGCTAACGAATTGTGAACTAACATGACAATGTGCTGAGTGAGGGAAGGAGGAAGGGAGGAAGGTTTGACGTAACCTGCTTGCGGCTAGCCCACTGTCAAGGGAAGCAGCAATTTTCACCAGAGATTAGCTCCGACTCTCTGGGCCGCTTTGGCCTAAATACAAAGTTTGACCAATCAGAGTACAATTAAGACTTCTATACTTATCGCTTACCTACAGAGTTTCAGTTTCTCAGCTTGTGAATCGTTCGGTACTGACTATGGTTTAGGATATCATGATTGTTTATGCCTACAATCTTCAATCTCTTGATGAAAGAAAAAAACGCTAAATGGGGTGGAGAAGCTGCGCTCGATGTTCTTTGTAGTCAATCCGATGCTAGTCGCTAATGACGAAAAACCGTCGAAGTGTACGGTAAGATCCAAAAGACAAATGGAAACTCTATACCGTGGCTATCGGGTAATTGAAGTAGGAGGACTATGAGGAAAATTGGGAGATGAAATACGCTTTGTGTCTGTGTAGGAAGTTCAATTCTGCCGAGCATTCAAAGTAATCTTGTTGGTGGCGTGCGTGAAGTATTTCAGTCGCGTGTGAACTTATTCTGTCGGTACTCTGCATTATTTTTTTCATGGAATGTTATTCAAGCGTGTTCACCTCTTCGGAAAACGGGGAAAACCGTCTGTTAGATTATCCCCATGGTGGTCAGTCAGTGTAGCTAACTGAGTTAATTAGATTAAAGCGGTCTTCTCGAAATACAACGTGAAAGTTTGTTCCAGGTTGATTTAATTTTTAAGTAACAGTCGAAGCTTTCCTTACATACTCCTCCAGAATACGAACCCCTTAATTTACTTTGTCCTAAAGAGAAACCAGAAAGGACATTGCCTGTACCTTCATAATACGGACATTTAAATAATAAGGACAGTCACTAATACCGTAGTATGCATATTGAAGAACCTCGACTGTATTTCCCGAACAGATACGTAATTAATTAAACTTCTACTGTACATTTCTACTCAGATAAAAGAACTAACGCTTAAAAAGGAACAGAATGGTTATTAAAAGTAACATGATCGGTTAACAAGAAAAAATATGTAACCCAATTTTGAGATTTTTTCTGTCTGTTTCTTTAGATATTTACAATTATTTTGGCTTTAAAGAAGAAATAAAGCTACGGAAACGGTTGGGTAGTTTGTGCGATACTAGCATATACCTGACATTCTGGATCTTACTATTAACTTATATTCTTAAGTTTACTGATTGAGGAGTCTTCATTTCAGTCTTTTGATTTATTGCTAACTTATATAGAGGGTTACTCCTTCATCAATGTCAACTGTTATGTGCCATTCTCTGTAAATGAAGTGTTCTTAAATATTGTTGTTAAAGTATTGCTTCTTCTTTCTTTCGTCACGAACGATTGCTACGAAGGAGAGCAGCAGAGCAGACAATACTTGTTAAAAGTTTCAAGGAATTGCCACCCCAAAGTATTATTACGTTTTTTTCCTAATGTTCTACAAAGTTCATGTAAGGTGTTTGTTTGTCATCAGTACCCGTCGCGGATTTCATCAACTGTCTGACATTGGTATTTCAACCGTGAATATAAAAAATATTTAAATGACTTAACTTGTATGTTTTTATTTATATACCACACACATATCATTGATAATTTCATGACGGTTTACAATTGTATTCTTCTGTTGGGTGAGATCGAACGTCAGCTTGTAAGTGGTTAGGTCTTTGGTGACAGGCAAGCATTCCATTGCGTTGAGTTTGGTGCGTGCACTGATTCCTACAGATGTCGATAGGTAATTGCAGTTCTTCTTTCTTTTTGCAGCAGTTCAGTTGATTAGCGTCCCAGAGGCTTAATGGAGAACTCTACGAATCAATCGCAACAAGCTGTTAGCCAGGAAGTTCTGATAGAACAAAGCTGGGCTTATGCTGGAGCCGGGGTGTATTCTGCTCTTGTCTTCCTTATTGTGATAGGTTTGTATCCCGGGGTTTGTATCCCGGGGTTTGTATCTGAAGTAACTCTTCGGTTGTAAGCATGTGATTATCCTTTTTCTACCGCTGGGACAATGCTAAGCTGTAAGAGGAATTTTGTCTGAGATACACTGGATCAGTTTAAAGTTTATCTTTTAATTCTCATTTTCATTTCGGCTACCAGAGGGATGGGAAAATTCAGATGAAATAGCGGACACATGTGGGCACACAAAGATATAGCTATTGCAATTTCTTCTATGAGGAAGATCATATCAAACTTTGTGTTAAATCTTTGGTCGGCAGTGTTATGGATTAAAATGATGTAACAGAGAATTAACTCTGAAGTGTAAATTTTAGTGCTA
>CM042747.1:28099455-28131955 GCA_022496165.2 Catalaphyllia jardinei
CCATGAATAACCCACTGGGCGTTAGCCCCAGTAAAGGGAATCAGGGAACCACATGAGGTAAAGAAAAAATCTTTTGACCTCGGTGGGAATCGAACCCCGTGTTATGGATTAACTTCCTTTTAAGGGCAATTTTTATTGTTTGCAGCTTTGAGGCTCTTTTGTTTCTAGAACAAAAGGTTGAAAGAACCGAAGCTTAGCAAATTTCCGAGCGCGAGATTCAAAATCTTCGTTGACGGCCGGATGTTAACAATATCACCGTTCTCGGAGTGGGGTAGGGGAATGTTGCTCAGGACAACGACAATTTGACCCGGGGACGGAAGGGAAAATTTGTTACCTGATTCAAGGTATTTTCCTTCCTCGCGGAAACCGGCGAATGTCAACGTTCAGAAGCACGCTAAAAAAGCTATGGTTTGTATTCTAAAATACAAATGGAAAAGCGCAAAACAAGACAAGCAAAACCCAGCCATCGGATAATGAACTGAAAAGTGATAGAAGTAATAATCATTTTTTTTTTCTGGTTTGTTTAATGCTCTGAAATAGGCCAGGTGCTACTAAAGCCAAAGGCGCTGCGAGGAAAGTGGTCAATAGCTACTCGTTTATGGTTACTGCCACTATAGTCCAGTCCCTTAACTCTCATTTCTTCCCGCCCCTAATATAGGGGCTGAACCCGGGCAGGCGAAAGAAGAGTCCAGGATAACTTGCATGCCCATGCTTAGAACGAACCAATCAAAAAATTACTCAACCACGCTGCTCGCGTCAATGTGTCGCGCAATGTCTTTTTCAGCTCGCGCTCGCGCAATTTCTTTGACATTGATATTGTGGTAAAAACGTAACTATCGAAATATGGCCATGGTTTATCGTAGTCTGTACTTTTATCGCATCGACAACTAGTACGCGTCATTACTCTTTTCCCAAACATTTTTTCGTATTGTTTCTGCATATTAAGCGAGTTTGCAAGTTTTTGAAAGGAAAGTCTGACGCGTACAAGTAGCTCATTTGCATAATGCAGGCGTGCACTAAAGTTCGAGTCGCTGTTTTCAATTGTCAACAAATCTTGGTAAAGATTTCTTTCGTTATCTTTGATATTGTGATAAAAAACAAATCGAATGTGGTGTAGCGTGGTACCGGTGAAATTCCACTGATTTGGGATCAATTGACATGTTCTTAATCAATCTGAATGCAGAAATCGATGCTTGTATATTATCATTCAGAAAATCGCGCCACAAGCCAAATCTGGAAAATACTTCCAAATATGGTTTTTCCCCGATTTGGGGGGGAAAAATGGCGGCGTTCTGAGCATGCGCATGCAAGTTATCCTGGACTCTTCTTTCGCCCGCCCGGGTCCAGCCCCTATATGTGGCGGGAAGAAAGGAGAGTTCTGGGACTGGACTACTGCCACTATCAATTATGTTCGAAATTTAAGTGACTACAACTTGCGTTTACGAGAGTCTTATATGCAAGCATCATGAATGAAATTTATGAACCGGCTTTTCAAATGCAGATCAATACTCTCAATTAGTGAATGGTCCGGCCCCGTTTATGTTTGAACAGTGTCGCCTCGCGTGGACAAGGATTAAAGACAAATCTGTGACAAACGTCAGTGCGCGCGAGGCCGGAAGTCGTCACGAAAAAAAAAAACACGGTTTGCGCAGGCAATTCCAAACCATTCATACTCATTTGTTTTTTCACCCAATGAATGCGACGATAAAGATTTTTGCTTGAGAATTTTTGCCCAACCGGAGAATTTAAAATCACTTAAGCGAAGAAAAGTGGGAAAATCACACCTATTGTTTTGCTTTGAACAGTGATGTTTAGTTGCTTCAACAGACCAAGAAACAAAAACGCGAGGCCTAACAATAGTTTAAGTAAAACCGCATTTCAGTTCACGCACTCTCGACATCAAGCGGTGTGTCTTCATAGTATTTTTCCTTCCTTTTCTTTTTTAATTGAAATGTTGGTTGCAGTGGAACAATTGACGCTAAGCGAAATCAAACAGAAGTCACTTTCAAAGTAACATAGGGTATAAAGCAGCCGCCCCGTTCTTATCGCTTCCAACTACTCATCGCCGCTTGCTCGCTAAAACGTGAGCTAAAAAAATAATACTTGATGACGAAAATAAAAGTTAAGTGCAGTTAGGTTGGGTTTATTTTAGGCCGAAACATGCGCGCTCGGTGTGACAAAAACTTAGTCAAACCTGCTGATAAACCTCCAGTTAGTTTGTCTTCGTTTTCCCAAGTAGGCTACCGTTGGGAAAAATTTGTCATCAGCGGCACGTTGCCGATTCAATCCGATTTTAATTTCGGGAAACAGGACGGAAAAATCCCTAAGGACACACAAAAGGCTTATTGTCTTAAAAATCTTAAACAATAACAATAGGGGTTTAGTAGGGAAAAATAATGAGGTAACTGTCTTTTAACTTTTTTGCAAAAATGACACTTTTTAGGTACCCTGGAGATTTCACAGATACACCAACTAAAAATAACACCAATTGTACTAAGACGTTATGTATCTCAAGCGTCTCCCCTTCACAAATAAAAGCAAAAGTAATATAACGGGCATGCATCTGCGTGGTACCGGAGACGTTCTTTCAGCAAAATTAACTTGAACCAATGGTGATAACAAGGTCATATTGATCTGCGAAATATATATTTCGTTAAATAAGTTACTTGATAGCTGCAATCTAAACCTTAGGGTACGTTTCAGTCGCATTGTTGTTGTTTTTCTTAAAACGTCAATCAACAACAGGATTTTTGAAAAGACTACCTTTGTTTGTATCTTTGCCCCTATAGGCAAGCTGAGTATTGTTTCCTAAACGTTCATGATGATACTTATTTATATATGATGTCGCTTTCTCTTTAAGGGAATTTCCTGGTCATCGTCGCCTTTCTTACGACCCCCAAGCTTAAAACGAAAACCAACTACTTCATATTTTCGTTGGCTGTGGCTGATCTTTTAGTCGGGTTATTTTCTGTTCCTCTCTGGATTTATTATATTCTGACGTTAGACTTCGCGAACACTTTATACCGGTATTACAGACTTGGTGACATAGTGTCTGGCGTATCCTCAATCATGCATTTGACCTGCATCAGTGTGGAGCGCTGTTATGCCATCGTAGCACCCTTGAAGCACAGGAAGATCAACAAAGGTTGGTAAAACTCCTTTTCAGTTGTTACAAATTTCTTCCAGCCTCTGTTTCCTTTCCATTCTCAGTCACGAACCAAATAATTAACACTGAAGCAACCAAACAACTAACCAACAGCCAGCCTACTAGCCAGCCAGCCCATCACTCGATCGATCGATCAGTTGCCCAATCGATTCACATTCTTTCCGTCAGACAAACAGAGAATCAGATAGTCAATGACTAAGTCAGGCATACATCCAGTGAGTAATGTAGTTAAACAGAAAGAGAATCAGTCAGATAAACAGACGGAAAGGCCGACAGGAAGCTTGAAACATAGACAATGGACCATTCAGTCATTCTAAAATATTGAAATCGAAGTTGCGTAAAGTAACTGCAAATGAAGGAAAGAGATGTGAACATGTGAAAAGCCGTATTCACCGTTTCAATTTAACGCCAGTCTCGTCTAACTGCGTAATAAATAGCAAAAGGTGGCAGTTGGGTAAGGTTTTTACTACATGTTTATGTGAGTTATTTGCTCAATTTTTGTACGCAGCAAAGATTTTTGCTGGTATTGCCTTTTCCTGGCTCCTCGCTATTCTTAATGCACTGCTGAGGAACTTCATCAAATGGAAAGATGTGTCCATCTTGAATACCTTCGTTTTCTTTGTGGTTCCACTGCTACTGATAGTCGCTGCCTACATCGCCATCTTCTTTGCCGCCAAAAAGAGCTTAAAAGAACATCGGAGGCGTTCTTTAAAGAAGGTAACCTCAAACTTTTTATCAGTCAATCGGAGATCGATCGTCTCCGTAGTAAACACGTCATGTTTAGACTATTTTAATTTTACAGTGAGATGATGATTGACTTTTACTTTAACTTGGTATTATTTTTTTATTTATTTTTGAGTTTTCTGCTGACAGTATTTTGGAAACAATCCATCAAGTCTGTCGGTAGTTTTGTACTGTGTCGGCAGGGAACTGAAACGTCGTTGTTTATTGGCTCGAAGTTGATAAAGAAGCAAAAAAAAAATGGGATCTGTCTTGTCTCCCCACAAAGCATGCAATGAGTTCCTCTCGTTTTGTAAATTCTTTTTATCGAGCTTGTCTATTTTTGCACCTTTGCCAATCGTTTTCTTTTACTCCGTAGGATCTTCATGTCGCCTATACTGTTGCCTTGGTAACAGGCGCTTTCGCTATTTGCTGGCTTCCATTCTTCTTGTTGATCTTGATCTTCAAATGGTGCGCCTCGTGCTCATTCGTGTGGGACATGCGCGTTCTCATGGTAGTCAAGTTACTCCACTATGGTAACTCGGCTCTAAACCCCATCATTTACTCGGTCCGAAATCGGCGGTTCAACCACGCATTCAAGAGGATTTTGCTGCGCCTTATTTGTCGTAAACTGGACACAGGTTATTCTGGCATGATCTCTATCCGGCATACTCAGCAAACCCGCGTCGACACGAACACCATAACGATGGTGGAATGTGGTGGAAAGTCGTCTCCTCAGACCAAGGGTTGCTCAGAGAAATCGTGCTCAGTTAAACTGGTGTAAATAATACCGAACGAGACAAGTTTCCACTCACTCTGTCTTTTACAAAATAACTTTTCTTCCATACTAGGCACGGCTGTCTTATGGTTAGCGCGCCGAACTCCGGATCATGCGTTCCGGGTTGGAGCCCTGTTGGGGAAAACTGTGTTGCGTTCTTGGGCAAGACGCTTCACTATCACAGTACCTCCCTCCACCCAGGTGTATAAATGGGTGCCAGCGAATCTAAGGCTGGGGTAACCCTGCTAAGGAGTGGCATCCCATCTGGGAGGGGAGAATAGAAATACTTCCAGTCGCTGCATGCTAGGGTAACCAGGAAAAGCTCGCTGTATGAGCCACTTGGCCCGACGCATACTCTTCCCTTACCCTCAACCATGTCCTTACAGCGGAGTTTGTCGTTTAAACTCGCTTCTCGGAGGAAAGCTCATCTGTAGCGCAAACCAGAGAGACACACCTTATAACAGATATTCGTCCACTAGGAGAAGCTTTAAAGCTTTCGAGAAATGCGGCGGCTGGCTTCCATCATTTTTTCGTTAGACTGGGTTGGGGTATATAGATAAGAGGAATGAGTTACAGAGACAACGCTGACTGTGTATTTCGTATGTATATACACTCAAGGGGAATACCCCAAGTTAATCTGAGCATATCCCCTTTGAGCTAAAAAAAAATATTTCAGTATCCTTATGAAATGGGTATCGAAACGTATCAATAGGTCCTTTGTATAAATGGCGCCTAAATATTAATAACAATACTCATACATCCTAAGCCTCACATTCATGTGAAAATTCCTTTGTCTTGAAACATGAATGTGAGGCTAAGGATGTACCAAGTATTGTTATTCAGATTTAGGCGCTATTTACGGAAAGGGTCTATTGAAGACAGGAGACTGCTTTTCTCCTCCCGCCTGTCGTATTTTAGTACACTACATTCAAACATTTGCTTTATTTTAACCGTTCTGGTGCTGTCTAGTCCAGTCCCTGAACTCTCCTTCCTTCCCGCCACATATAGGGGCTGAACCCGGGCGGGCGAAAGAAGAGTCCAGGATAACTTGCATGCGCATGCTCAGAACGCCGCCATTTTCCCCCCCAAATCGAGGGAAAACCATATTTGGAAGTATTTTCCAGATTTGGCTTGTGGCGCGATTTTCTGAATGATAATATTCAAGCAACAATTTCTGCACTCAGATTGATTTAAAACATGTCAATTAATCCCAAATCAGCGGAATTTCACCAGTATCACACTATACCACATTCGATTTGTTTTTTATCACAGTATCAAAGATAACGAAAGAAATCTTTGCCAAGATTTGTTGACAATTGAAAACACTGACTCGGACTTAAAAGTGCACGCGCTGCATTATGCAAATGAGCTACTTGTGCGCGTCAGACTTTCCTTTCAAAAACTTTTGCAAACTCGCTTAATGTGCAGAAACAATACAAAAACATGTTTGGGAAAAGAGTAATGACGAAGTACGGACTACGCTAAACCATGGCCATATTTCGATAGTTACATTTTTACCACAATATCAACTTCAAAGAAATTGCGCGAGCTGAAAAAGGCATTGCACGACACATTGACGCGAGCAGCGTGGTTGGGACCTGGTAATTTTTGATTGGTTCGTTCTGAGTATGCGCATGCAAGTTATCCCGCCAGGCGCTTACCATTTTCAAGAGCCATCCGGTTCGAAATTTCAGGAATAAACATAAAACTAATAATCATAAAAATTACAATTTCCTCGATATTGATTGGTTTAAAAAACTCCTATTTTTCCACTAATTCACTTGCCAAGTTGTTATCGGACAGTTTGTTATTGGAAACTTTGTTATTGGACAGTTTGTTATCGGACAGTTCAATAGGCCAATCACATTCGAAGTTGTAGTTTAAAACAACCAGTGACATTCAAAGTTGTAATGACATGCGTGCCTGCGTGCGCGCGCTTGGTTTTGTGTTTTTGGCGCCTAATTACCTGTAGAAGGTATTTCATCTCCTTTGTAGATATGTTAATTCCAACTTTCCCTTTTTTTCATAACTTGGCTGTTCTTTTCTCGAAAATTGCAATTTTTATGATTAATTGGCAATAAGACTTCGTGTCGTCCAATTTGGTCTGTAATCATACTCGTGATGAACAAATCACACTCCCGCTTCGCGGTAGTCCGATTTTGTTATCACTCGTATGATCACAGACCGAATTGGACTCCACTCAGTCCTATTACCATTACTTAATCATAAAAATTACAATTTCTTCGATTGTGATTGGCTTAAAAAACTGCTTTTTTCCACTAATTCACTTGCCAAGTTGTTATCGGACAGTTTGTTATTGGACACTTTCTTATCGGACAGTTTAATAGGCCAATCACATTCGAAGTTGTAGTTTAAATCAACCAATGACATTCAAAGTTGTAATGACGTGCGTGCGTGCGCGCGCGCGCTTGGTTTTGTGGTTTTGGCGCCTAATTACCTGTAGGAGGTTTTTCATCTCCTTTGTTGGTATTTTAATGCGAATTTCCCCCTTCTTTCATAACTTGGCTATTCTTTTCTCGAAAATTACAATTCTTATGAACAAATCAGACTCCCGCTTCGCGGTCGTCCGATTTTGTTATCACTCGTATGATTACAGACCGAATTAGACTCCACTCAGTCCTATTACCATTACTAAATGCGAAGTTGCGGGAGTGGGAATCATTATAGAGTATATCCACATCAGCTACAGAGACTTAAAAGAGCAGAAAAATAGCAGCACCTCATATCACAGCCCATATTTTCTAACAAACAATGATGCAAGGCTGATACTGCGTAAAAAGCGGGGCAACGACATGATAGAGTCCAAACTGAAAGCCAACAATTGCAACCGTGGACAGCTGTTTCGACCTTGTTGGGTCTCATCAGCACGGTGTAGCCAGCTATGAAGTAATCAGCTGGTCGACTGATATTCATACACTCACTGCGATGGTGATGACCTCAGATGAAACTCAAATCCAAATCCTTGCCAATTGGCCATTGTCAGATGCAAAACGCGTGACAAGAGACAATTGGAAAATCCAGAATATCATCGCTGCCGCGATAAGGTAACTGCGGACAGACAAACTGTCCCGCAGGAAAATCATGGCCAAACCATGTTAAAAATGAGCAGCCCTACGGCCCCAAAAAATACTAGACAGTGAAACATGATGATGCAAAGCACCGCAAACGAAAATGCTGCCTGTGAACGCAGGATCTGTAAAAGATCTGATCAGCCAAAAATAGAAAGTAACAAACAATGATGAAAGGCTGATACTGTAAGTGTATGAATATCAGTCGACCAGCTGATTACTTCATAGCTTGCTACACCGTGCTTATGAGACCCAACAAGGTCCAAACAGCTGTCCACGGTTGCAATTGTTGGCTTTCAGTTTGGACTCTATCATGTCGTTGCCCCGTTAAGCTTTTTACGCAGTATCAGCCTTGCATTATTTACTTTCTATTTTTGGCTGATCAGATCTTTTGCAGATCCTGCGTTCACAGGCAGCATTTTCGTTTGCGGTCCTGTGCATCATCATGTTTCACTGTCTCCTATTTTCTAAAGCTTCCCAAACGGGATGGCGCGAACCATTTGATTTTTCTACTGGAAATTCCGGTTTTCCCGTGTAAATGGTAAGTACCCCTGGACTCTTCTTTCCCCCGCCCGGGTTCAGCCCCTATATTAGGCGCGGGAAGAAAGGAGAGTTCAGGGATTGGACTAGGTGCTGTTATAAAACAGGTACAAGAAAACATTCATGATCAAGTGGAGATTTCTTTTCAATGAATTTTCTAACGACATTTTACGATAGACACTGTTAGGGCCCCGTCCACACTACGCCAGAGGAATCTGAAAACGTGTCAAATGTTTTTCGTGCACACTACGCCGGAGGAATTGGAAAACGGAGTTTTCACTCTGTTTTCCGTGCACACTATGCTGAATAGGTTTGAAAACACAACAATCAGCGGTCATTTTGCATTTATGTTTGAGTATAACTAGGGAAGGGAAATATCATGATTCAGTGGCGGAGCTAAAGAAGGGGCCCGGGGGTCCCCCCCCCACCCTTATTTTGGGTAAAAAAAAGAAGAAATGACTGAATAAGCAAAGCCCGGCTGGGCAAGTAAAATAGAACCCCCCCACCCCCTTTTTAGCTCAAGGTCTGGATCCGCCTCTGTGATTATCGTAATGTAATCGTTTCGAGAAGCTTTGTTTTCGAAATGTTTTCCGTCCTCGCTGAAAATCAAAGCCGGCGTTTTCAGTTTCCTCCGGTTTGAAGAGCGTTTTTAAAAAGCTCAGTTCGGAAATGTTTAGTGTGTACGGTAGGCTTAACTGGAGAAATAAAGCTACGTTTTGAAATTCCCCCGGCGTAAATATTGTGTGGACTTTATTGTCTTGAATCGGAATAAATTATTTGAAAACGGTCCCTTTCAGGGAAAACTCCGGAAGAATAATAACCTGGGTTATTACGCAGAATTCAACTAGTGTAAGGAAAAATATGTAAACGATACGATAGATTTCTTTTCATATTCTGTTTGTCAAACAATTAAAATTCTGTCCACACTGATTTTTGCAGGCGTATGTCTTTTTCTTTGAATCACGCGCGTGTCACTCATTATTATAACTCACGACTTGTTCTTTCGATCCAGTTCCTACAGTTTTTCTTCAAAACGTAGGATGACCTTTTAACATAACAACCCTAGACTTTTGAACGGAAATCACGTTCACCCACAAATTGACGTAGTATGCTGTTTGTCGTAATTTCAATCTTTCATTTGCTGGAGGCCTATTTCTGTTTTTAGCCCCATTTAACACCGAACCCAAGAGGATCAGTAATTCCTCAAGTGTGTGGGCGTCCAAATTCCGTTACTGGCCATTATAATTGCTATATTAAAATACGGCAGACACCATAAACCAAAGCTGCTGCCTGCATCTTATAAACGACTCGGTTTCCTCGACCTCAAACTCTTGGTTCCAGAGACAAACAACTTGACTGAGCTTACTTTTACCGACTATCTGCAATGCCTAGTCTAGTTTCCTGGCACCTCGACTGATCTTGGGAAAGAACGCCTGGTTCTATTTGTCCTAACACCTCCTCCCACTCAAATTTAAAGAAGTAATTGCATCTTGGCATCTTTCTGAAATGTTTAACTCAAAAACAAAGGCGACAGTTTAAACAACTTTCCCGGTAAACCTTCAATGCAACAACAACACTTTTATTATTTTTACAGTTGTCCCTAATCCCCTGGCTCCGCAGGTAGCAGTGCTAATCGAGGCGGGCCAGGATAATCAGTAAAAGAAAAAGAAAATACACACTAAATAAGAAGAAAAAAAAATGCCGTGTTTTCAAGTCCAGCAGCACCAGTTCATCATGCATCCACTCATCAGCTGATCAGTCAACTTTGGACAAAACGGTTCTGACGGTTTCCACTGAGACCGACAGAGAACAATAGTTCTTATTTGAACAGCTGACTCGATTTTGTGTCTAATACTAAAATGGTTTTGTTTGCTTTACGGCCAATAAGAAACAGCTAGGTTTTTGTCAATTGGAAAAGGACGTGACTGAACTTCGCGAATAAAGATCTCACGCGGTTTCACCAAAGAAGTGTAAAAATGACAGATTCTGGTATCAACTTGCTATCCTGAGATGTTAAACCTATTCCAGAAAGGTATGGTATCTTTCACATGAGTTCTTTCTTGGCGCAATCCGGCGCGATAATTAACAAACCATTATAAGAGACTCTTTTGTCGATTTAAAACTCGGATTACTAAATGCAGAAGGTGTTTGCAAATGAACCAATTCATTTATGTTATCCCTTAATTATTTAAAAGCGCGCATGAAGTTGTATGTTGTGTGTAATTAATGATGGTCTATGAAACTTGGCCTAGCATGTCAGTTTCAACTCAAGTTCCCGTTATTTCCGCATCTAACCAGTTGTCTAACAAACCGATCGATAATGGAAAAAGTCTCTGCAATTCCAAAGAATATATGACGCCTGGCAGGGCCCGTTTTGTAGACCACCTCGATATTAAGCGAAGACGTTTGATATGACAAACTTTGTTCGTTGATAAAGTAACTCGTACATCAAACTTTTCAGTGTGTCTGTGCAAAATGATCGTTGTATATCCGAAATTGTCTCCCTGTACTAAATTTAACCAAATGATTATACATTATTTGTTGCTATTGATGCCAATCGCTCCTTATTTAACACATTACATACAGTCCCAAAACAAGGTCGGTGATGTAAGAGTACGGGTGGATACATTTAACTGTCAATTAACTGTCATTGAATTGAAAAAACCTCGATTGTCACTTGACATTTTGGAAAGTGATTGTCTTACGGGCAGGCTAATTTTGTCAATGTCAGTTCTATTCAGTGGCGGATCCACACCTAAAGCTGGGCGGGGGGGGAGGGAGGGGGGCGGTCTTGATTTACTTGCCCTGCTGGCCTTTTTTCCTTCTGTCATTTCTTCTTTTTTTAGCCAAAATAAGGGAGCCTCCTTGGGCCCCTCCCCTAGATCTGCCACTGCTATCTGAGTTGTGAACTTTCGGTCTGGAAAATTAGACCAGTTATATTATCAGGACTATTTTCAGCAGAGTTTAGCAAACAGAAGCAATAACTTCTGCCGAGTTCTTTACTAGTCCTCCTAAAGTTCAGGAAACCGTGATCTACCGTTTTTCACTCCGCGGAAATAAGCTAAGCGGTTTCTTTGTTCTCAACATATGAGTATGCTTGAAAGATAAACAGCGCGGTGGTTGATGTAAAGCGTGCTGTTTCTCTCCTTTTGGCATAGAAAATAGGCGGAATCCAAATCCTGCCTGCGTTCGCAGGCTACCCGTTTGGTATTAGTATATCAGGCTCTACACACATGTATATACACAAAAAGAAAAGCTCTTCGTGTCAAGGTAACACGTACTGCCGTAACAAATGCGTTCCAATTGTTGGCCTGTCTGGTCCAACAAGCCTTACTCTTTCCTTTTTCCACTGATCGTCTTCATGTTAGTCTCAGTCCTCGTTTTATCTTCTTTATATAATATAATTGTATGAATGAGAGTAAAATTTCTGAAAGATTACAGTAACAGTGATACTTGTAGAGTCTTCGAATTGCAGATTCCCTTGCTCTTTCTCTGGCCTTTTTCCACGCTTCTCTCCAACCGTGAACCTAACGCTGGAGTCGGCTAGGGGAGGCAGAGGATTACGTCATATCTCTAGCAGTTTCGAGCGAAGTGTTGTTAAATATCCTGAGAGCAGGCTCTTATGCGTTGCGGCGCGAGAACTGACCCAAACTCTTCTTTGCAGGTTATCTAAATTGTTTACTAGAGATATCACGTTTACCCGGATTGCGGTACGCTGTTCACGACAAAGTGAAAAGGTTAATCGTGTAAAGCCTGCATGGTTTACACTACGACATCTACGACATAAGCAGAAGTATAAGCGTAAGCCCTCAGCACAAGAATAAGCACATACGCATGCGTAGACTGGATAATTACCTTAATTTTGGTTCCATACCTCCGCGATACGGTACAACAAGATGGTGGATAATGTTTACGCTTATGCTTACAACAGGGTGTTTTCACTTGAGATAAAGCATAAGCCTAATCACAAGAAGTAAAGTAAAAGTACTTAATTTGTTTGTGCTTGTGTTGCGGGCTTCACTACCGTGTGCTTGTGTTCATGCTTACGTTGTTGGTGTCCACACTTTCATCATGGTTATATGTTTGTGCTTGCGCTTATGTCGTAGTGAAAACCAGGTTTAATTAATCTTGTTTCGGTAGAGAGACAATAAGTGAGTTTTCTGGTGACCAGGAAACTGTTTCTAACAACTAGAATTCACAATGAGATATGGAGATAACGAATGCTACTTTAAAAAAATGCCATACGTTTGGCACTGCATTCATGTAAACCAATATTTGATTCAGTTGAAGCCCTGTAAACTGTATTGAACTGGTTTCAGTTGTTCGTAGTAAAGAAGTAAAGGTTATACGTGTTTGCTTTCTGGGGCCGAGATCTAGTGTCCCTTTAGCCCGAGTACAGGCTCTCTAGTTGAGAATAGGGCGAAGAGAGAGCGGGAAGAAAGATGAGTAATTTTAAACAATTTTCAGTTTCATTATAGTAACCGCAATACAGGCATTTGGTCAGGAGCTAGGGATTTTTTTTTACGACTGTGCCTGATCAAGTTTTGGGAAATGTAATTTTTGTAAAGCACGTGACCTACAACTATATATATCTTCTATCGCAAGAAGAGACGTGATACTTGAAAATACAATAAACACTCGGTTGCTCTTAATGAGGTGTAAGAATACTCTGTCATGATTTCACATTCCATGCGGTACTACGGATATTTAGAGGAAAGAATTGGCTTCCTTAAACTCAAAATCCCCTAAAATTTATCCCCCTTGCGATCATTTCCACCTTAAGTATGTTCGTGATTATTACTTTTTTCGTTCGTACTATTAGTATTTATAATGACTCCAAGCCAGGTAGATATTTGTCGGAGGTCTCGGTGGTAGTAAACGCGGCATTCATCAAAGGCTTTTTCGACACTTAAATTAGGCGAAAATGAACACGAGTTTGCCCTTGTACATCCGGAATGGTTCAATTTTCCTCAGTGTAAAGAAAAAGGTGAGCAGACTGTTTGAAATCTCAGTGCCGTTGTTGTTGTTTATGTTTATGTGTTGGAGGCCTGCACGCATTGAAACCTGTAAGTTTGCTTTATGTCGCCTTGAAAGCGGTAGAGAGCGTATTGTTGATTGTGGATTGTTTTACGTTTTGTTTCCTCTGTACACATGGCTGTCAAAGACGGAGTTAAATTAGCATATGATTGAATCTCGGTCTGCAAACAAGACATTCTTTTGCAACATTTTCAGGGTTGTTGGGCAAACGCACACTCCATTTGTCTGCTGGTATATCGCAAAGTGAGTCACACGAACAGCGCCTTTCTCGCATTTTTTACCATGTACCAGTCGTAGCAGAAGACCGCAGCTCCTCGTGGTAAGTCCAGGACGGCAGAATTGTGTTTTGGTAGTGAAATACTTTAACATGGCTTTTTGCGTTTGTGTTTGCAAACATCGAGAGCCTGAATAAATGCTGTGCGTGAACAGACTTAAATCCTTTTGTAAGAGAATAAAAACTCTTTTGAAAGCGAGACCTGCAAAGGATAATATGTTCCTCTATTATTCGGTATTATTGATAGTTTTGCTCACGATGTCATCGATTTAACTCCAGAAAATTGATATCAATCGATTCAAACAGTCGAATAGAATAAGTGCCTGCGAAAACCAAACAAAACTCTTTCATTTACATCGAGCAAAGCTGGATCGGATCACCTTAATATTCAGCGTAGTAAAATGATTACAACGACATAATTCCATTGCCATCTGGCAAGTTCATGAACTCTTCGTACATTTTCCGAGGACAGATAGCATCGACACCTTGGCCTAAAAAAGGGTTTGTTTGTTTTTACGGAGCAGTTTGGCGTGCGGTGCATTCGCTTCTGTTGTTTCACAGAAAAGACCTATAAACTAATCTCTTTAAGAATAATTTCCAGGGAAAAAAGAGCTGTTTGTTTTTGTTTTTAACTTCATTGTGTTCTTCTTTTCATTCTTTTCATTCTTTTGAACCTCCTCGAGAAAATCACTTTTCTTCTGGAAGCAATTCCACCACAAAAAATCTCTGTTGCGCAAGCTACGTCATATCTTGTTTATTTTAATAATGGTATTTTAGTCAGTTTTGTCCGACTATTAAATAAATTGAGCTCAGACGAACGGTTCAAGTGTTATACAGTAGGTTAGATAAATTAATTAATGTTCCCAGAAGCTATAGTCTTGTATTTCTATGCTATCAATTTCTAAATTCTAAACTGCATGCGTAAAGAAACAAAAGACATGAAACTCCTACACCGTCAAGCCAAGGCGCTTGGTTTAGCTCAGTAAAGCAGCACCGTAATTAAAGAAAACAACGATAGGCTAATCTGGAAAAAAAATTATACAGATAAACAACTTGCAAGACTTTAAAACTGAAATCAAATCATTCTTTAAATACCAACCGACAGAAAATTTCTTGCCCACCTAATTATTTTTTTTTGCTTAAAGGATCTTTTGTTGTTAAACTTACATATCGAACATATGTGGTACAAGAAGGACTGAGATCTATTGCTTAAATATTATTACAGTTTCTTCATGAACAGCAAGATGTAATCGTCATCCTGTCTCTTATGTTTACATGTTTTGTCCCGTTTCAGACTGTTTCAGTCTCTCAGTCTGGTGCTGGACGAGTGTTAAATTAACGACCCATTGAACAAGGTAGGGTTGAGAAGTAGTGCATACAGTAAATGATGCGTTTATTAAAAATACATGTACATGCAAAGCTAGGAAAAGTGGGCTAGTTAAATTTGCAAATTAATCGACAATGATCTTTAGAGTAGAAATTCTAATGTAGTGAACGTGTGATGTTTGTTGTTCAGTACCTGGGCGAAGGGTCCAGCCTGTGAAAAATTTGTAGAGCAAAGAGACGAAAATGGAATTATGCGCCGAAAACTGAAAACCTGACTTGTGCACTACACCATAAAATATATGTATGATCGCTGACTTCAAGCTTTTAGCAACGGTAATTACGAACGAGAACAATATGTACTCATACTTTGGTGTTGTAGCTTAGTGCATATTCGATCTGTTTGGACAGAAAGAAAAGTGTTGCGAGACAACTTTATGATGTAGCCTGTATTGGGTTTCAACCTTCCCGTTAACGTACAAGTGCCGGCTGTCTAACAATCCGATAGCAAAAACAAGGTTACCGGGAATTTCAAATTTTCCCGAGTCGAAAGCGAAATTCTCGCATAATAAACGACTGATAAAAATTGAATAAGTTTAATACGTTTAGTTAAATGAAGCTTTCCTATTGCACTCGACGAGCAGGACGACTGAATGCTTTGGCAAGGAAAAAATGTGTCAGTAAGCATCTTGAGAAAGCCACGTCCATTGTAAGGCTATATTTTGAGTCAAACGTAGATTAAGCCAAAGCTATATGCCCGACCCACCGTGCTTGCCGCTCTTGTCTCCTGTTTTACGCTCAGGCCTCGTGATACGCGATCTACTCCGAAAATTTTGAAAACTAATCCTCCTCTTCCGAAGGTAAATCAACACGACTCAGTTTACAGTCGTTCTCTCCTTAGTTCTTTCCTTTGCAATCCTTACTCTCCTCTTCTTTGATCGGCTCTTCCTTCCCTTTCCGGCTGTGCATCCATTTTATCTAATTAAACGGTCCTTAACAGATTAAGCGAGATTAAAACTCGTAAAAAGGTAATTGATCATTCAGCAGGTATTTATACGTCTTTTGGGCTCTTGTGTTGAATAGCGTGACAACTTTAAGACGGCGCGTAGAAAAACTTTATATTTATCAACGTTTCGTTTTAATAAAGCACTTCTCAGGGCAATGAAATGAACTGGACAGACAACAGGGTGAACGGGAGTGAACCCCCCAGAGTGAACCCCACACATCTGACAGGCGTTAAGTAACATCAAAATTCATTTTACTCCGACAAATCGCAAGTTGGCAAAGGCAAACAGAATGACAGTTTTTAGTTTACATGGTAAGACATGCAATTTTCAACGCGATTATCTGAAACTAGAAGTTTACATATAGGCTTGGTGGGCTAATGGCTCGAGTCGCCCTCAAATGAATTTAACCATGCTAAGATAATAATAGTATATAAAATGAACCTTAGCAAAACTTGATTAGCAATTATGTCGCTGGGTTTTCTGCTTCTACACTATCAATTCTAGTTGATTAAGTCAGTCTACAATACTGATCCAGTTGAAGCCGCACTACTGATACCATCGGTCAATAGAATTTTCTCGTTCGCGCTAATCTGGAAGCTGTTCGTGTTTTATCAGTTCCATGTGGTGTCGCCTAGGCTGAAGAAGGCTGTATCCCAGGGGTGTATCGCTCGGTTGTTGATTCTCCACAGAGTGGCGAACTTAACCCGGAGAATAGCGAACTCAAGCACGAAGAAAGCCAGAGAATGATATCAAAGTTGCTTCAAAAAAGTATCCAGCTCGAAAGACAAAATTAATCAAATAAATTGCATTCATTCAAATAAATATGAGATGTACTCGTGATTCTATAAAAGCGTTCTCGTTTATAATCGATACCAGGGTCTTGGATAAAAACACAAAGATCGCGAGAAACTTGGGGATCCTGCAATTGGTGGCCCGTGATCCTTGAGGGTCCCGCATTTAAAAACTGATCTATAAGTGGACAAGTGATGGAAATGATGGAAATCATGACCAGGAATAATGCCTTGATGTGCAATCAAAATCCCAGAACTGGTATTCAAAGAAATGTGTGGGATATAGTGGGGAGAATTGATACTAAGAGCTACATTATTGATTGGAAAAACCAGGCGACAGTAGCAGACAGTAGCAAATTCTTTGTTTGAACCCGAAGTTGTCATGGAAACTGATGCAGAATTTTCCTATTAAGCTGTTAGAGAGGTTTGGTGCATAAGAAGAAATTTCGGAAATGTCAGAAATGCAAAACGAAAGAGGTAAAGTGTACTAGAGTGGCCTGAATTGACGCAGCAGAAGCCATCTTTACGACGTGAAAGGAAAGGACAAGTAAAATGTGCTTATTATTTCTGTGTGAACCAAACACCAAATAAAGTTGAACTCAGAAAAATGTAGCATAGGACACGAAAAAGAAGTAACACGAACATTTAGTCAAAGGCAAAGTTGAAAAACGTCTGGTGACAAATATTTTGGCGCTGATAATTTTTTGGCGTATGGTTGATAAAATGGTGATGTTCCTAAAATAGAATCTAGTTAATTGTTCAAACAAGCGCACAGTACATTGCTTATGTCATTTGAATTGAGTTGAGTTAAAAGAAATAGGTCCTGTAGGTAAACTGTTCTTCAAGGCCACGCATATATTTTTTCAGCGAATTTATCTAATATCGTAACATCATGTTTACCCGCGAGGGTTATTGCATTTTCGTTCAAAGATACTGTACTATTTGAGACGTTTGGAAAAACCAACGTAACTAAATTAAATGTTCTAATTGCTCAACCAAACAAACCTACTAAAGAGATTTAAACAATGGGAATCAGCTGTCGAGGAAATGAAAAAAGATTTTGCAATTCGCTAATATAAATACACACAAGAGCATTGAAATGATCTTCCGTATTACTTAGATTGCTGATTTAATTTATTAGATTTATGGAGCTGTCAGTTTGAGCGATGTGTCAAGGGCCTGAGACATTTTCAGTATTAATAAGTCTTACTATGAACAAGAGAGTCCTTAGATATAGATCTTTAGCAACTGGAGTGAGTGATGTTTAACCTTGTCCAATCTCACTCCATTACTCTTTGTAATATATTCGTTTTAGTTCATCAGAACATCGAGGAAAGATACAGACCAGGAGAAAGCTAAACCACGACAGACAGGTATGCCAACCATTCCCAGTTGTATTTTATATTTCAATCAAATTCAGAAGTTAAGTTATGAAACTGAGTAAATTCTGTAACAATAACAAAAAAGGTTACTACGTGTTTCACCTTGTACCTCATTATTGTGTCACCGTTTATTTTCAACTGAGCATGCTTTCCTTCTCCGATGGTTGTAGTAAATCTAAAGTCGCAACATACAAAATTAGCGAGATTGCAAGTTTACAGCAATGACAAGGAAAGTACAGTTTTGGGTTGTGTTTATATTAAATAAGCGTCTCTTTAGTTTCAACTCCTAATCTATTGCCAGAGTATGTTATTGTTCGCGGTGATTTCTAATCGTTTTGTGAATAGAAACTTAATCAGATCTCAGCCTCATGTTTAGAATCATGTACTATATTACTTTTCTACCGTTTGCAATTGGATTTCAACAAATCCACAGATATATGATTTACGTCAGGCATGTAGTGATTACATTCATAAATTTTCCGCAAAAGCTCGGACGTGAGTGTCGGCCTTTCTTTTGTAAATGGTGCTTTCTTTCCTCTACCACAGTATTTATTAATTTTACGTTATCGGTCCTCGGTTCGCTTTTTATGATCGATTGATTTCCCTTGTCTTCCAAGAACTGTGACGTGGGGCGGCGAATTGCTTGTCTTCCGAAAGTCACGTCTACAAAATGTGTTATGTCCAGCTTCGGATCGAGTAAATCGCACGTGTTTTGTTTTACAAAATGAATTTTGCTCTTTTTATAGGTACTCTCAAATTTGTGGGCATTCGCGGGTAAGATTCTACAAAATTCACAGACTAATACAACTCTGGGCCTGAGCATGAAAGGAGTTGGCAATTTACAGGCGTCGTTATGGTCTTTCATGATTGATATCTTCCCTTTTTTTCGACTGTTGCAGCAAATTGACTGTTGCAACAAATTGCTTTTTAGACTGTTGCAACAAATTGGCTGTTGCAACAAATTGCTTTTTAGACTGTTGC
Source organism: Catalaphyllia jardinei (assembly GCA_022496165.2). Classification (NCBI taxonomy): domain Eukaryota; kingdom Metazoa; phylum Cnidaria; class Anthozoa; order Scleractinia; family Caryophylliidae; genus Catalaphyllia; species Catalaphyllia jardinei. The sequence continues at coordinate 28,118,544 of CM042747.1, forward strand.
AACAAATTGCTTTTGCAACAAATTGGCTTTTCATTGTTAGCAATTGTTACAGCCAAAGTAGCTGCATACTGACCCAAGAAAAGTTTGCGGAAATATTAAAGCACACCAATCTTTCATAAAATATTGAGATACATTTTCAGTTTTATCTTGTGTAAGGTACGCGGTAGAATTTTATGCGTTTCTGTAGAGTGAGATCACTTATCGACTATTTGTAATCCGAATAATTCAGGGACACAACGCAAATGTGGGTGTGATCAAGGAATTGATCATTTTCATAGCCTTTTTAGTCCTTTGCGATTGATGTCAATTCAGTTATTTTATTTGGTTTTGGTGTTTGACTATTCGACAAAACTGTCTCTTTTGGAATGTTAGTAATTGTTACAGCCAAAACAACAGTAGAACCCAAAAACCTAGTATGTGGAAAAAATAAACGTCATCAAACTTTCAAGAACTGTCGGGTTTTTTTTCCTTAATTTGGAAAGCACGCGATGGAATTTTGTTTGTGTTCCTAAAGAGTGAGATGATCATGGAGAAATCAACTATGAGAAGTAACCATATAAGATTATATAGCCAACAAACGCAACGCTTATTTCGACCTTCCAAGAAGTATTGCATTTCCTCTTGATTAGAATACCGCTTTGATAATCTTTAACAAATGTAATCAATCAGTAGTAAAGTGAATTTGTGATCTCTGGCCATCGTTATGCATCCGACTCGAATCTATTTAAAAACCTCAAACAATGTAATAAACAGTGGTATGAATATTTAACCTCAAGATTGCGTCATAAAGGAAAACCGAACACTTGGACAGGATAAAATAAGAAGCAAGCAGGTCTCACGACAAACTCACTCGGCCAACGAGCAAAGCAATGCACTCTGAATTACATAAGGAGCACTGTGGATGCATGTATTGATAAGTAAATCATCCATTAGATGCTGAGCATCTAGCATGGTCTCTTAAACGTTGTTTCTACAGACACTGGCTTTTAAGGTAGGTACAGAGACGTTGCGTGGTGAACAAAGATGTTGCTACTTGATAAATTGGCTTGATCACCGGCCTTAAATGTTTAAGGATTTTTTTCTCTGTCTGAAATTGGTAGGATTGGTAGGAAGTAGTCTATTTCTTCGCCATATTTCTTTGGTTAAGCTATTTTCTATCAGGTATGTTAAAGGAAAATGTTCAAGCTAGCGCTTCGAGGATTGTAAAGAGGTTGTTTTGTAATCTTTAGCAATGTTTTTACTAGATTATTGATATTTTTATGGGTGGATGGGTAATTACTTGAAAACACGACATAATTCACCTCCTACTGTATACTTGAGTTCCCTTTTCATAAGCAGATGTGATTCTTGGCGCATGCGTTTGTGTTCAGTTTCCAAGTTTACCTCTCATTTGCTTGATATAGCTTAAAGTTATATTGTATCATTCTACCCGGGGTTGTTATTCCCCGGTGTTATTCATCACTTGGATATGAGGTATGGAAAATAACTCTCGCCTGGGACACGCCTTAAACCATGCAAACATAAAAGCGGACAGGATCAAGACCGACTTACTCTTACGGCAGGAGAGTGGTTCACCTCCATATTTACTTTTGTAGCCTCGAGTAGAGTAAGGGAATGGAACACGTGTAAATTATTTTGTAGTCTCAATTTAAATATCCCCACGGTATTAATTTGAAATGCAAATGGGTTTGCATTGTGAAGGAACAATTGGTAATTGATTCTTATGCAATTTTTTCCTATAGACCACGCATCGAACAATGGCCGAGAGCAATACATCTTTCAATATGACAAAAGACAACGCGACCACCCCTCCCCAGCAAAAGCTGACCACGGAAGACATAATCTCTGATGTCCTATTTTGCGTGCTCGCCGTCATGATCGTGTTTGGTAACTCGCTTGTGATTGGTGCATTCAGAGTCAACAGAAGACTACGTACCACCACTAATTTACTGCTGATGTCTTTAGCAGTTGCCGACATGCTGATTGGATCAATCTCGATGCCGCTATGGGTTTATATATCCATAACGTTTAACTATAGAGGACCAATCTACAATTTTTATTTGATCTTCGATGTAATTTGTGGGGTTTCCTCGATACTAAATCTCACAGCCATCAGCCTGGAAAGATGCTACGCGCTTATTGCTCCGATAAAACATCGGAACATCAGAAAAAGTACGTCGCTATTCTCAACATTTGCTATACTTCATAACAAAACCAATCATGTTTTAAAGTGGTACTGCGACCAAAGAAACAATTCTTTTTTTTCTTTGGATTTCAAAACTATGTTAACTAAACACTACCTGACCCAAGTTTTAAGTTCTGATTTTAAGAAGACACCTGATTATTTTAACTGGAATTTTCTTACTTATTGGTCCGCCATTACTAACTTTAAAATCTTGAGAGAGGTGGGTCGAGGAGAAAATGACGTCAAAGACTCACTAGTTTAAGATTGCAATGCGTGTGTACGCGCCTAAATTAATATGCAGTACGGGAGTTTTGGGCTTTCAGACTTTTGAAACAGTGTTTTGCATAAATAATAAACTGCGTTTTTAAGCTAGTGAGTAAATGACGTCATTTTCTCTAGATTCAACCCTCTGAGGTCTAATCGGTCGGTTTTGAACATGAGTAATGGCGGACCGTGAAATCCAAAACTTACACTCAAAATAAACAACCTTTGGATAAAACTCAAAGCTCAAAACTTTGCCAGTTAGGTGTTAAGCGAACACGCTTTCAAAATCTGAACAAAAAAAATTACTTTTTGATCATAGTACCACTTTGAACAGTACAGTTTTAAGCCCTGGCCAAACGGACTTGCAAGTAGCCGCAAGTAGCGGCAAGTTGAACTTGGGTAGAGACTTGCACTGGGTGGCCAAACGGACAGGCAAGTTTCCTCACAAGTACACACAAGTCGCAAAAAAAAAACATTTCAAGGCAGACATTTCCTGTATTTCATTGCCTATTAATAGGTTAATTGACACCACTCAACTTGCGTTGACCTGGGTTGGGTTGCCAAACGGTGAAGAACTTGCGTCGACATGCGTGCAAATTTGATCTCGACCAAAGTGAACGCAAGTCATCGCAAGTCAACGCAAGTGCACGTAAGCCCTGACCAAACGAGTCGCAAATAGACCCAAATCAACTTGCGACTCTGTTTGGCCAGGGCTTTAGATGAACAAATCCCCATTATCATAAAACAAACTCTGTTATACGCTATGAGGTTCAAACCAATCAAGTTTAGCTGAAAATGTCGCTTGATTTGCTGCCAGCTCTGCCGTAACTAATGTGACAAGTGGAATCTTTAGTTTGCCCACTTTACTGTTTCACTTTTACAAATAAACTGCCCTGGTATACACTGCAGGGAAAGGAAAAAATTGGCTATACAATATACCCCCGCCCACCACAAAAGATCATAAGTCCAACAATTATTATTATTATATGGCTAGCTCTGTAGAGCGGGCAAAATGAAGCAAATCCAGCGCTATGATTGGCTATCCGAGCTAACAAGCTTTATGGCTATATCCTGCATGAAACTTTTACCAACAATCAAATAATATATCCTTTATTCCATCTTGGTCCATAAATACGAAAAAAACATTTGCCAATACATGTACTCAGCCGCCTTGACCGAGCAATTATCCAAGCTTGGTCAATGACACAAACGTATATTCTCAGTTGTTTTAGGGCTTTCAGTTTTAACAAATTCACTAATAGCGAAAAGCTAACAGTTAAATGGTTTCAATACGTTTTCCATTTTTTTTCTTGGTTTACAGGAGTGGTACTAGCCATAATCTTCGTTGCTTGGGTTTTAGCAATATTGGCTGGAACGATGAAAGAATTTTTAGGGACAAAGAACGAGAAGTATTATGGTGTTATCGTAACGGTCAACTTTTTTTTCGTTCCACTCACCGTTATTCTGGGAGCATATGGTACGATCTTTCAAATAGCTAGAGCGCATGCGCGAGGAAGAGGAGTCAGCTCGTTCAAAAAGGTACTTCTTTTTCGTCTTTACTATCAACCTTTTAAAATGGTGCTCGAGAAGTCGTCACTACAAACATCGAAATGAACCCAAAGTTTATTACTTTTTGGCCAAGGTGACAAAGGTTTTTAGTTTTTATATTAATGCAGGTTCCATCAACGCGACTGTAATGTTAAAACCGCACTATATAAACTAGTTATGGAACGGTCCCTCGTGGCATACAGAGAAGATATTACTGTGGCCGCGTGGAGATACGAAGAAGAAGATTATTTGTCTCAGGTTAGGATCTAGATCTTAATCTAGCTCTTCGAGCGTAGCGACCGAGAGAACTGAATATTTTTCAACACAAGAAGAGAAATTTCGTATCTCCAAGCGCCCATGCAATATTCTATTTATTATCTTAACATCAATGAAATACCAAACCACATCACTTTCGCTGCGAAGGGTGCCATTTAGAATGTAACCATAGCAACGATGATATTTTAACATTTGAAGATATAAAGAGGATATTACACGGTGGCGAGAAGATATGAACTTTATGTTCGAGTGGCAAGAACAATATCTCACTCGTTCGCTTCGCTCACTCGTGAGATATTGTTCTTGCCACTCGAACATAAAATTCATATCTTCGAGCCAACGTGTAGTGTTCTTTTTTTTTCTTTCAAAAGGCGGGAATCGTGACGTCATTGAACGATACGACACTCACAAGGGTGACATACGGAAAATACGCCACTCGGGTCCCGGATGAAGTGGCGTATGGAATCTACGAGTGGTTTAGTTCCCAGTAAAACACTCTCCTTCATATAATAAAACATGTTTATTTCACTTGTGAAGATATCGTGTTTTCGCGCGAAAGTTCACTTGGTATTTCACTGGCCTTTAGTTGTACAATGAAAAGTATCATTTTCGTAGTACGTAATATTTAACGAATTTTGTGGGACCCGGTGAATTGTCCGCGTAACATAGCCCAGTGTCGATATTAAATAGATCCTTGTTCGTATGGAGAAGTTTGACTGTACTATGTACCATTCTTTCTGCTATATAGTCAGGGATATTTTCCAACCAGTCTTGACCAATTAATATCATTTTGCTTTGATTTCAGGATCTACGCATTGCTACAACAGTGGCTGTTGTCATCGGTCTTTTTCTCATCTGTTGGACACCTTTTTTCGCCCTCAATTTTGCATTTTCTGTGTGTGGAATCAAAATGTGGTCGACCACTGGATGCCAAGGGCTCTTTAAATTGCCAGGAGTAGTTCTAAAGATTAACAAATGGCTTCAATATTTGAACTCTGTATGTAACCCGATCATTTATGGCCTGCGCAATAAGGACTTTCGGCGAGCATTCCGCAAAATTTTGCTTGGTATGTGCTGCAAAAAGGTTCGAATATCGGACTACAGCAAAAGCGCTTACGGGCGCACTGTGCGAAGCGCTTATCTGCAACGCGATTCAAGCTTTGAGAACTCAAGATCTGTTATCTACCCGCCCCAGGTTCCTTCGGGAATGTTTGATACGCGGGAAAGCTACCGCAAAGCGATTCAAAGTGGGCGCAGCAAACCCATCAAGCTGAAGTTCACTAAAAAGAGTTTGGCGGACGGCTTGCTAGCGTTAAACGTTGATGCATTTCACAGCCTTCCTACAATCGATTTTACATCGACCTCTCAATTAGCTTCCTCATCAGGGGATACCGTCTCTTCAGCAGAGCTTTGTAACCCTGGTTTCGAAGATGATCGAGCAGAAACTGGTATCTACCCTATCGAACAAGCTAAAACAGAGCAGGACTACAACGACAACGTTTCGAGCTCTAATAACTCTTTTTATAAAAGTTCTCCGAAGGCTTCCATGCAGAATGGAAAAGTCCGGGTTCATTTTACGCCATCAAACGGCCTTGAAAATGACGACGAAGGTGAATCCAAAACCTCGTCTAGACTGGCACCTTTTGACAGGAAACGCTCAGTATCGGAAATATTTGTTCGCCCAGGTAATCCAGAAACGGACAGTCCCAAACAAAAACTACGTTCCTCGTTTTCTTAGGAAGATCACCGTGTTGGCAAAACCAAATTCATATGCACTGTTGGCAGCCGTGACCACTGATTTCCCAGACTTATAAGACACCTACTTTTAACTCAAACCAGAAGCGTGTCACTGACCTAGCATAGGTGATATGCTTCCGCTCAAATTAACGTCCTGCTCACAGTAACTGAGACAAGCATTTATAATTGCTTAAGATTGCAACTGGTGCTCAAACCAGAAACTGCAGCAGGTCTAATAGCTAAGTAGTATTTGTAACTTTCCTCTTGGGATTCCCAAGGAACTGGGCGATGCCCCTTAACTTGAGAAGTAGCTTGCAAAGCTTTAAATAGTTGAAAAAAAAATAAACATTTAATCAGAGTTATACCAATTCTTGTAAACTTCAGTCGTTGCACAGAGATGCAGTCTTTCAGCGACACAAATTACAGCTCTTTTAGTTGAAACTGGTTTGACGTGGGCCCGAAGATACTCCTGGAGACAAATTGAGCTATTTTGAGTTTTGTGACAGAGTCCTGTTGATGGCCAAAGCGAATCAACACGGCAAGGGAATGATTCCATTTTAGATCTTTACAACACTTATTACTTGTATGAATATGTTATGTACTGTAGACTATTTCTCAGGATAATGCAACTTTTTTTATGTCATTTTATAAGTTTGTCTTAATTAGTACGTTGTTACAAAATGAGGAATTTGTGCGGATACTTAAATCCCTGTGTAAACTGATTCTGCTTTGGTCTTCTTCTCCAATTAATACATGGATAGGCAATTCAGAATGCCTCGAGATGGCAGGCACTGGAATTGCTTTGTAACTTTGAATCCGCGCTTTCTGTAAAAACTAGGGCATGTTTTTGCCCGTTCTGAAGTGCTCGTGTCTTATCCTTTTCAGTTCCAAGATTAAAACTAAATCTTCAATACTGATCGCAATACAAATTAAGGCTTTAAAGTTAGCTCTATAAATTTGATAGGAAATCGAGACAGTACATCTCCGGAGTTGATGACCTTTAAACGGAGACAGTCCACTTTGGGACCGGGCAGACTTGGACACTAGTTTTCTTACTTTTGAAAAGAGTGTGTCCCTTTAATACTGTTAGGAGAATTAGGCCCTGGGGCCCGTTTCGTATACGCTTCTCCGGTTTTAGATACCGATGAACTAAAAATAGGTTTACGGAAAGGTTTTCGGGGCTTGATCCTGATCTTTCTTGTACCAGATTAGAGATAAATCACCTTATCAATGTGTAACAACATCGATAGCGAGAAAAATTGGTAATGTAATAAACATTGTGTTTCAGTATTATTGGCACTCTTTCCTCATTGCCTCGCCTGGGCCTGAAAATCGCGCCCATGCAAGCCTTTTCTATTGAAGTTTAGACACCGTCCAGTGAAAAGCACTGGGGACGAAGTTGAGATTTGGCCAGTCTGACACGGGGAGTTTTGCTATATTTGAAGGTCTCAAGCGACTGGTGTGATCAACTTCAAGTCAATTATTTTATTCATCAACTACTAGCCTGGCAAGTGTAGCCTTTAGATTTTTTAAGATTTGCTGAATATTCAGTTGTCCAGGGTTTTATTGAAAGTCATAGTATAACTAATTGTATAAATAAGTAGCTTAATTGCTAGTGCACTAACAATGTGCAGGTACTTATTATTAAGAGAACCAGGACTAAAGGTTTCATCTATGTAGTACATAGGAATTTTTGTATAAGAAAATTAAGCGAAAAATAACCTATCCCTGTTGCCGAAGAACAATCTTGTGTGTCGCAATAGAAGAAATGGTTTCGGAGGAAACTTTGGGAGTGCGCAGCCTGCTTGCGCGTGTACGATCACGACCAAAATCAACTATTTTTTAGCCTAGACATTGATGAGAAGTGTAAAAATCGTCGAAGAGCTAGCATAAGAGGTGGGAAAACGATCTTCATCAAAATATCTACGTATATTTAATATGTCCGCTCTCGAACGTCTTTTAATTATTCCGTATTTTATATATTAATTATTTCCTTTGATCGGATAAAGCACCTTACAAATTCACTTTTCCTCGAAAGGCACCGGAAAACCGCAACATATCTTTGCCTTTTCCATAAAGAACAATTACTCACTAAGTTTAGTGGGGCATATTCGAGTGAAACTTGTTAAAGTGGCACTGGTCACTGGTCTAAACTCGACAATCGCTGAATTGGTTAATTTCCGTTGTTATACCTCCCAACTGATATGTCGTACGGTTGGAGGAGAACGTGTCCGGCACACGGTCGCATGGGTCGCATGGGTCAAACTCTCTAACGTATATGTAACTCTCTACTTTTCAACTGAATCAACTTCCTTTATTGTGCACTTTTTTATAGAGTTTGCATTAGTTAGTTAAAAAGATATTTGTTACACATATGGTATAAGGGAAAACACTTTACAAGATTCGTGCGTGGAGTAGCCATTGACTTCAGTTCGAGTTGGTTACCATCATGTTTAAATAATTGCGGAATAAAGAAAAGTACATTACCAAAACAATAACTAGGAAAATAACAAGTTGAAATTCGACTTGACGAGCCCAAAGAATGTCTGCTTAGGAGCCTACCTGATGACTGGCCCAACAGGAAACAGTGAGGTTTGTTTTCCGTCCTCGACCGTCAATGTCCCGCAACCGGCGCGAGAGTCTCAATGTTTCCCTTGGCGCCAGTGCATGGTTACTGCTAAGAGGTCACTTTGTCAGTTAGGACAATTAAGCTTTAGTGGTCGTCGCCGTTGTGAAGAGATGGCCATTGTTGAGATGTTAAAATAAGAGAAAAAAAGTTGCCGATGTAGTGAGGTGGCTGATGGAAGAAGAGTCTGACATTGAGAGCCCAGCACAACGATCCTGACCTTTCACTGGTGTCCGACGAGCTATAAATTAGGTTACCGAGTCATTCGCCGAAAGGATAACGAAAGTTTTAGTCCAGGTAAAATAAAAGTCTATTAAGAACTGCCATAGCTGTCTTATTCTTGGTGATTCAACTGAGAAGATACTCGGATTACATTACGTGCATGAATTAAGTGTAATGAAACAACTAATAGAGAGTCACTCTTCAGTTTTCTATAGCCACGTGCTATTTGTTTTTCTTTTAGCACGTGAGCCATAGACATGAATTAAGTGTAATGAAACATCTAATAGGGAGTCACTCTTCAGTGTTCTATAGCCACGTACTATTTGTTTTTCTTTTAGCACGTGAGCCATAGACTTACACTTTTTAACTTTGCCATTTAAGAGTCAACTTAGCTGATAAAACATTTAAATCATCATTAACTACCATGAAAGTTTGTAATTGTTCAGTATTCAATGTTATTAAACCCGGCCTTGAGCAAGTTATGTGTCGAAATTGCGATCAAGATGTTAAATGGTTTATTAATGAAATATTAGAGGAGATCTATAGACTTCATCTGGAGAAAAATTGGCCATTTTTCTATTTTTTTTTTTTCTGGTATTTCCTACGTTATAGAACCATTATAATAGATTTTTTACCTTTCCAGCTTCACAAATATCATTTTGATTTTCCCTTCAATTTAATAAAAGATTTAAAACATCGGAAAAGTGACTTAAACTATCAAAACATGACCACTTTAACGCTAATTATAAGTAACTGTCGTGGTGTTTAATTAGCTTAAAAGCTTTCTGTTCACTAGATTTTAAGCTTCCAGTTCTTTTTAATGTGTTCAGTAGTGGCTGTGAAGGACAAATTAAAGTCTTTCAGGTATGTACAACCCGACGGATTGACTGATGTATAGTGAGTTACTATACAATCGAACAGTATGTGGTACAAGAGCAGGAGTCTTTCTAAGTGAAATAAGCGCTTGCTTTTCAATTCTTCTTTGCACGTCAATCTTATTGCGACACTCGTGTATATCGCAAATTAACAAATTGACGTCAGTTTTTCATGCGTCTGCCCTGTTATTGATCACGAATTTTGTCATAACATTGTCAAAGTCTAGTAGCCGTGTCAAATTGTCCGCTCTCATACGTTACCGCACTGCATAAATTATACATTCATGTGTCTGTCCGCTTATTGACGATAAAAATTAGCCAATGAGCGCGCGAGAATTTGTGCTGTTATCGTAAAAACATATTTTCACCACTGACGACGAACTTGTTTTCGTATTGCATCTAATTTAGCGACCAACATAAGCTTAGCTCTGTAAGTTAATTCAAGGCTGCGAAATAAAATTTTAATCTGTTTGTAGAGGAATGTGAGCCCTCGAATTTATTAGAGCTTTTTCCCCTTTTCCCTAAAGTCTTATGTCCTACTGTCTTTCCGAAAATCATAGCAAAACGACATTTTTTATCAATCCGAAAATAATACGCATTAAATTTCTCATATCGTGAGGTGACAATCATTTTTATAGGTCGGCACACACGAAGGGAAAAGTCCCCATTACTAGTGCCTTAAAGATGTTTACACGAGGGGACTGGTTGAAGGGACTAGTTCCGTTTAGAGTTCACACGCGTGGACTAATTGTATAAGAATATAATTAAAAACCTGGGAAAAAAGACAACATTATTTCACTCTGGGGATTTCCCAGTGTGACCGAACCGAGATCCACTTGAATAAAGCATTGAAATAAATCAGCACGATAAAAAAGGAATGCAGATTGTTCAGCTAACTTATCCAGTACATTTCTTTTTTTCGATTTCCGGGTGACAGAATTTTTTTCGTAAAATTCTGTCCGATTCGATGTCTAGTGGTTGGTGGCACTCTAAGCGGCTTCGTCAACATCAACGTAACGCCATCTTCCCGAGCCGAACGGTGAGGCATCATTTCGAAACAGAGTGCTTACTATGGGAAAGGTTCTTCAAGTGAACGACGTTGAAAATGTGACCTTCAGATGTCAATATTTTTGTCAGCTGGACACGATATGACGACGAAATAAAAGACGGTAACAGAAATCTGTTAAACTTTTTTGTGTTAACTCGCGAAACTTCAACTGGAAAAAGTGAGTTTTGTTTTCCTCGACCGTCAATGCTCCGACACCAGTTCGAGGGTTTTGAGGTTTCCCTCAGTGGCGCCAGTCATTAAATGGTTATTGTTAAGAGGTCACTTTGTCAGTTTGGATAAGCTTTTATCAGTGGCCGTCGCCGTTGTGAAGAGGTGGCCATTGTAGAGGGGTTAAAATAAGAGTGAAAAAAGTTGCCGGTGTAGTGAGGTGGCTGATGGAAGAAGAGTCTGACATGAAGACTTGAAGGAAGAGTCTGAGACTTGGAAGAAGATTCTGACATGAAGACTTCATACTTGCCCAATGTCGGAGCTCAGCACAATGATCCTGGCTTCGAGCTCGAGACCTTTTACTGATGTCCAACGAGCTATAAATTACCGAGTTCTTCCGCAGAAAGAATAACGGAAGTTTTGGTCCAGATAACAATCCATTAAGAGCTGTCACAGCTGTCTTCTTCTTTTTGATTCAACTGACAGAGATTCTCGGCTTACATCACGTGCATGTAAGTGTAATGAAACTTCTGATAGGGAGTATTTGTTTCCTCTTTTAGCATGCACGTGAGCCACAGACATAAACTTTTCAGTTCAGTTTGGCATTTAAGAGTAAAATTTAGTTGATAGAACATTTAAATCATCATTAACTACCACGAAGATTTTTAATTGTTCAGTTGTCAGTGTTATTCAATCCGGCCCCGAGAAAGTTGTGTGTCGACTACTTAAACGTTAATTACAAGTATAACTGTGGTAATGTTTAATTAGCTTAAAAGCTTTCTGCTCACTAGATTTTAAGCTTCCAGTTCCTTTTAATGTGTTCAGTAGTGGCTGTGAAGGACAAACAGCTAGGAACTAAATGTCGAAGAGCTAGAAATCTGAGAAATTAGAGTCTTTCAGGTATGTGCAACCCGACGGATTGATGTACAGTGAGTTATTTTGATCGAGCAGTATGCGGTACAAGAGCAGGAGTCTTTCTGAGTGAAATAAGCGCTTGTTTTTCAGTTCTTCTTTGTATCACAATCGTATTGCGGCACCAGTGTATATCACCACTGACGACGAATTAGTTTTTGTATTGCATCTAATTCAGAGATCAAAATGAGCTTAGCTCTGTAAGTTAATTTAAGGCTGCGCTATGAAATTTTCATCTGTTTGGTCGTTCTAGGGGAAAGTAAGTCCTCGAATTTGTTAGAGCTTTTTTCCCCGTTTCCCTAAATTCTTAGGTCTTACTGTCTTTCCGCGGAAAATCATAGCAAAACGACATTTTTTATCAATCCGAAAATAACACACATTAAATTTCTCATATTATGAAAATTTGAGGTGACAATTTTTTAATTATACGTCGGCACACGCGAGGGGACAAGTTCCTTAAAACATTTACTCGAGGGGACTGGTTGCAGGGACTAGTTCCTTGTAGCGTTCACACACGTGAGCTAATTGCACAAAAATTGAATATAAATTGGGGAAAAAAGTATCTCAGTGTGAAACCGAACTCATTAAGCTTCAATTAACACTTGAATGTAGCATTGAAATAAATCAGCTTGATAAAAAAATGCCGATTGTTCAGCTAAATTGTCCAGTACCAGTTGTTGTGACGGACACTAGGATAGGTAGATGATCGTTTTAATATGCTGTTTGTTTTTTGGCCATGTTTTATTAAGTAAATTGTCGCACTTGAAAAATAAACAGTCTTCCCGCAAACCCGCCGACGACAAGGGCTCTCGCAGAAACTCCAGCAGGATCCGCATCCAGAGGCAGAAATAAAGCCAAATCTGGTCAGAGCCCTAATGGGAAAACGACACAAAAGAGACAAAGTCGCTCGAGAACTAGAAATTCACAAACATTGCGTGTACCTTAGTGCCAACCGTTTTCCTGGGAAATAGGAAAACGGAATTCGAACTTCCAGTTTCGTTTTTCGTTTACCCAGGTCTTCAGAAAACGGAATTCGAGGTTCCGTTTTCGTTTTCCGTTTTCCTACTACATTGAAAATAGAATTCCAGCTTCAGTTTTTCGTTTTTTTGTTTTCCCATGACTTTGGACAGCAAAACTTTAATAGTCATTCCGTTTTTCGTCTTTCGTTTTCGTAAGATATTGAAAAACGAAATTTGATCTTCGATTTTTGTTTTTCGTTTCTGCGTTTCTATCACTTCCGTATTTTACCTGAACTGGAAGAATGAAGACACTTCCTGTCAATAACGAAAATGCCTAGAAATACAAAATATAGACGGCACACTGATCCCAACGGCGGATATGACCAAAATGAAATAAAACGGACTAAAGGACTAAATTATTTTAAACAAAATTGCCCTATATTTCGGTTTGCAATACAAATCTTCCTCAGGGGATGAGTAGAAAAAAATATGTAAAAAGAAAATCGTTACAAATAAAAATATAAATAAAAATACGTGACAATGATTGATAGGCTATGAGTAAATAAGTGTTAGATGTGTCACTGACGTGCTT
>CM042747.1:28136955-28145108 GCA_022496165.2 Catalaphyllia jardinei
CGATCCGACCTGCTGGCAATCACACGTGGCAATCAACGTAAACCACTCCTGGGTGAATTTAGTTTAGGGTACGCCGAAGATCTTCGGCGTGGGTTTTAACATTTTGCGGCGTACCGGCGTGCGATCGACAAGATGTCGGCGTACTGAAGCCGGCGTAACTGGCGTACCCTCACTAAAAACAGAAATTCAAAGTTCTTTGTCAACGATAAGCGAAAAGGTGAATAGATATTAGCCGGCTCTTCGATTTCTAGAGATGGCTAGATAAAATAAAGCACGACCACTTACTGAACACGTAAAGATGAAAAGTAGATGCTTTTGCTTCTGACAGAGAGAATGGATATCGCTTCAACAAACTAGTCTCCAGGACTTCTCTTACCCGCCATCTTTCACGCCGGCGTGGCGCCAAAGTACAGCATACAGTGACACCCTACTCGGCGTACATTTTCAAAGCCCTTGGCGTAACTTCGGTGTGGGTTCTATGAGGAATGCACCCTGGAAACCACTGCGTTTACGATTCTTAACTGCCTTGACCACGAGCTCTTGAAAGGATTTTCGGTCCAAGGATGACAGCAGTCGTTGTGAAAATTCTCCATCCTTTCAAATATCCTGGACTTAGAGTGATATCTTGCGAATAGATGAAAAATTCATTCACCAACTGCCCGCCATGTTTACTTGCCGAGATAGCAAAGGTGCGCTTAGTAGCCAGGCCTCGCAAATGTTATATAAACCGCCTGGAGCGGTTTATATAGCGTCATATAAGGAACCGCTCGACCAATCAGATTGCTGGAAACTCTTTGTTCAGCTCTCAAGTTATACTAATACATATTTGAAAACAGCCCTAAGAAACTACGCGCGCTGATTGGTTAAAACTCGTGTTTCTACAAAAGCATAAAATTTCTTGCAAGTCAAAAAAAGTCAGCAGGTCACTTTTTTGACGTCCTTTATTCATTGTTAATCAGTCTGTTCTAATTTAATTGCGATTGATAAATTTAGTTTTCAGACGACGAAACCAACAATGGACGATAACACGACATCCTGGAACCTAACAAACAACACAAGTGGTACGGAGCAAGGGCCAAGTGGCGCGCCCCCCTCTCGACAAATCAACACTAAAGAAACCGTCAAGATTGTCTGTTTTGGCATACTTGCCGTGTCGATCGTGTTTGCCAACTTGCTTATGATTGGAGCATTCCACGTAAATAGGCGTCTGCGTACAAGAACTAACCTACTATTGATGTCTTTAGCAGTCGCTGACATGCTGATTGGATCAATCTCGATGCCGCTTTGGGTTTATATGTATATAACGTCAACCAATAATGGACCAGTCCACAAGGTGTATTTGATGTTTGATGTCATCTGTGGAGTGTCATCAATACTAAATATGACAGCTGTTAGTTTGGAGAGATATTACGCACTTCGCAGCCCGATAAAACATCGCAACATCAGTAAAAGTATGCCACAATCTTTTAGTATTTTAAAGCCCTTTTCTGTGATAAATTGATACATACCCTCTTTTTCAGTTGTTAAATGATCCTGATAAAAAAAGCAACCTCTCTAATTGGTTACCGAATCATGGTTACTTTCTTGACATTACAAGTTACCACAGAAATGCTATAACCGGTTAAAACGCTCTTAAGCCCATAACAACTTAAACACGAGTGAGGTGACACGCATTTTCCGCTCCAATTGCAATGAGCATTTCAAAATTCCACTTTCCACAGTTTTATAAAGAAATCAAGACAATAAAACTTGAAGTGGCTCGGAGTCGCTCAGCCAATAATGCTTTTATTGATCTTGGGAAAAAAGGTTTTATGTCTTTGATTTTTTCAACTTCAGTGTATTTCCTTTTTTGCTCTACATTGGCCTTATTCTGGCATATTACTACGCAGTCGTAGGGACAGATTTTGGTGGGAATGGTTTTGAGCGGCTAGCCACCCCTCTTTTGGAGAAGCAAAAAATGAAAACAAAATTGAAAACGATAGTGAATATTATGGAAACGCTCTGGATAGGTACGTCATTGCAATTTCTACTTTTTAATAGTACTAGTGGTTCTACTAATATATATTAGAAAACAGTCCCAAGGAAGCACGCGCGCTGATTGGTTAAAAAGCCTGTTTGTATAACTCGATGGAGACACAGAACTAAGCGCGCGCTGTTGACGTAGTGATGGCGCGAGCAAAGAGAATTTACATTTTGATAATCAAAGTTTACAAGTTGTTTTCCTTTTTCTCGTCGTGGTGTTTTCTAAAAGAAATAGAAAACATGTACTCCGCGTTTGTATCGAGTTATACAAACACTCGTGAAAGTTTGGGAGAACTCGGAAAAGCTGTGGAAACACTCGCCTGCGGCTCGTGTTCCCACAGCATTTCTCGTTCTCCCAAACCTCCACTCGTGTTTGTATAACTCGATACAAACACGGTACATGTTTTCTATTTCTTAACTGTTTATTTCTAATATACTGTTTATTTCAAGTCTGTCATTACATATTCTGTAGTCTGTCTCCGCCCACAAATAGCAAAGGCTAATCGTGGTGGGCGGAGCTACACGATTTCTCAACATTTTTGGTGCATGCCCCATTTATTCATTCAATCAATCCTATTCAACCCCAAGGTGTCCTTGAAAAACACTGGATCCGACCTTGCAGTCAATCAGCTAAAAATCAAACCGCAATAGTGTATTTTACTTGCCTTTTTGCAGGGGTGTTTGTAGCTGTAATCGTGGTTGCATGGATTTTGGCGATATTGGCTGGAACGTCTACAGCATTCTTGCGCTCGAAGTTCTATCGGCCGAGTGTAGTATTAACAGTGGCCTTCTTTTTCGTTCCACTCGCCATCATCCTAAGAACATACGGTAACATATTTTTCATAGCTCGTGCGCATGCGCGTGGAAGAGGAGGAAGCTCATTTAAGAAGGTATTTTAAATTCGTTTGTTCTAAGTTTACTAAACAAACAAAAGAATAAAATAAATACTATACCTAAACCAAGCGTACCACGCCGACAAACTGGAACGCACAAAACGAACTGCAGTCCTGCCGCCCTCCAATGTGGGCAGTACATAGAAAGAATGTTTTTTTGCCCAATCAGGGGGAAGCAGTCATAGAGCTGCTTGGAACTGGGAACTGTTTCTCGAAAGTCCCGGAAACCTTTTCGGGCCTGCAAAGCCATTTTTAGTTCATCTCTACTGGCTGGAAACAGAAAGGTGTTAACGACTGAGACTTCTTGTATTAAGGCAACTTCAGTTACGGTATTTTGAGTTATTCTGCCCATCGACAAAATTACCGTTAAATTGAAGGAAACCTAAAAATAATACTTAACAAAGAGAGAAAAACACCAAAGAGATAATAATAAACCATAAAGGAACAAGGATTGACACGGACTACAAACAACGAAATTGAAAAATTTAGGCTAAACTTTTCTAACCGTTTAACTGTGATTGTGCTCCGTTAAGAATATGTAAATCAGAAAAACGCTTTATGAGCAATCAGTACAATGGCTGTACATATGGGTCATAATTAGATTAGTCTGTTTGCAGCCGGTTTTTTCTCTAAGGGCCACTTAGACGCTAGTCTCCTTCGCAGCCGTTTTTTGGGATGTCACGCGTGACATCCCCAAAAACGGCTGCGAAGGAGACTACTTAGACGCCCGAGTTTAGACGAGTGTTTAGTTATCGCGAACGCAAACGAGCGGTTTAGCGGTATGGCCAAGTAGGCTAAATAGTGTAATCCCTGCCTAAATTTCGAGAGAAAAACAGGCCGCAAGCAGATTAAACTATATCTATAGTCCGACTATACTTATACCAGTCGGCTTTATCTGCTATTGTCAGGGTTTCCTCAAACTAGCCTTTTCGCCGACCAAATAATGTCATTTGCTTTGATTTCAGGATCTCCGAATTACTGCATCAGTGGCTGTTGTCATCGGACTTTTTGTCATCTGCTGGGCACCTTTTTTCACCCTCAATTTTACACTTTATATTTGTGGAACTAATTATAAGATGTGGATGACCACTGGATGTCAAAGGTTCAAGAAACTGCTAGTAGAATTCGTTGACATAACCAAATGGCTCCAGTATGGGAATTCCGTTTGTAACCCCATCATTTATGGCCTCCGCAATGAGGAGTTTCGACGAACATTTCGCAAAATTCTTCTTCGCCTCTGCTGCAAAAAAGTTCGGATAACAGGGTATGACAAGAATGCACAAGGAGGCATGGGTAAGGTACGAAGCTCTCCCCTTAAATGTGAGCCAGTTTGTGAAAGCGTGCATCTGCGATCAGTCACCCGTTCGTCCTAACTAGCGCGAGAAAGCTACTGTCAAGTGATCACCCAATCAAACTGTAGATCAGTCCTGGCAACAAAGAGTTTGACGGATACCATTCAAAAGCAGAACGAAGATCTCGCAGATCACAGTTTTCCCTCGGCTTCTGCATCGTCCAATTCAATCAGTCAGCCACAATAGCAGTAGTGTATAACATTTGCAGGCTGCAGACTACATTTAGATGGCACACTGATCCCAATCCAATCCAAATTAAATAAAACGGAATAAAGGACTAAATTATTTTAAACAAAGTTTCCCTATATTTCGGTTTGCAATACAAACCTTCCTCAGGGGCTAGGTGGAAAAAATATGTGAAAACCGTTACAAACAAGAATTTAAATAAAAATACGTGAAAATGATTCGTAGGTTATGAGTAAATAAATGTCAGATATGTCACTGTCCACTGATTCAGGTCTACTTAAGATCCGGCACTGTCATCGGTTTGTTGCTGTGGTTACACAGTTTTCGATTCCATCAGTCAGGTTAGCCTGAATACCAGCACCCAGGTTATCCTGTTTACGGTTAGCTATCGGTAGTGGAAATGGGAATCGGATATTTAGTTAAAAAGTTTGTGGTCTGCAGTCTGCAGGGTGCATATGTCATACACCACCGCAATATCAGCCGTTGCCGCAACTTTAACTGAGCCTTGTAATCCTGCGGGCGAACCCGATTAAAGGAAACTGGTACCGGAAACAAGACAGACATGCCACGCGAACATTATTCTCGGCATAGTAAATCGAACCCAATTGAACTAAATTTTAAACGAACCTAATCGAACTCAATTCATGGATTGAGTTCGATTGAATTTGACAATCGAACGAAATCGAACTCACCGAAAAGAAAGAAAATCAGTCGAACCCAAACGAACGTTCGATTTTCGAACTCGTGATTTGTGTAAAACAGGCGTTGAAAATCCATAATCAGATCTTGGAAGCTCGTGGTACTTGATCCCGGAGTGTAGCCCACGTGTTTCAGTTTCGTAAACGAAGAAAATCCGTCGGCAGAAATGGTTTCAGATGCACTGTGGATTGCAAATGCCGGTACACGAACATCTGATCAATTAGTTTGATTTTGACCTAAGGAGAAAAATAATTTTACTGTTGCATTTACTATTTATCCTTTCTATCATGGCACTAAGATGCTCCAAAACGTTCAATATACTGACGCTCGTTCATCTTTTACTCTCTTGGTCACTGTTAATTGTCCAAGACTAATTTGGTAGAATCATGCAATCAATCCAACACAGTCTAATGGATAGAGTTCGATTGGGTTCGATTTCTTCGATTAAGTTCGATTGGTTTGGAAATCGAACTCACGAAAAGTTCGGTATTCGATTTGGTTCGATTGCCGAATTCAATTGAACCCAATCCATGAGTTCGATTGATTTCAATTTTCGAACGTTCGATTTACTATGCCGGGGTTATTACACGAGCGCTCCCATGGGCTTCCATGCAGAATAAAGAAGCCCGCGTCCAGCTCACAGATTCAAGAGACCAAGGTAACGAGAAGGCAACGATACAATACAATACAATACAATACTTTATTTAACCACGCTACATTTAGGAGCGGAAAGCGCTCGTTAAAACATGTGCGTGCAAAACAATATATACAATTAATATAACACAATACAATATATGCAAATTTTTAAAAAAATATATAATCTGTGTAAATATGTAAAAAGATATGTAAGAACATTATTTCATTTATAATAATCATTTAATAAATGTTTAAAAGTTGAAAGATCCTCTGCTTCCCTTATAAATGGAGGTAATGAGTTCCAAGTCCTGGCGGCAATGAAAGAAAAAGACTTATGTCGCCATTCCAAATTACAACGATAAAGAATTCAAACGGAAACCATCTCTACCCTAGCTAGTATCTCCAGTAAAACTTTAAAATATTTTTCCGGCCAAGAAGTGACATGGAGAAACAGACTTGTGGATGGACGTTCGTGCCCAAAAACTCCCCACGTACAAATATTTTTAAAACTTTGACTGCAGGTAGAAAATGATAGGATCAGACTAAAAACGAAAAAAAATCGGGGGTCACCGAACTCGTTTTGAAGATAGGGCGCATCATAGACTATAGCATTTCTAGGATTTCCAGTCACACGAGGCAATTCTGGCCGGATTCATTACAGTCGGCATATATTTAAGTTGAAGAATCATATGTAAGTTATGTGTGTTTAACACAGCATATATAGGCCTATTTGATAAATCTTTTCTACATATGTCATTAAATCAGCTAAAATTAGCCTTAAAAACTACAACTTCTAAGTCACGCACACCTGTATCCATGTGCCAATTCGACCCTATTTCCACTTTCTTCTTCTTCACTATACTTATTTTGTTAAATATATTTCTTTTGTATATAAGTTGTGAAGTGGATAAATAAAGGAGAAAAAATAGTATATGAGAAATAATTAAAACTTCCCAGGTACAGAATCAGAAAAGGAAGAGATCTGCCGAAAAAAAAGTGGGGGTCACCGAGCATCCAACAAAAATATTTGCACACCAAGTTAACGCAAAGATCATCAGCTCTTATATTTTGTTGAGTTTTCCACTCGGTGCGCGCGCTTGAAAATGACGTGTCGTTTTGAATTGAGTAATAAATTTCTCTATGTAAAATAAATATGGACCAGTTCTCAGTGTAGAACAAGAAACAATCATCGGAAACGTGAATTTAGCAAGCAATCATGACTAATCATGTTGCTATTATAAGGATTTATGGGGCATAAAAAAGGTGCTGTTGCTCCTTAACAAACATGGGGACCCCTCATTTTTCTTTCAAAATTTAACTTTCTATTTAACAATTAGATTATGAGCTCGAGGTTTCTATCGCGTGATAGTTGACGTGGGCGCAGCCCGAGTCAACTATCACGCTCTTCGTCATCATCATCAATGACTTGTCCATTCTCGACGCACTATTATGGAAGTACGTAGACGACACAACAGTTTCCGAAATCATTTCCAAGGTCAGTCAAGTAGTGCTCAAGAATATGTCGATTCTGTGGCGGACTGGTCCCCAGATAACAGGTTTCAATTGAACATCGACAAGTGTAAGGAAATTCGTATATCATTCTCTAAGAATAATGCTGATCTACCACCTTTATTCATTAATGGCCAAGAACTTGAAGTAGTTCAGAATGCCAAACTACTTGGAGTGACTATTACAGACAATCTCTCTTGGAACTTACAAATTAACGAAACAATCAAGAAAGCGTCTAAACGACTTTATTTTCTTAGACAGCTTAAACGTGCTAGGGTCTCTACATCGGATTTAGTAAGATTCTACACGTATTAGATCCGTTTGTGACTATGCTGTACCAGTCTTTCATTCATCCCTGCCTTATTACCTTATTAATGATTTAGAACGAGTGCGGAAAAGAGCTTTTTCCATCATTTGCCCTCACTTAAGTTATAACGAATCGCTAGCGTTTTTAGACATTGATTCACTTTTCGATCATCAAAGTTTTTTATGCAGTTCACTTTTAAGTAAAATTTTAGACGACGAAGAGCATAAATTGCACCATTTGCTCCCCCCAAGACATACTCCGAAGTACAATTTTAGGCAAAGCCGAGTGTTTGATCTTAGTTATAAAACTAATCGCACAAAGAATAGTTTTATTAACTTTCAGTGTAATTTAATTAACAATAATAAGAATGTATATTAGGTTGTATATCTTATAGAACATTTTTTTTGTAGTACTTTTAGCATTTTTAAAGTTTTTGTACGTAATTTAGCCGATGGCTACCATGTACATGCTAATAAAGTAGCTATCTATCTATCTATCTATCTATCTATCTATCTATCTATCTATCTATCTATCTATCTATCTATCTAT
>CM042747.1:28145208-28174734 GCA_022496165.2 Catalaphyllia jardinei
ATCTATCTATCAGAACTACAACTGCATGGTGCTTAAATAAATCTAAAATGAACACATGTAATTGTATACGGATTGTTTTAAACTTCGTAAACGGTTATTTGATTGTTTCATGCGGCGATGCTACTCTGTAAATTCGTAAGGTAATATTAAGAGGGGTATCGAATGGTCCCATCCAATTTGAAAGTGCTAGCAAAATTTGGCCTTTGCTCGAATTGCTCGCAAATGTTAGATGAGTGCCTGCTTGCTCGTGCTCGCAAATTTTTTGGAAGTGCTCGCATGCTCAGTTTTCGTTAAAATTCTCTGCCGTGTGGCGTAAGCATAATTTGCATCTCGAAACCAAAAACTGACACTGGAAACAATGTTTCCTGCCAAACACTGGGGAACAATGCGCGCGCCATGAATGTTTCTGGAAAAATGCAATCTCGTTCCCAGAGGCGATGTATCTTTTGGTCAGCACCATGCTTCCTCATTTTGTTGACGTTTATTGAAACTGACCGGCTTGAGTTCAGTTCCAGATAGCAGGGTAACCCTACCTCAAACATTTCGCTTGCAAAGGCGGGCTATCTTGAACTCTCTTGAGAGGGAACCTACTTGCTTGTAAACAGGGCCTTAGAATGCTTCATGTCTGTGTGAAGTATTTTTGCAGCAAACGGCATATTAAACAAAGCATAATTGGCTGTCCCGGGGGGGGGGGACTCCCTATAATGGCCTATACGAGGAGGCTCCGCCCGAAAGGGGTACCTTTTTCACGCTTCAGGTATATAAAAGGGTAGGGATTTCACAAGATGGGGTATATAAAAGGGTAGGGAAGTCGGTCATTTAGGTATTTACAAGGGCCTTTAATTATAATATTTCCAGTAGACGCCACTTATGGTTTTGTCAGTATATGTATTAAGCACTACCTGAAAATGAGAAGGGGTAGCTTTTTTCAATAAAAGGTATGTAAAAGGGGTACCTTTTCTGCCAATATGGTATGGTAAGGGGTTGGACCTCGGGGCGGAGCCTCCCCGTATTAAACTTTGTTAAGTACCCCTCCGGAAATGGTTGAAACGCAATAAGGCCTTATCAACGTTGCCTAGCTTTGCACCTACCCCTCTTGTCCTGTTTTGAAAGTGTCAGCCAGATTACTTGGCGCAAAACAACGTTTTTATAAAGAGAGATTTCAGCTGGCGGAAAACTTACGAATCGCTCGCTGCTAGCCATTTGTAATTTCTAAAGTGCTCGCTGCTCGCATGAGAAAATTGATCACTGCTCCAGGCCCGTAGCTGAGGTTTTTGGAAGAGTGTTCGTATTGACAGGAATATTTAGTAAGGGGGCTTATATACGAGCGCCGAAGGCACGAGCCTCTATGGGGGTCTGGGAGCATCCCCCCCGGAAAATGTTTCAAATCTGGAGGCCCGGAAATGCTTTTTTCAGCATTGTGCACGTCAATATTTCAAACTCGATGGAGTGTAAAGTAACAGGTATTTTTAGTCATAACAACAATATTTCCCACGTTTTGTTAACTTGATACATTCATACATACATACCAGCTTACTACACTAAACGTTTTACAAAAGCTTGACGTGTGCTGCAAAGGAATCTCAGGGTAAAAGCTTCAGCCCCCCTCCCCCCGGCCTCGCCGTCAATGTACTAAAAGCAGCGTCAAAGCGTCAATATGAACTAAATACACGTATCACACCTGGGTCCCCCGAAATTAGATTCCCCGCCTTTCGTCTTTCCAGACGATATTTTATGGGAAATTTAGATGTTTCCGAGATATATTGAAAGTAGTAAAGGGATCTTTAGAAATATGTACAGTTTTTCTTAGTTGAATCCTGTGTTTTCTACTTTTTCTCGCTATCAGTTTCTTGAAAAAGTGTTCAGTGATAGACTAAAAGCACCAAGACCACTAAAGCAGCCTTTTCCAAAATGGCGGATGGTGTTAATTTCCGGGCCTGAATCTTCTTCTTGTAATCCTTCTACTACTGCAATGTGGATAACCAGTAATGTAGACATGGGAGACAGCGCCGCCGAGTTGTTTGGGGCGCTGAATTTGAAATCTGGAAGTCTCTGGTTCAAATCCTCCATCCGGCTACTGCTATCTAGATTTGTTCTCGGTAGTCCCGAGTTCAACTCCTCGACTGCGTTGTGTAAATAGCCAACTGGTCAGCAGGCCTGTAGCCAGAAAGGAGTGAAGACTGAGGCAATGTCCATGAAAGAATATTGACTGAGGCAGTGTCCGTGGTTAAATTCTCTTCCTAGGTATTTAGGGTGTTTATGACGACTAAAAACAATAAAAACGAAAAACAAATTACCGAGGCAAGTGCCTCGGTTTGCCTGTTACTCGCTACGGCGCTGGTTAGCCTCCCCACCAGTTGGGATTCTTAATAGTTTAAATTATATTTGAAATATTCAGTTAATTTTTTTAAGTGTCCTCAATTAGCACTACAGTGCTAAATACATACGACACTTAAATAAAGTTATTACATCATTATAGGCAATCTCTTACTCGCACAAGGGAAACTTTGGCCTATCTGTGACTCAAAGTCACTTTATTATTAACACAAAAATAAGCATTATCTAGAGGGTTTTTCGAGATATTCAGATAATGATTTTGACAATTTCTGGAAAGAAATTTAGGCGATTTTGCGTGATATTTCTGGGAAGATTATGATCGATAAAGATGTCGGCACAAGCGCAATGTGTTGCAGGAAAGATTGCGTAACAGGTCAAGCTGGCGTGGTTACACATTCCAAAGAGCGCCAAATTCTACGAATGTTTGCAGAGAAAATATGGTTTATTTTGTCTTGAGCTAAAACTCAACTCTTGCCAACAAAACCTGTTTGACAAAATGAGTGTTTTATTTGCCTTTGCCATTGTTTTGGTGAATCTGGAGAGGATTTGTCGGTAAGTTTGACGGCCTCTTTCCGTGCCAAACGAAACAAATTTGTTGTAATTACCGTGTAATTCACTTTTGCCCTTGTCTCTTTCGATAGCTACAGCTGTCATCCATCTCTCAGTGTGTTGAAATTTGAATTAGGAGGGTAGTCACCACATCTTGCCAAGTCATCACAGTGGGAGATTGACGCTGGTTCGTACGATCGTGGTCTAATTTAGGAAATGGGATCGCCCGTGGAAATTCTGTAATGTTCAAATGTGCAGTAATTCTCTCGGCCGTTCCTTGAATACAAGCAAGTTCATTCATTGTCTTTGTCACTGGATGAAAGGAAAGGATACCGGTTAAAGGTGAGAATTTTATTTGAGACATTCGCAGTGTGTTTTACACTGACTCTCTTTGATAGAGTCGCTGTTTATATTGACAACAACATTGGGTTCAGTGTGTTCGGCTCTACTTCAGTGCTTGTATTCTTGGAATGGCTAAAACATACATACATTTGCCTACAGAATTTACACTAAATGCCATCCAAAGCATGTGAAAAGTGCTGTCTGATAATATTCATATACCATTTATGTATCTTTAAAATTGATTTGATATTGTAGATGTGGCTGAAGATTGCAGTGTGTGTTGATAATTATTTTCCCGTGAATCCCATGGTCATAAACAATCACTTGGCTGTTAGCAGGTGATCACAGTCATAAATATTCGATGTACAGTAAGACTGAAGATCGAATATTTATTTGTACAGTAAGACTGAAGATGTGGAGCTTTATTATGTTGTAAGTATTTTTTATCGTTACGGTAATATTTTTGGATTTCAACTATTTGTAGTTCGTTTTCTTTTTGTTAACTTTTTTTAATGTATCCAGTTTAGTCAATAAATTTCTATTATTTAATTGACTAGTGATAAGTAAATAAAAAAAACAATGCACATATTGCTTAAATCGAAATGAACTACAGCATATTAAATTACACTGTATTTATGCATAGTTAATAAAGCGGAATGGTTAGGAAGCCCAGGAAACATCAAAGGAGCAAACAAAGATGCCAAGATTTAGGTTGGAAGGTCCAAGACTGTGCAAAACCTTTTGTTTTGTGCTCATACACTATACATGAGTTACGTAACTAAAACGTTTCTATTGGTCAGTTCCTCAGTACGGCGTAAACAACTGCTGTGTTTTTTGCACGGTCAGGGCCAAAAAAGTGAACAAAAACCTACAACAAAGAACTTTGTCGGGTTGCATAACCATTCCCCTGTATTAACTATGATTTATGAATAAGACTTGCATTTGAGAGTTCTGTACAGCGCCGTAAATGATCCCCGACCGCAAATGATCCCCAAATTGGGCCGCAAATGATCCCGAACCGCAAATGATCCCCGATGTGGACCGTAATTGATCCCGCCAGAAAATGTCAATGGCATGGAGTTTAGTTACCGGATTTTTTAATTTTTTTACTTTTAATTAAGATTTTTAGTTGAAATACTGTTGCAGTAGTATTGCAATAGCAGTGTTACTGTTACAATAGTACTGCAACACTATGACAGTTTATACATGTATGTGGTAAATTTATTGTGTTATATTTTTATTTTTCTCCAATTGAATAGTCATGAAATCAAGATATATGGGAGGGGGGCAAATACATGACAAAGAACTGCCTCTTTGCTAAAAATCAAACACAAACAGATGAGAGATTTATACAGGTTTTAGTGTCTAAATGCAGCTCTTTTAGCAAACAACATAAAAATTAAGTGCTGTGTCTAATGTATACAATTGAATTAAACATTCCCTAAAGTTACACCCCAAAAAGTAAATGATTTCCTTTTATCAACATTTTTTGCTACATTTTTCTCAGTACCAAAATTTATCCAAGCTTCATCACCTTGGTGTCATAAAGATATCTGCAAAAGTTGGAGACAGCACTGAACTAGATTGTTCATCTGATGGTCATCCATATCAAGAAGCACTCTGGTACAAATACAATATTCCTCTAGTGGATATCCACATATCGCAAGTTAGAAGGCTCGCTAAATTTCAAGAAGCTGGTTTTGAACAATCTACTACTAGCAGATACAGGAAACTATTCTTGTTGGGTGAAGGGCACACTGGGTTCAAGTAACAGGAGATTGATACTGTATGTATTTGGTGAGTATGGAACATTTTCAGTCATACATTGTCATATAGCTTGTCTTGTGGGAGTTGCATCGGCCTAATCTGGGCTCCAGATCAGTGGTCCACTGATTTCCAAGTCCTCAGCAGTGTCATTGTCTTGTGTTTCTCAATGAAGACACCTCTCTCCACCCAGGTGTATAAATGGGTGCCATGAAATTAAATGCTTAGCAAGTAGCCCTGCAGAGGAATAGCAATCCATCCAAGGGGAAAGAGAAATACTATTAGTCACTTTTTTAAAATCAGAGAAAAGCAGTGGCCTACATGTATATCCTAGGCTCAAAATTTTACCTTTATCATTCACCTACCTTCCCAGTACCTTTTCTTTACATCTGTTCCTCACAAGACATGTATGCCTTTTTCTGCTCCAGGGAATACATCATGTGGGTATCAGCAAATTGTGCAGCAACTTGACAAAATGCTGAAGTGGGTGGGGCTGGGCGGTAGCCACCGTGGACAGTCATTCTATTAAATCAGTTAGACCACAGTCACAGTGACTTCCCTTCCTAATGACCACACAGCGCAGGACCATTTGCAGCTTTAGGGCTTACAAGGGTAATCTCTCTACGACAACGTTCTCAACCTTTCCATATAAACGATGGAAATCAGATTTGGATCTGTGCTTCCCGAAGCTGTTGTGTGAAATCGGTAAAAAATGACGTCACATCAATATCCTTGACATCTTTTAGAATCTTCTAACATCCGTCCAATGATTCTGGAATCACTGATGACTAGCAAGACAATAGTCCTTGGAAACGAAGTCAGCTTTCATTTTCGCGTGGCTAGTGAGTCTGTAACATACGTCAGATGGTACTTGAAAAGATATGCTGTTAAATGGAGTACCTTTGGCAATTCAACGCAAGCAACAGTTACTGAGATTAAGAGCATTGTACCAGTCAAGGTTTCAAGTTTTGTTGGGAATGGATTAAATGGTAACCTTTTCAGTGGGGAATCAGTATATCTTGTGAAAAACGCTTCTCTGCACGATGAAGGCGAAACATTTGTGAAGCATTTAACGAACACGGCAGAGTTAGATGGAGTGCGTTCCTGGTGGTTGTCAAAGGTTATTTTCTTTTTTTTAAAATTTCTTTATAATATTATCACCTTGACTGTAATATCATGTCTGTGACTGTGACTGGCATGTCTCAGTGTGCGCTGGTTTCGTCCAGGGCAAGTTTAGACCGGGGATGATAAGCGAGGAGTGAGGAGTGAGTGGTAGTGATGAGCCTGAATGACATTCTGGTCATGCAGAAGAGTATCCCGGATGGTTCCCGGAATGATGCTCAGGTTATCCTGCTTACAGTCGGCTCTCAAAACTCCTCAGCCTCAGCCCCCTTTTAGACCTGCCGTTCCCTCCAACGTAAAGTAGACGTCTGATATTGCAGCTGAAAAGCCTCGAGCTGATCTATATGCCTGGTGTGTCTCTTAGTTAATTAGGAAGCTCTAATATCATACTTCCTTTTTGTCCTTTGTGGAGGACTGAATTCGTGCGCAGTGCAAGAGCTTAGTTCTTCAGTTTGGCTAAAGACTTGGAAATTTAGTTGTTTGGCAAATGATAAGTTTCTTATCCATTTTTTTTTTGGGAGGTTAATATTTGACATCTCTCTTTTGGTCTTCTCGTGGTGTTGCTTATTTGATACCTGAATGACTGAGAATTTTTTAAAGCCAGCAAGAAGGTATCGCGCATACAGATGACAAAATTCAGGAAAGCAAGCGAGTGCTTCGTTGTGACAGAAAAGTCTATTTTTTAAAACGAATTGTCTCCATTAATAATTATTAACATCGCTTTTGTTGTGGTGTTCTTCCAAGCTCCTACACCCTCAGCTCACGAAATAGAAGCCAGGTATGCTGCAGTGCTTGGACAGACAGGAGACCTGCCCTTGGCTGTTCTTGTCGCTGTGCCTGTAGCCCTCTTAATTATATTGAGGGCCGCGTTTATCAGGGCTCTAGAAAGAGCCAAACAAAAACATGGCGTGGGTCTAGTCAAGAGAACAGATATGAATGGAGATTCGGTGGTGTTGAGCGAGTCATGAAGTAACGAGGAATCTACCCGAGATCAGGTAACTAACCTGATATCAGATTTAATGGATAGCAAATTAGAGAAATATATTTATTTCTTGTATCATATTTAGTAGTCTAACTTGCGGATTTACCGGGAGTCACCAAAATACAGTAGAAGAGTCGACCAAGTCCGATTGAAGTTATAAAGGTAAATAAACAGAAGTCTCCAGGGATAATCGAAAAGCCACGATATTAGGATAAATGACGTTCGAAATTGCTGGAATCTAGTGGTTATCATGATCTGATTGCTGTTTGCAGTAACTGCATATTTTCTTATGGTTGGGGTTCATTCTACGAGTCTTTCTCACCATCTTGTCATTTCTGCGTTCTTTTTAAATCCTCCGCGGTTGGTATTTTTGCTCCCACATTCTCGGCGAAGTAAGAGAAAATAGAAGGTCAGTGAGCAGAAAACTCTTGCAAAATAGTTTTCCACACCACTTTTCGCCTGAGTGAGCGCTGGGTAACTTGCCTGTTGCAGCAGGAATCATGTCTGGATTCGTGCGTGGCTTGAACTAAAAGTTGAATTGCTGGATGTCTGTTTAAAAATACGATTTGAATTAATAAATATATAAAGCTAATCACTGTAAGTTTATTTAGAGGAATGACTTCTTTCTTTTACATGTTTCCAGAAATTGGAAAAAGAAGTCGTGATTACCGAACCTCGGCGAATTTCAAATTACTCAAAACATAACGGATTACAAACTGGTCCGCAGACTACCCAGTTATATAAACAAGTCACGTGTCCGGAGGCGACAAAGCGACTGCCGTCCTCTCAAGCCAGTGATGCAAGCAGTAAACGATGCAGTGCTGCGCTTGAACTCGAATGGGAAGGGTTTGAACTGGTCGTGGAGGATGGTTTTGAAATGATTAAATTGTGTAAAGAAGAGGAGGTGTAGATAAAGGGAAAGGAGGGACTGGCGACAGAGAATACGTTGTTATTGATGGAGGGCTTGGAGCTTCAGCCTTGGAGCTCTCATAATGACATGCTCAGGATGGTACGTCATTTGTCCTACTGTGGCATGGCCAAACACAAATACTGTGAATAATTCAAGAACACGAAATGTTTGTGTGTTAGCGACTTCAATACGATTAAGCACAGCACGCCACGCATTTGGGTTGTTAGATCCTGACTAACTTTCCTCACTGGTGTATAGCATGCGATCAAGAAATACTCCCAAGGATTCCGAACCATCATGATCGATTTTCATTCGAATAAAAAATACTCAATCATAGAGTAGAAGTAGCGATCCCTTGTTTTCCACAAAATTTCGCGGTAAGTGGCCAAACCAGCTCCGTGTTGCTGACTGCTCACTTTCACTGTTCATCCTCTCTTGGCATGTCTAAATTTTCTTTATGTGGCTGATCTTGTGCCGTAAGAACAGGGCAAAAGATGACGCTGCAACTGAAAACGAAAACTGCAAAATCTTCCATGTTGAGATTCCGAGATTGCTAGTTGGCAACGTCTTCAGAAAGCTATCACAGTAGAGTCTGTAAGAGGCTGTTCGGCACCTCAAGATGCGGTAAAACAATTTAAGATGTATGCCACGTTTGGTAGACAGTACATGCATTAGTATCTTTTGTTATTTCTCTTACACAAATCCTGAGTAAGTGATCGTGTGTAATATTGTCAACCTCTGGCAAAGACGAGTAATTTTTAGTCTTGCCGATAGCGTTGACCTCTCTTTTGTGTTTTCTTATTCCCCAGCCGAAACAAAATTTGTAGATTTCTAGTGATCGTTTTCTCTATGAAGAAATATTGAATTTTCCAACAATAGGTACACCTGCTGTAAATCCAATTCTGAAATCTTTCAGGCCAAAGCTTTTAGCTGTTATAGGAATAAATCATGAGAACAGCGAACTTTCTAGAACTAGCTTTAGTATACTGAATACTGCTGCTCTGTTGGTTGATTCTGATTCACAGTCGAAAGAACTACGGAGGTGTGTAACGGCATAAAAACATCATCATGTAAATTTATATTTCTCTATATTTTCCGTATTGTTGCAAGTTTTTGCATCAGTGTGGAAGTGTGTAACAGCATGAAAACACGGGAGGACGATATGCAGACGTTTAATTCCTAATATTCACTTTCTGTATTCTTAAGTCTTTGCGTCGTTACATCTCCACAGCGGACTAGACAGCATTTCTCTCTGGTAACTTGGGCAACAGGTAAATCCTTTATTCTATATGAACGTTTTACGGTAGCCAAATTTTTGGGCAAGGAGGGACACAATGTTCTATGGTATGGGAGAGGTTGTCGGACACAAAATGACAAGGAGGGGGAGGGCGGGTAAAAGAGATATTGAAAACAAAGTTCCCAACTAGTAGGACTGAGACATGTATGGCGGGTAGAAACAGGGATGCGCGATAAAGAAAGCATTGGTTCTTTACATTTGCCAATCATTTTATATAGTTTAATTAATTTTATATAGTTAAATAAAACTAAGAATTTTAATTGGTTCACTGGATTGTCTGAGTCCTTTGTGATTGGCTTAAGTGATTACTTTGGTTTTGGGTTTACGACACTCAATCGAAAACTACTCTAACACAAAAATTGGTTTTGAAGTAACAGAGTTCGAGACTAAGTGTGAAATGCAATGACTCTAAGGAGATACCTGTACGATGGACTATCTACGCCGAATGGCATCTTCTTTAGTGAAGTAACCTTTCATTTAAACCAGATGGAGGTTTGGCCAGTTTTGTCCCGGCCGTTAGCATTGTACCATCCGTTATGTGTATACTGAGGGTTTCCTCCCGTCACATCAGGCTGATAATTTGTTGGGGTACATCCGGAGCACGAGCTACTTCCCGAACCCGAATGGACACTTGGGAAAAAGGGACCCTTGGAAAACCCTCCATAAGGCGTGGTGTTGTCATTGAAACCATAACCAGTTGGGTAGGAGTCCGACCATGTTACCCCCATGGCCTCCCCCAGGGCATATTTTCCGTACGTTCCACTTTCTCCTTTCAATGCTTCTACGACAAATCCTACGACATGCATACGGCCAGGCTGACCGCCATTATAGGGGTTATGATTTGCAAAAGTTATGTTGTAAGGGTTATTCTTTAGGTAAATACGGTACACGTATGCATACTGGTTAATGCCACCAGTGGCTGGGTTATTACCCGCAGCCATGATCATGTAACGAGCATTATTGGCCATCATTACCGCCCCATGTGGTAAACTAATCACGCCATGAGAGGAGCTGCGTTGGGTTGGAAGCCAAGCGAAACCAAAGGGATTATTCATATTAGGAATGGCCTTGTTGTTGGAGTTTATTCCCGTTGTGTGAACGTAACCATAGCTAGCTAGCATCCATGCTCCACCAGCAAAACTCATGTCGCAGTAAGTTTGAGCCGGGGCTGTTTCACCAGGAGGCTGGATCCAGTACATGCCGCTGCCTACACTATCGCCGGCGTCAAGAATTGCCTGTGCGTTTGGTGCCGGGTTCTCTCTGGTTCCTAATCTTCTTCTTGTGCACTGGGAACCAGAATAAAGAGGTGGACATTTACAGAGGTTTTCAGCACTACATGTACCGCCATTTT
This sequence comes from Catalaphyllia jardinei, assembly GCA_022496165.2. Taxonomy (NCBI): domain Eukaryota; kingdom Metazoa; phylum Cnidaria; class Anthozoa; order Scleractinia; family Caryophylliidae; genus Catalaphyllia; species Catalaphyllia jardinei. The sequence goes on from CM042747.1 coordinate 28,155,863, forward strand.
TACACGGGTTTTTGGCACATTGACCTGTAAACGAAAACCAATAGGTGGTGAGAATCATAGTACTCATTCGCAGATTAATTTTAGTAGCTCCTCTCGTTTCCCTTTCTCCTATTGGTCAGTAGCTTTTATAAAATCTTATTCAACATATCACGTCCAACCATTTTGAAGTATTACTCACTTTTTTGACAGAAAGCTCCAGTAAATCCTGGCTGACATGTGCACCATACAGCGTTGGACCCGGCGCACTTGCCTCCGTTGCGGCAGTAAAGATCTTTGCAGACTGAAAATTCAACAACATTGTAGGTCATTAGTTTAGGCATTCGTCAAAAGTGCTATAAACTGTAAGCAGTCGAAGCTGGTTTTCTTTCTTTAAATTATGACCCTGATTATGTTTCTTTAAATTATGTTATTTTCATGAAATATCCTTTTGATATTTAGGAAATGGAATTTTGGCGATGTATCTTCATACCCTGGAAAGAATGCATGCTTCACTTTAATTGGTGATATAACGCGTGCTGTAACTTGTTGGGAAGTCGCTCTGGTTAAAAGGGTCTGACCACAGCTGGAAGGGCCGAGAAGGAACTGGCTGAGAGTTAAGTGGCCGGGGGGGGGGGGGGGGGGCTCTTTTACTCCTCAGTTCTTCCCGCTTTTTCTTCCCCACATCCTCAGCAAGAAAGCTTGTTTACTGACTATTTTGTATGAGGTCATTTGAACATGGTAATGACGCATCATTCTATTTTGATGACACACACTCGAGATAGTTTACCATTAAGCTAACGTCAAGTCATGAATTCTCCCAATCTTAGCTGTCTCGTGTTTGCATCAGGTGCGGCTAGGACAAGCGAATAATGTTCTAGTTTTCAAAGTAATTTTCGGCCCAAATGTACACGGAATTGTAGGTTTTCTGTTGAAGTACTCTAGGTGTCTACCAAAAGAATTTGACTAAAATAATCTGACTTCTGTCATCGATTTCTTTTCAATAATCCACCATCGGGTACGTGCGTGGCATTGGTTTTATAAACATAGACTAAACACGGGTCATAATGTAATTCAAACCTTGGCATTCCTTGCTACTGCAGAATTTGGTGAAAGAAACCTTCATGTCCTCGCATTCCTGAGTTGTATCATTAAGGCCACAGTTTATCGTCTTGGCAAATAGTTGGCAGTTCTCCACGAACGTTTCCATTTTGTCAAAACAATCAAGACACGACGCTAAAACGAGTAAGATTAAAAACTAGTTTTAAAAGTTAGAGGACATCACTTTAGTGTTAGAACATACACACACTCCAACTTCATCAAAGGCTTGAGCTCGTCGTGGTGTTAATAAGGTGAGGAAAGAACCAGTAACGATGGGAGGGGTATCTTATTGTATTGGACCTTTTTCTCGATGGACCTGACGTCTTGGTGATTTTGTTGTGAAAACGCACCCTTCTATGCCTCATTCCTTTTGCGAGGATTGCCGTGCATCCATTTGATTAGTTTATAGAAAAATATGGAAGTTTCCTCGAGGAAACAACAAAGCCCAAGAAAATGTCTTACAAAGAAGTGTAAGTTCTGGGTATTTTTCTTCGGAATTTTATGGTGTTGTCATAAGTCACAACATCTTACGTGACGATTGTAACGTAGCTGTTTGTAACAAAAATGTCACGTGGTTAAACAAGACAACCAACCTTTTGCGCAGTGAGCAGAACATAGGCTTTTCAACTTTTTTTCATATTCATCACAAACATTTTTATTGTCAATCGTGAGCTGAGATTGGCTTGAATCTGCCCGGCATTTTTCTGCTAATTCATACGCCTCCTTCGTACAATCCTCATAAGTCATGTACTGAAATATAAATAAGATAATCATTATCGGATAGTTTAGTTGCGTTACCAAGCTCTAAATATGACTAATCGAGGGGAAAGTTAAAGTTTGTATTTGAATGAAGGTTTTTGGCCGTAAATATCAAATGGCGGTGAGCTGAGGAACATCCAATTGGTGTGTGACCACATCTACTATTTGTGGTCGATAATTGACTTCCTGCGAGCTTTTCAATCGTTTTCAGCCTGTTTTTACCATTCTTTATTGACTTTTTCTGAGTATGAATATCGCTTTGTCTATGTTCTAAAGATCCAGTTCCATGCAGACCCTCTTAACTCATGGCCAGCGTGTTGCGGAGGAGTCGTCCTTGCGCACAGTCTTTGCTCATGCCTTACATGAGCTTGCGTACCCGTGCTGTTTTGAATACCATATCTTGTAACATGCCTTGTCATATCCCGGGTCGTATCCCTCATCTGTCCAACATTGCGAAATGCGAAATGCGAGTGCAATATTATTAAACAAGCTGTGTGTTTGTTTGAAACAGCTGCCAATAACATTATTGCATCTCCCCGTCAAAGCTTTGTTCAATATTGGTCATTCGTACTTTTCCCACGAATGATATTTTTATCGTTTACTTTGTCTGCCACAAGAAACTACCCTCACGTCCTATGCAGACCATGCACAAACACTGATAGATTCACTCCCATTGCACAATGTATTACAAAGTTCAAAGCCTTCAAACGAAACATGTTTTAAACTCACCTTTTGACAGTTGGTCTTTGGGTTCACTAAGTCCGATTGATTGGTTACAAGCGACGAAACAGAAGAGAACCTACTGATCCCAGAACAGAGGCTTAGGGTCAGACAGCAACTGAAAACTAGGCCTAAATATCTTCCCATTTCAAGTGCTTGCTCTCTACGTTTTACAAACAGCGACCGTTTACCGAAATCCCCTTTAACGTAAGCTCAGCAAGCTCGCAAGAGAACGTGATACGAAAAATGAAACCTTGTGTTACGGCGTTGTTAAGGTCACGTTCTTAAGTTTAATAGTCAAACAAGTTTCCGGTGTTATCACTTTTGCTTATTACTTCCGGTGTTATAATTCTTCATTCAGTCATAAACGTTACGAAGTGCGACCAAGATTCGAAACTAGAGTTCACTCTAATTTTGGAATACAACATGACCCTATGAACAATGTCTTTTTACCCTGCTGATAAGTATTACAAAGAAACAGTGAAGTGGAATCTGTTGTATAAGGGAATCGCCCGTTGACAGAGTAGTTTCATAACTGCTGAAAGTAGTTTGCATTCAAGTTGCTTTGGTTTGCATTACTACGCTAAACGATTGGCTTAAAATGTTTAAGCAACTTTCTCAACCAATCAGAGTTAAAACCGAAACCAATCGTGACTCGATCTCTGGCGTTTTCCCGCGCTTCGCAACAATTGCAGCTGGATGGTTTCTGTCCTCTGTGATACGCCACAGTGATTTAGGTGAACTGCACAAAATAAGAACTCAGAATTGCTTAGATATAAACTGAAACCTGATTTGCTCCATAATAATATTCATAAGGTGGGAATTCGATTTAATTAGCGTCCGAGGCGTGAGACCCTTATTAGCGACAAAGTTCTTATGTATTTCATTTTCTACTGTGATATGTGGTATCTCTAAAATGCTCAGACTGCAAACTGCCAGTCTGCTTAAACTGATTAGCTATTCTCAAAACTAAACGAATACTTCTCAACTCAAACGGATTAAACTAAATTAAACTGGGCACATGCACTGTGCGCTATTGACGGATGGCAACATACTTTTAAGTGTTTTTCTTTAATGCATAAACAATAAGATGCCTTTTCTGATAAGTTTGTTCAGCAGTCTTGGTCCATTACATCAACTAAAAAGTAGGTTTTAAAATCAAGACACGAGGATCAGGAGAGTGAGACTACCATGTAAAAGAGGCGGCGACCTGCTTAACTCGTTTAGGAAAGAATGCCATTGTTTGTACCGACCTAAGAATTTCTTTACGCCCTTTTTGCTCTGTGGATAGTTTCAGTACTCCTAAAAATGTACTTGATGACAATGTCTTTATGCCACTCAAGTCATTATAGCTTTTGTGTGTCTGTTTTAAAATAGTATGAGCCACTCCCAGATTGGTTTCTTTTAAGATTTTCAGTAAGCATCCCCGCCCCTTTCTCTTGGCAACCTGTCCACCTGGACATTCAGTGAAGTTCATCATTAAATTATCAAGTGACCAAAGCTTAAAACGATGTTTGAACTATCGCTAGAAAAAAACCCTTACTTAAACCAGACAGAGGTTTGGCCAATTTTGTCCCTGCCGCTAGCAGTGAACCATCCGTGATGCGTGTAATGAGGGGACCCTCCCACTATATCAGGCTCATAATTAGTAGGGGTACATCCAGAGCATGGACTTCGTCCTGAACCCGAATGGACACTCAGGAAAAAGGGGCCCCTGGTAAAGGTTGCAGAAGGCGTTGTCTTATCGTTGAAACCGTAACCGGTGGGGTAGGAGTCGGTCCATGTTACCCCCAGTGCTTCCCCCAGGGCATATCTCACATATGTGCCACTTTCTCCTTTCAACGCGTCAACTACAAAATCAACGACATGCATGCGGCCTGACTGTCCGCCATTATAGCGGTTATGATTTGCAAAGGTTATGTTGTAAGGGTTATTCCCCAGGGAAATACGGTACACGTATGCATACTTGTTGATACCACCCGTGGATGGGTTATTACCCGCAGCCATGATCATATAACGAGCATTATTGGCCATCATTACCGCCCCGTGTGGTAAACTAATCACGCCATAAGAGGAGCTGCGTTGGTTGGGAAGCCAAGCGAAACTAAAGGGATTATTCATATTTGGAATGGCCTTGTTGTTGGAGTTTATTCCCGTTGTGTGAACGTAACCATAGCTAGCTAGCATCCATGCTCCACCAGCAAAACTCATGTCGCAGTAAGTTTGAGCCGGGGCTGTTTCACCAGGAGGCTGGATCCAGTACATGCCGCTGCCTACACTATCGCCGGCGTCAAGAATTGCCTTTGCGTTTGGTGCCGGGTTCTCTTTGGTTCCTAATCTTCCTCTTGTGCACTGAGCACCGGAATATAGAGGTGAACATTTACAGAGGTTTTCGCCAGCAAATGTACCGCCATTTTTACACGGGTTTCTCGCACATTGACCTTCGAAAAGAAAATGAAAATGTCGGACAAAATATCATTGTTAAATATTATCCCAATCAATCCAGAGACCCCTTTTTGTCACATGAGAGTGAAGTTGTGAAAGATAGACTCTTTCTTTAAAAGCGATTTCTTTAACAGAGCGTTGTGTTCAAGAAAGCTGCTATACTTACTCTTTTGACAGAACGCTCCAGTATATCCTGGCGGGCATGTACACCATGCAGTATTTGGTCCACTGCACTTGCCTCCGTTGCGGCAGTAGAGATCTTTGCAGACTGAAAATTCAACCGTATATAATTATGTCGTTAATTACCACACTACATTTTTTTACTCCATATATGACACCCGAACTTCTCTTATCGTTGTCCTCTCGCTCATAGACTGCGATGGCATTTGTGAAAGGGATTTTATTCTCGATTATTGGAGAGCAGTCGATCAGTGCGTGCGTTGTAGCTAAAATGATGAAATGATCATGGTAGTTTTACTGACAAATACTTCATAGTCACCTTGGCATTCCTTGTTGCTGCAGTACTTGGTGAGGGATGTCTTTGTTCCTTCACATTCTTGAGCTGTCGTATTGAAGTCGCACTTAGTCTTCTTGATAAACAATCTGCAGCTCTCTACGATCTCGTTCATTTTGTCAAAACAATTAAGGCAAGATGCTATAAAATAAAATAATTAAGATTATACCATTAAAATATGGTACTAGAATACCGTGTGGTAGTAAAATGTCGTCTATAAGCGCTTTCACTTCCGTTATACATCGTCAAAGAAGTTTCGTAAGGTTGCTCAGAAAAAGGAAAGAGAGAGAAAGGAAAGAGAGAAACTTGCAGCCATGCACATCAGTCTAGGTAAAATGCAAATCTGACAATACATTGAAGTCTTTTGTTGCGATAAACCGGTACAGGTCTGGGGATGGGCATTACTTGGGAGTCAAATTTTTCCTTGCGTCTGTTTTTTTGAAGCAACCTAACACAATCAACATTGAACAGGGATTATTCGTGTGATTTCATTATTAAGCCCACTATTATCATCATTGGATTAGGGAAAAGGGGAAATTGATTTTTTTAGGGCTTTCGGTTACCTAACTACCTCTATCTTAGGAACTGCGCAATAATTATCAGGAGAGGTCTGTAAATTAAGCCAGACATGAAATTTTCTTTTTGAATAACGAAGGGGCGGGGGGGGGGGGGGGGGGGGTATCAAGTTTTGTTATGGACAAGCTGACTGAAAGAGTCGAATACCACTGATGTCTGATAATGGTACTCATTTCTTTCTGGAACTGATTTAATGGCCACTTCGTGACAACTAACCTTTGGCACAGTTTGAGGAACATAGGTCTTTCAACTGTTCTACATAGTTGTCACAAACATTGTTGATGTCAGTCTCGAGCTGTGAGTGGTTTGAAATTCCTCGGCATTTTCCAACCATAATAGACGCTTCTTTAACACAATCTTCGTAAGTGGTGTACTGAATTAAACCCAAAATAATATGAAAGTCACCAAACGGAAACAATGTTATACACATAGATTACTTCATAGAAAGTGCGACTTACGGATTTTTATTCACGAGTTGCAAAACTTTGGAAAACGAACGAGTGAGCGCAGCGAACGAGCGAGTTTTTCACAGTTTTGCAACGAGTGAATAAAAATCCGTACAAAGCACTTTCTATGCTGTAGTTTGTTTATTGTATACATAGCGAGAATTAAACATATCCTTTAAATCAGTTTTATTTTTTCCCCACAACATAAGCTTACATGCAGAACAGCAAAAAAAATCAGGACTGATGTAAATGACCGAACGTAATAAAAAGCAAATTCCCTTTCCCGTCCAGCAACAAGCGAAGAAAGAGCCTACACAAGCTCTAATACAATACGGGGAATTTGTATTTAAAACACAGTGTGAAATCTTCTCGCTTGTCCATGACGGCGCTTCGCGATGTGCAAAGATAAATTCAGACTCTGTTGACTTATGCACCTATCACTGGTTTGCCCCAGGATGAGAGGAGGGGGGTTCGGGGAACCCAGGGGAATTAGACTTCATAAAGCGCACTTGGGTTGGGATTTTGACATCCAAAAGGATCCCCAGGATGGGAAATTTGACTCGACCGCCATCTTTAAAGTTGAGAGGATCTGGGAATGAGTGACGAGTGATGGGCCATCTTGGAAAAATACCCAGAATTCATTTGAGCGAGTATCTAGAATACGCCTTTTATTTGTGGAAATGCACAAACTTGGGGCGGACATTTGCCAACAAGTACTATTTACTCTCTGGTCGGAGTGCTGCAATAATGTTGTAAGTGCCTATCATCTCGTTGAACGTACTATGTTAGGTCTGCGGTCCCCAGGGGTGTAAATATGACTTATAATGAAGACCCAAGGGTGGGGAGATTGACATTTGAAACCCTGAAAATGTCAAATTTCCCCGAGTTGCCCGGCCCCCCCCCCCCCCTCCATTCTGGGGCAAACCATTGATAGGTGCAGCTGTAGAAATGTTAAATGTTCCTCGAATGTTTGCCCTTGAAACTGAGATAAGACTTGCTGAGGTGACTGTTGGCTGAAGCTGAAGTGCTAACGATCAAGATGTTGGATATATTCCGCTGCTGTTTCCGAAAGTGAACTAAAACGGGAAGTCGAAGCCATGTTTTTAAAACACAAACTTCAAGCGGGCCACGCTTCTGGGAAGCCATTTGAATGCTTTACTCTGATTGGCTAAGCGATTCTACTCTGGGCGATGATTGGTTATATTTCCACATATGAAGAATGCTATACGCGAAGTTGATTGGACGTGCAGTATTGCTTTTTCACATGTGAAAATATAGCACATAAAGAAATCTATTTGCAGGGTTTATTACCTAAAATTTTCGCTATATAGACAATAAAATGAAGTATGCGAGACCGCATCTCCGGGGTCATATAGGTTCTCGTAATTGAAAAAATGCCACAACGGTACAACATTGAGAGAGCAGGGCCAAGAGAGACATTCAGTTTTATATTTTTAAGAAATGCTTTGAACAAGTTTGAAATTAATTATTCTGTCTCTTTGTGTGTATATGTTTTCAAACTTTTGAAGAGCATTCAAGCGTTGCTGAATGAAGGTAATTGAATAATTAACAAAAAAGTTTTTTTTATGATATGGCAAAAGGGAGAACAAGATCACTATTTTAACTATAGGCTTCGCGATTTCTAAATCTGGTATTGTAAGAGTCACTCTTCAATTTAAAGTGTCAGAATACCCCCAAAATTGACCATTTGCCAACAGAAATTGTTTTTCACTTTTTCATCTCTAATTGACAGTTGTCAACGGGTTGTCACGAGAAGTAAAGCTCGGTGACAAATTGCCACGTATGCACCATCGTCAAACGTTTGTGTTTGGAGGTCGTCTGAAACGCAAAAGTTCTTGTCCATCAGCAAGTACGAAAAAAGTACCACAGACGGTCGGGAGGAAAAAGGTTTGAAAAACATTCGATCAGTGGTCAGAAGGTTCCTGCCTCGAGCTGGAGAAGTTGCTTGTTGCACTGGATGAGGAAGACGTTTGACGTTCTCTAAGTATCACTTCATAAGCCCTTTCGCCGTTCGAAGCGGCAACAGTCACTAAACAGTAACCTGTCGACTCAATCGGTATCTTGTGGGTTTCCTTCACGTAGTTCACGAACATACGTCGTTATAAAAATCGAAAGGAGCAAACGAAAGCGGAAACTATTTTGGGAGCACGAGCGGTGGAATTGTAATCTTTCAAAGGATCTAAGATGTGGTGAATGGTAACTGAGAGACCTTGCGAGAAGGCGGGACTAGAGTTTTACTTTGCGAGTCCTAGACATTTTGACTTCTTTCATTGCGACACCCAGAATTCAAAGTGTTTTAACAGTTTTAAAATGCGAGCTTGAGACGGTCAGACGTTATTCACGTTTATATAAAAATATAAACAAATAGAGAGACTGCGAGACGCGCGTAATTGTTGAAAAAACGGACTGAGAGACCCGTGAAATGCAGCGAAAATTTTGCATCATCCTTGGTTGTTCCAACGATAAAAAGAGTCGCCCAGGTCTTAGTTTTGCCGAGTGCCTAAAGTAATCACAAATCAAGGTGAACAGAGCGATTTTTTTCAGTGATCGGCGAACGAAATAGTTAGTGGCGATTAGTACTGGGGTTAAAACTGATAGCGTTTGCGGTATTTATTTTCATTCCGGTGAAGCTACTTGCAGGATAGACTTTTAAATCCAGATTGCTTTCCAAGCATCATTGGATTCACTTAGTAACCTGCCTACCTGGCTGGGAAGCGCCTTAACAGTTGTTGTAACATTTGGAAAGTTCAGACCATCTCCACACATTCTTTGACCATTTTTCTCTTTCCCGATATTCCTGAGTAAATGATCGCTGATATCATTGTCAATCTTGGGTAAATAATGCGAAAACAGCCGTCCTTCTTCGCTCCCGGCCCGAGTGGCGTTTCACGCGAAACGCTACTCGGGCCGGGAGCGAAGAAGGACGGATGTTTTCGCAGGCTAAAAAGTGTTCAGCTGTCTTTCTAAGCCGATCGAAATTTCTAGATTTCTTTTGTTCTTTTCCATATCAAACCAAGAGAAAATGAGGGGACAGAGAGGGAGGCTCCCGGTCCAGCCCTTGGGATATGTCATGTCCACGAAAGTTATTTTTAGACGAGCGGAAGTCTGTCTTCCGAGACGTCCGCATGCAGGCCAACCTCGGTCTGATGTTTGGAAGAAAAGAAAAGATTTCATGTAACGGCGGTCGAAGTGTCACTAAGAACCTGAGAGCTAGACAAGACTACATGCGGACTTCTCGGAAAACAGACTTCCGCCAGAAAACGAGACTTCCGCTTTAAAAATAACTTTCGTGGACATGACATATCCCGGCGAACGCCCTGAGCTTCCCTCTCTGTCCCGTCATTTTCTCTTGATCAATCAAACATTAATTTTGCAATCGAAAGGTACACCTGCGGTGACTTGCCTCTAATCTAACAAAATAATACCTTAGGTGTTGAAATAACACCCCCTGCAGAGGAACTGAGTAATAAGTTTAGCTGCCCCATACCACAGAACTTGAATAACCTCTCGCCCTCTCGCCATGTGTTTCGAATTGGCTTAAATAAGGAATTAACCTTAACAAGAAACACCGTGACGTGTAGAAAGTATCGTGAATTCTCACCTTGACTGTATCAGTAAAAGTGATAAATTTGTGCTTGATGAGAGACCATCTGAAAAAAGAAATTCGTTCCTTCGATTTAATTTAAGTGCCCATGAAGTAAAAAAATAATTTCTGCTCATTTAAAAGGCTTTTCAAAGTAAAGAAGAATGGCGTTTTCCTTTTTGGAATATCTTTTATTTTTAGAGATATTTACGTTTTTGTATTATGCAAATGAGGAAAGTGATGACGTCATAGGCGGTTTTATTAAAGCAGTACAACACTCAATCAAAAACATCTCCAGAAATAGAATGAGACATGTTATGTTGTTGCCATGGCAACACTCTTGGCTCCAGTCTCTTTCTGTGAAAAACCAAATATCCCAATTTGCAATCTTTTGAAGTGGGACAGAGGGTCTAGCTCGGAACACACATGGTTCACATGGTTTGTTTAAGATAAAATCTCGGAATTTTAGTCTTAGTTAAAACAGAACCAGGCGGCATAACTGTTGCAATGGCAACGGCACGACAGGTGTCATTTTGCTTCTTTTGTGATGTACAGTTCTGTTGCCAAGTTTAAAGAACACTGCTTTAATATTTCAAGAGATATTCTTTATTGAGTGTTGCACTGTTTTGAGTGAAACCACCTATGACGTCATCACTTTTCTCACAACAACGTAAATATCTCTAAAAAGAAAAAAGATATTCTAAAAAGCAAAACGCCATTCTTTTATACTTTGAAAGGCCTTTCAAATAAGCAGCAATTATTTTTTTACTTCATATGCACTTTAAACTGTTGAACAGTTAATGTAAAAGCAATTAAACATAACCCTCCTAACCAATGTACAGTTCTTGCTTTAGTTTACTGGCCACTTTTGTATTCTTGGTTCTACGAAGACTATCAACATTGTGCTTGTTTGTATTGTCGTTTTCCCACCGCCATTTAACACCTACCCAGTGTTGCGTATTTATCCTGAACGCATTGAGTCTCGCAGTCTGATAATGTACAGGCAGAAATTCCCTTCTCTCTCTCGTAGTAAGTATAATTAATGAAGTAAGTAAGTATACAAAGCAATTGAGAGAGTGTATGTCACGTTTGGCAGACAAAAAATATTTGATTTTTTCCCCCGTTTCACTTTCAAATCCTGAGTAAATGGCCCTGGATAGTTTTGTCAATCTTGAGTAAATAATATGTTATGAGGTCTCGCGTTTTATTTTCACAAAAAATATTCACCTGTCTTTTGTATTGTTTTGTGAAGCTCGAATCAAAATGTCTAGACTTTTAACGGTATTCTTTTTCCATATATAAAGCATTATTGAACTTTACTAACAAAAGGTACACCTTGCATGGTGTAACTTCACTTTGGTTTATTTTAAGACTTCTGTCAGGGTTTTAATTACCCTTTAATCTTTTGTGCAAACGGGAATATCACAACAATCTTTAGTATAAAAACAGCTGCTGAGTAATTTTCATGCACAACTGAGCATCACTTGCATGGAAGACTGCGCTTTATAAATTTAATTGTTGATTGATTCATCAATAAATAAATCAATTTAATTCCAGCTGTGACTCGCAATTCGAGCATCTACAGTGCAACCTGCATTAAGCGGAGACCCTTGGGACCCTCACTAGTGTCCACTTAATACAGTGTGTTCGCTCTTAGCAGGTTCTTATATATTGTGCAATAATAGCTAATTATGAACCCTTTAGTAACTCAATGTAGCAGTGTATATTAGAGACTGCTCATAACACTATGTTCAGTCAGTCAATGTATCAATCTGGGATAATCTACTAGCTTTGAAAAAGTATCGCTGAATAATGTTAAAGGAGCCTGAGCTGAGCTTTTAGAAAAAGCCCTGAAGTGTCCGCTTATTGCATGTTTTGTGCAACAAAATGGGTTAATATTGGTGTCCCTGTCCGCTTAACAGAGGTGTCCACTGAATTCAGGTTTATTTTACAGTAATTGTAGGAATAAAATTTTTGGACTCGAGCTAGTGTCCACTTAATAGCGGGCGTCCGTGATTGAATAATTAAATACACAATTTCTCTTTCTCTATATGCAAAAAGAAAACAAGGAAACTGTCAAAGAAACGTAAATGTGAATAATCACATATGGCATTGTTCGTGGAGATACACATAGTAGAACTGAAAAAACGTCTGCGTCAGGCAAGTGGCCCAGACAGCCTGAATTAAACCCATTCAGTCTCTAACATGAAGTGACGAGAATATTTCTTTCTCCTTCCCCCCCCCCCGGGGGGGGGGGGGGCCCGGGGGGGGGATGGGCGCTTGTTCATCGCTGGTTTACCCACCGTTTCAAATTCGCCAGTACTCATTTATATATTCTCCAAGCCAGGCTGAAAGGACCAGGGAACGGAGTTGGAAGAAATCTTTTCTGATGAGTATTCTTGCATCCATTTGCTTTCCTCCTGTAATAGCTGACGCTTGCACTGAACACTGGGCCGGGTTGTTCGAAAGCCGATTAACGTTAATCCAGGGTTAAACGTTAAAGCAGCATTATTTGTTCTTGTTTAAAAATGTTTTTCACCTTTAACGTTTGGTGTAGTTCGAGATTACTAGAGCTTATAACTGAAGGACAAACAATATAAACAGAACACCTCACCAAAAAGTTACAAAACTGAAATCCAAATTCTCGCTAATCCTGGGTTACCTTTATCAGGCTTTCAACAACCCGGCTCTGGTATTCAGTTCCAGCAGCCGAAAGCAGTAAAGAATATTTGTTTTTGCCGTTGCATCTAACAACTGTTGTGCAAGCTATTAACATATGAAACCTATTGCGAAAACTGTTTTGCAAACGTATTCACTTAGCAGCAGGTTTAGCAGACATATCAGTAAGAGCTAAGCTATATATGAAGGCTTGAGAAATTATTTGCGAATTACAGGAATCGTGCGGGTCTGTCAACACCTTTTAAATGATATGCGGACGGGTCTCGTTCTGGCTTGTATGACAAAATTGAGCTTTCCAGAAACAGACTGTCCTCTAGCGCTCTAAACATATCTTGCCAACATTTCTTATTATCAACAATTACGGAAGGAATACCTCTACCCTCGACCCTTTTATAATACTTGCTTACGTTTTCCAGCTTTGTCGAGTCAAATTTTTCAAAGTTTCCCTGTTTTGCGTTTTACATATTCATGACAACAAATTTTGTATTAAATTAATTATTAATCTATTATCTTATTTTTAGTTATTTTTAATATGATTTATTGTTTATCGGTCATTCAGAGGATTCCTGGTAGTATTCCGGTTCAGTTCTCGAGTTCTCTAGTTGTACCATTCGTTGCTATGACGCTCTTCTCCCTTGTTGTCACTATATTCATGAAATGGAGTTGAAATGAATGTATTTACGTAATCCCCGCAGTTACGCCTTAAATGTTTCTTGATGTTTACTAGGCGTGTAAAGTTTTCAACTGTTTTATTGCTCCGTTTGCTTTGTTTATAGCCCAAGGAACGAGTCATGTATCGAATATCCAACGCGCTCTCTCTCTCCTTACCAGAATGTGAACGGACAGAAACCTTGAGTAGTATGTGCGCTTGTTTGTATTTCGACACCTGCCGCACTCATATCCACTTTTAATTTGTTCAACCGCAGGTATGATGGCTGGCAACCGAGATGCAGTGAACTAATCAGAAGGCTAGAAATGTATTAATATCTGATTATTCAGGAGCCCATCACTTGGAACCTGCAACTACCCCATATTCCTGTCACGGTGTTTTCACAGACCGATGTATTTTTAGTTTGAATTTATCTTGCATTCAGATCCCCACGGGAACCTCAGTAAATAATTGCAATCACAAGCACGGACTAATGTCAGCACGTCGAAATGATTTTGACATGTTCACGCGTGAGGCCGCATTGTTTTATCCTCACCGAAGCGTGCTCACGTAGACTGCAACTGGCCTATTTCGCGGGAAAAACATCTAAAAATAGACTAGTCTGTAAGAATGCCGTTGCATTGGCTTATTATGGGAGTTGCAGGCTCTTAGTAATGGGCTCCTGATTACTCGAGGATTAGAATTCAATAATTCTATTTTTCATTTTTTTGTATCTTTGCTAGTAACAGACTGGACAGTATTTTTTTCTTGTAACCTTGGCAACAGGCAAATCCTCAGTAGCTACGTACACGGAATTTTCACAATGGCATAGTTTTGTGGGAGGAAAGGACACAATGTACTATGGGATAGGAGAGGCTGTCGGACACAAAATTATATAAGGTTGGGGAGGGTGAGAGAAAAAGGTCTGGGAAACAAAGTTCCCGACGAAAAGAACTGAGACAACCGAATGGCGGATGTTGATTCCACTATCAACTTGATTTAACTCAACGATTTTAATGACTGTATTTCCAGAAAACTACCGATTACAAAACTGTTGTCCCCGATCGACAACCTAGTCAAAACTCTATCCCAGTCCACACACTCCGAGTCACATGGGTCAAAGCATATTCAGTGTCCTGCGTGATGTCACGCAAACTCCAGAGAAAACAGTATCAACAGCGGATGCAAATTGGGATGCGAAATAAAAAAAGTACTATGCAGTATTATCAATATTTCTAAAACTCTTTTGTATCTTGACATGTTATGAATTATAATGAATACAGCAAGCTGTGGCAAGGCGATTACCGCTAGCGAATTAAAGTTTTTAAAAGTCATATTTATAACATAGCTAGCAGAGCCACGCAATCAAATTCAGTATACGTAAGCGTGCTCCAAATCTCGACAGTGCTCGCTGATGGCGTCAGCAAATCGCTTAGCCAGAAATTTTTGTTTATATCAAGAAGCTAGAGTTTCCCTCGGCTTTCGCCTCGGGCAACTCTTACGCTTCTTTCGTGCTCTCCAAACTTCCCGCCTGCTCCATTTAACAAATAGATTCCATGTTGCCGTGCGTCTGTTCAGTTTGACGTCACAGATGACGTCAAAATGAGGTAAGAACAAAAAAGTGGCACACGAGGCGTAGCCGAGTGTGTCACTAATGTTCTTACCACATTTTGACGTCTTCTGTGATCTATTACTGAATCAGACGCACGGCAACATGGAATCTATTTGTTTTATATAATAACGAAAAGCCTTTTTTGTTTCAAAATATTTCAACATAACGCGAAAGCCGGTCTTGCACGAAAAAAGCCATTTGACGTGATCTATGATCTTTACAAAATGAAGCAATTTCATTGGTTGCTATGCGTAGCAAAGAATTGTGATTGCTAGAAAAAAATCACGCCACTGTGAAACCTGACTCGAGCGTCACTCCTCGTTGAATGAAAACTTCCAGCGAAAGCAGAATTGAACTGCGAAATCAAATGCTGGAAAAATCAAGTCAGTTTTTGTCATCGGAGCAGCCCTGTGAGCCGAAAAGCTTGGACGCTGCCTTGAAAATTACAGGAGTTGAAAAAATACCCTCCGAAAAGTTGTGGTTGCGGTCAACCTAGAGGCCATTTGATTCTAGTTTTGAATGAAAGGAGCGTAAATGACGGTGGAGATTTAGTTGTCTGCTGTGGTTGATGATTCTCAAATCAGCTTGATATAGTGTCGGAGACACATTTTAGCTGCGATACTGTTGACCGTGAGCTGTGGTTAGCTATACTTAACTCGCTGCTGTGCCCTGAAACGGACAGGAACATTAGCATCGGAAAGCAAGGTTATGTATTATATTTTACCGATTTTAAGAAGTGATGTTTTGATGTTTCATTCCTGACATCAATCAGTGTGTCAATTAATCTCGGAAACATTTTGTTTATTGGGTTTATTAAATTCGAGATAAAGCAATGGTTCTCGGCTTACCAAGACCAAGTTTGTGCGTGGTTTAATCTCGCTTGACTGCCGACTGAGGCTGCTATAAAATTATTTCTGTATCATTTTCTAAAAGAAACGGCTTTATCTGTCGTTTTCTGGCTTCTCGAACCTGTTCAATGCCTCGGCAAGACTTTTTTGTACCTTACCTTTTGCCCAGTCACGTAAAATATTATCCTAATTCTCAAAACTTTCCGCCATTTTAAAACAGCAGAGGGAAAAACTTTGTAATGATGACGTCAATCGTGCATCTGTCCTCTAATAGATCATAGGCGAGAACCAATCAAAATGCGAGAATAACTTGAGTTATGTAAAACTCGATAGTGCACGCTAAAGCATGAACCAATTGTTCATTACTCCTGCGAAGTTAACTGTAATTGCTTATAAACAACAGCAGAATGAACTATCATGGACCACTGCGTCAAGTCACCAACGCTACTCCAATTTTAATGCTAAAATCGGCATTGTGAGGAACAGATAGCCGTTACACGTACTAATATATTGCGGATAGTTAGTTACACTACATTAGCTTGTCGGTCATCCACTATACTACACCTTTCATAATATTTCTCGAATATGTAGTCACACTGCTGCAAGAGTCTTAGCAACTACAAAATCCAACCTAGCAGTTAATTAAAATGCACCAGTGACGGATCCAGGCCTTGAATTAAGGGGGCGTGGTATTGCTTTGCTTTGCCCTGCCGGCTTTTCTTCCTTCTGCGATTTCTTTTTTTTTTTTACCCCCACACCGGGGGGGGGGGGGAACCCCGGTCACCCCGGTCCCCTCCCCTAGATCCACCATTGAATACTGATTGTCACATTGCTACCCTACATGATGACGGACTAGCGATACTCCTTAAACTTAGTGTAAAGATATTTTACTTACAATATCCTGATTACTGTGCGGATCAAGGTTGTGGGCTTACGGCGAGCTCATCAGTTTTGTTTGCAAATCTGGTTAAAATCTCTCTCCTAAAATTTTAGATATATAACTAAATAATTGGCTTTGAAGTGATAAGAGTTCGAGAATGTACTGACTCGAAAGAGATACTTGTCCAGTAGGCTATCTACTCTAATGAAACGTTTAGTAAAGGAGCTTTTCATTTAAACCAAATAGAGGTTTGGCCTGTTTTATCCATGCCATTGGCGGTGTACCATCCGTGATGTGTGTAATGAGGGGACCCTCCCACTACATCAGGCTCGTAATTTGTTGGGGTACACCCAGAGCACGGGCTTCGTCCCGAACCCGAATGGACACTTGGAAAAAAGGGACCCTTAGAAAAACTTGCGTGAGGCGTGGTCTTGTCATAAAAACCGTAGCCGGTTGGGTAGGAGTCGGACCATGTTACCCCCAGGGCCTCCCCCAGGGCATATTTTTCATACGTTCCACTTTCTCCTTTCAACGCTTCAACAACAAAATCAACGACATGCATAGGCCAGGCCAGGCTGTCCGCCATTATAGCGGTTATGATTTGCAAATGTTATTTTGTAAGGGTTGCTCCCCAGAGAAATACGGTACACGTATGCATATTGGTTAATGCCACCAATGGCTGGGTTATTACCCGCAGCCATGATCATATAACGAGCATTATTGGCCATTATTACCGCCCCGTGCGGTAAACCAATCACGCCATGAGAGGAGCTGCGTTCGGTGGGAAGCCAGGCGAAACCAAAGGGATTATTCATGTTAGGAATGGCCTTGTTGTTGGAGTTTAATCCCGTTGTGTGAACGTAACCATAACTAGCTAGCATCCATGCTCCACCAGCAAAACTCATGTCGCAGTAAGTTTGAGCCGGAGCTGTTTCACCAGGGGGCTGGATCCAGTACATGCCACTGCCTACACTATCGCCGGCGTCAAGAATTGCCTTTGCGTTTGGTGCCGGGTTGTCTTTGGTTCCCAATCTTCTTCTTGTACACTGAGCACCGGAATATAGAGGTGAACATTTACAGAGGTTTTCGCCAGCACATGTACCGCCATTTTTACACGGACTTTTCGCGCATTGACCTTAAGAGATGAAAGGAAAATGTCGGACAAAATATCATTGTTAAATATTATCCCAATCAATCCAGAGACCTCTTTTTGTCGCGTGAGAGTGAAGTTGTGAAAGATAGACTCTTTCTTTAAAAGCAATTTCTTTAATAATCCGTTTGTGTTCAATAAAGCCGCTATACTTACTCTTGTGACAAAACGCTCCAGTGTATCCTGGCGGGCATGTACACCATGTAGCATTTGGTCCACTGCACTTGCCTCCGTTGCGGCAGTAGAGATCTTTGCAGACTGGAAATTCAACGATATATATGTTATTAACTACCACACTACATTTTCTACTCCATTTATGACACCCGAGCTTCTCTCGTCGTTTTCCTCTCGCTCATAGACTACGATCGCGCTTGTGAAAGGGATTTTATTCTCGATTATTGGAGCCGGCAGTCGATCAGTGCATGCGTTGTAGCTAAAATGATGAATTGTAAATAGATTACTCATCTTTCACATTCATTACCGAGCACAAAATTCACCGTCTTTATTCACTTCTCACTACTCACGATGACTTCGACAGTGCTAATCCTAGCAGTATGCAGGAGGCCTGTCACATATGAACTCAGTTAAAATGACCTTGCTCTCCAAGAGTTCTCGTAGCTCAGTGGATAGAGCGCCCGCCCGGTGTTCGGGAGGTCATGGGTTGGATTCCTGTCGGGGACTCAGAATTTTTCTTTTTTTCTTTGTGCCATGCTCGCGTCATGTAGATTAACTCATCCTTCACAATGATGAAATGATCATGGTAGTTTTACTGACAAGTACTTCTGAATAGTCACCTTGGCATTCCTTGTTGCTGCAGTACTTGGTGAGGGATGTCTTTGTTCCTTCACATTCTTGAGCTGTCGTATTGAAGTCGCACTTAGTCTTCTTGAAAAACAATCTGCAGCTCTCTACG
>CM042747.1:28178093-28193093 GCA_022496165.2 Catalaphyllia jardinei
GGGGGAATCTCTAAACGGGGGAATCTCTAAACGGGGGAATCTCTAAAAGGGAGGAATCTCTAAAAGGAGGAATCCCTAAAACGGGGAATCTCTAAAACGGGGAATCTCTAAAAGGAAGAATCTCTATAGGGGGAATCTTTAAAAGCGGGGAATCTTTATAAGGGGGAATCTCTAAAACGGGGAAAGTAGCTAAAACGGGGAATCTTTAAAAGGGGGAATCTCCAAAACGGGGAATCTCGAAAAGGGAGAATCTCTAAAAGGAGGAATTTCTGAAACGGGGAATTAATTGTAATAATTTTAAGTTTATGTAGCCAAAGTATATTTTAATGTGTTAATAGTGTCCCCAGTGGACCCATTCCACTTCAGTGTATGGCAAGCCAAGCATGACATAAGTGTGTTGAGTTGAAAATCACCTATCGAGTCACAGTGATCGATGTGTGAGATTCAGAAATCACTGTGCGAGATTGGAAAATCACTACGTGTGATTAGAAAATCACTGTATGAGAAATTAAAATTGCTATACGAGAATGAAAAAATGTCATGCGAGATCATAATTACCAATCGAGAATGAAAAACTGCCATGCGAGATTTAAATTAACTGTTGAGAATGAAAAATCGTTGTGTGAGAAAAAGAAATCACCATTCGAGATTATCGATTGGTTTTTTTCTGAGCCTGTGATACATAAGCAGACAGCAGAGAGTATTTTGGCGGGATTTTCTCTCCCTCGTGAGTGGTGCCTCTCGCTGGCGTTGGGTCAAAATGGCGCAGCAATCAGATTCTTGAGGAAGTTCGAGTATTAACGGCACAAATGTCTCAGCCAAATCAATCGAATGTTAATGCTGAACTGTCCCGTGTTTTTGGACGCTCGCAAGGTAGACAAGGTAATCCAAGCTCGAGCTTCAATCAAAATGCAAGTCCCGCAAGTTCCTCGCATTTTAGACGAATTGCAAACATGCCTGTGAGACGGCTTGGAACCTCCAGCAGGACAAATAGGTCAAGAGCGAAAGCGAAACCGAAAGAAAACACTCCATTCCTGTGCGATTTAATCTTACTACCTGGTCCATCAGTCAATGCTGTGCGGCGACAAGGGAGAAGGGTGGCATTGACAGAGCGCGGACATGTTCTCAATGCATGCCAGTTTCATAAAGCCATGAACGAAGTACAATTTGAGACCATCATTATGGAGGCGTTTGGAGAAACCATCCCTCGCCTTGTGGGCAACCCACGGGAATTTGACTGTGGCGTATGTCCCCAGGGTGGGGATTTTGATCGGGCATATGTATTTAATCTTTCGAATTTACAGAGTGGAAGGGAAGTAAACCATTTGTTTCTGCTAATTTTGACAACTCGTTTTCGCCCGGGGGTGGGGATTTTAATAATTGTTTTTAGAAAATGTAAAAATCCCCCCCCCCCCCCTCGGGCTTGACACTGATAGGTGCATTAAATTGGCTGGAGAGAAGGACTGGGAATACTTAAGCTTATATTGAATCAGGACAAATACAAACAAATAATTGTTAAATTTGTCCTACAGATAAAGTAATAAGGCTTTTAAAAATTCATTCATTTACTACTTCTTCTAAAGTTATTTGGCTTAATTCAATAATTCTGTTAATTGATTTTGAAGGATATTGAGACTAAAGATGATCCAGAATTTAAATTTGATGATGATGATGACGATGACGATAGCATGCTAGCAGCAATGTTACCAGATTCAGTTACAAAACCTACAGGAAATCCTTCCAGTGCTGATGCTTTTGCTGTATAAGGAAATTCTGCACAGAGACTACCTCATTCCACTCAAACAGACCCAAATTCTTCTTCACAAGCTAGTCAGTTGCCACTACAACCTCAAGTCAATACTGATCAAAATCCAGGGCAAAGTAGACATATACCAGATGCAAGTACTCCTGTACAGAGACTACCTCGTGCCACTGAAACAGACCCAAATTCTTCACAAGTCAGTCAGCTGCCACTACAACCTCAGGTAGATACTGATCAAAGACCAGGGGAAAGTGGACACATACCAGAAGCAGGTACCTGTTTTTAAGATCTATTCCATGAAGGAAAAAAATGGGACATTTTCTTTAAGAGTACTTTCATTTAATTTTTCAATCCTGAGATAAGAAGATAATTAAACCTAAAGACGACATATCCCTTAAACCCTCTGCTTTCAAAGTCCTTGTGATATGATGGCTACCAAATACATAATGAACGTGCGGTTATAATATTTGCTCCCTTTGCTTTAAAAAAAGGTGTGACACTTCCTAAAATGTTACAAATGGCAGGTCAAAGTTATTGTTCAGTTATTGTCAGACTGAAAGCTAAAAAACTCATACATGTAAGTGACCTTTAGTTAGATCTTCTAATTAGTAGTCCTTTCTTACATGACCTGTTCTTCTTGTGTTGCAGATCTTCCCTTGCTGGATGATGCTTTTTCAAAACATGTATTCTTAAATCGAGCTCTTTTAAAGAATAATATGATAGAACTTATTAGTGATCCTAGTATGATAAATGTTAACTTAGATGTAACTGTAATTGGGAATGATGGTAATCCAGAGGAGGGTACTGGAGTGGGTGTAATGAGGGAAGTATTGAACTGTCCAGCTTTTGGTAACTAGTGTACCATTTACTAACTGTTGGAACACAGGAAAAAGTGCCATGCATAAGGCATGAACTTCAGAAAACACAGTGGGAAGCAATTGCACGGGTAATTGTGTATGGTGTTAAAAGGATTAATTATTTTCCATTTTTTTGTCACGAGCTGTTATTGCATCAGTGCTGTTCGGAGAGGGGAGTATTCCAAGCAGATTCTTACTGGAATCATTTTTACTGTATGTATCACAAGAGGAAAGGGAAACTATTCTTATTGAACTGGGTGATAAATTTGATCCTAATGATGGGGACCTCTTGGACTTCCTGAGCAATTTTAAGTGTTTTACTAAAGTAACTGCAGGGGACATTTCACGAGTTATTCATGAGTTAGTTCACCAGGAACTCCTGCAGAAGCCCAGGTACATTATTGATTGTTTTGTACCAATACTTTCAGTGTTAAGAGCATTACCTGCCTTTCAAAGCCTTCAAGGCTTGCAAGAGACGTATCTTGAAAAGAAGCCAACTCCCAGGAAAATTATCAAGCGTCTTGATGCAAATCCACAAAATGAACCAGAGAGAATGGCTCTGGATCATCTTAAGAGTTATATTAGGTTCCTGGATGGACAAGCTGTGTCTCAATTTTTTTTATTTTTGACAGAGGGTAATTTTATTACATGTGAATCAAAATTGGTTACATTCAGTATGCTTGAGGAGGCTGGGCGTAGATCAATAATTAGAACTTGTGGTCTCATAATTGAGCTTCCCTCCACATACCAGTCGTATTCAGAACTTGCTGAAGAATTTAGTTCTGTCTTAAATGAAAAGAGGGGTTGGTCTTTCAATATTCAGGCATGTTGGCCACCTTGTGACAATATTTAGGGGGAAAAGTAGGGATTTTTAGAGATGAATGGTTAAAAAGTAGGGCTATTTTAGCGGTTTTATTTAGGAAAGAATGAAGAATTCAACTTACCTTTCCACCACTGTTATCCAAACAGAAAGATACTCAAATGAAACACTGGTTTATAGCATTATATATGACTTAGACAGGAAAGGGATCATGCACATCGCGTCTTGAAAATGCTTAACATGGATCCAACATCATTGAAATTTGAAGCCACTGGCAGCACAGTCACCTAAAATATAAAATTTATTTGTTCAATATATGAATGTACAGATGTCCACCAACAGCAACATCAGTTCATACAAGGTACAATGGTACTAACTGTCAGGACATCTGCCTTGGTTTATACAGGGTGTCCATATCCCATTGCGATGCATGACTCAAGGAGCATCAACTATATATTAAAAGAACAATATACAGCAACGACAACAACAACAACAACAATGTAAGTTTGAAACTCTGAAGCATATAAAGATTGCCAAACAAAACTAGCTTCCTCGAAAAATACTAGAAATCTAACGCAAGGAGATGATTGTGTTATCATAACTAATCAGTAACTGTGATTAAGACTCCAGAGATTAAACGAAACACCAAGGCTCAATCAGCTACTAAATAGTCAACAGAAACAATAAGCCTAATGCTTTGCATCATCAATCATTTTCATGCGTTTGCTGTTAAGAATGCTCTTCTTTTCTGCCAAGTTTCCATTTCACCTTGTGCAGTCTTTTTGTGGGCCATCTCCAGTAAGCCTTGAGAAACAGCCACTTCATTAAAATCTTTGGACTTGACTGCAGCAGCCTTCAGGTTGAACTGGTGCACCTCGTGCTGCTTCTGCAGATCGTTTTCAGTATGCCTTTTCCTCTGCTAGCTGCTTCTGCGCTTCCGCTTCTTCTTTCCTGCATGGCCTTCTCATTTTTCTCTGCTTCTTCTTGTTTCTCTCTCTTCCAGTTTCTGTCTGTATCTTTAATGAGCTCGTCTAATGCATGAAATAAACTCCTTGTTGAAGTCCATGGCATGGATCTTCCCATCTTCAGCACACACTGCATCTTTCACTTGTCTGATGCTATTCAGTGGCTCTGGAGTCACGAGTGTCCTGTTTGTTCCAATTGCCTGCTTGTTGACTGACAGACTCCTTTCAACAACAGCATTACCATCATCTAAAATCTCAACTCTAAGGCCGTGCAGCATGAACTTTTAAACTTTTAGGGAGAATGCCATAGTTAAGTGATACAATGAGCACAACTATGCTCCCTCAAATTCTATCATTGGGAAAATTATACTGAATACCAGGATAAAACAAAGTTACTCACCTTGGACTGACCACACCACAAAGAAACTTGCAGTTTGTCCAGGTAGGGCAAATGTAGAACCCACCCCAAGCACTTTCAATGACATCAGTCTCGCTCAACCAGAAAGAAAAAAGTAGGGATTTTTAGGGGAAATCGAGAAAAAGCTGAAAAAGTAGGGATTTTTAGGGCAAGTGAAAATATTTAGGGATTTTTAAAAAGAATTTTAGGGCCACTAACATGCCTTTTTAATAATATTGTTTGATTTTGTTAGTGAAATTCTTGTGCTCAAGTTTCACATTTGCCTGAGTTGAATCAAAGGAACTGAGAGATATGTTATTCAAATAACAAGTTGCTTTTCTCAGGTACAAGTTTGCATGCAGCATTCATATTCAATTGAATTTGGGTAATGTTTATTGTTGCTGTTTGAGGGCTGTAGAAGAGACTTGGGAGTGTTAATATTTGTTGTACAAATAAGTCAAAGATGAAAAAATAAAAAATAAAAAAATTAGGTCCAGTTAAAATTAATTTCAGTTGTGACTGCCAGTTTGTTTGTTACAAGTTAGAAAGCCTTTTTGACAGGGCTATAAAATTCTTATTAGCTGATCGCTTATTTGACATCAATAAATAATGAATTGACTTAATCTACTGAAGTGCTGTGAGTGGTCATTAGATAACAAGATATTTTTCAGCCTCTTGGAATGATTCAACTCAGAGTAACAAGTGACATACCACTTATACAAATAGGTGGCTTTTAAGAAATTCATGCCCAAATTTAAAATTGCACTACAAACTGCATTGGCTGTTAGTACACTTCTTACACCACAAAGCAAATGCATTTGAAAATGTGAAATGTTCTCATGTTAAATCAGGGAAAGTAACATTATTCCACCAAAATGGAAACCATTTAAATTAGAGCATCATACATGCAGTTTGTTTAAGACATCAACCATACCACTGACAGCTGTTGACATTACATCCATGTCATATGTCCAGCAAATCAGGAATCATAAATTTTGCTCCTCACTGAAGTGTTCAGTGCAATCATTTTGAAACTAATGAAACAAATTGGTGAATATTTCATTGCACAAGCTTTGAACACAACAGAATAACTTCAATCCTATTGACTGTTTGACCTTCCTAATGCATTGTTCATCATAAAAAAACAATAACTGCAGTAAGATTTTCCATCCTTGTGACGCTCATGTGAAGGATAACAGTGTTCATAGGTTCAGTTACTTCCATTACCATCGCAGGAAGGGTGAACATCCTTTTGATGAGAAGTTGAAGCATGTTCTTCATTACTGCTCAGTGAAACCTTCCATGATTGTCACAGTGTCCAGAAAATGATTAATTCCATTGTTGCCATCATCAGAGAGAGGGTCAATCCTATTTTGCAATTCCTGCGGTTGGTGGTCTGTAAGCTGAATGTGTGACTCTGGCACAACAACAGTTTCAATGTCGGTCAGTGGGTCATCATAATCAATTCCATATGTCTGCCAATTTGAGGTAATTGATTCCTCAGGAGCAGTGAGTAATCTTGTGTACCACATTGCCAAGGGTGTTTGGTGGCCTACTGTTCTAATACCATGATGGTTCCACTGGCTTGTAAACTCGCTAAGAGAGGCATTGATCCGAGGAAGATACACATATTGCAAAGCCAGCAGGTGTAACTCGTCCATAGAGTCCAAAATTCCACTATTCTCAATGAAATCAAACAATTCCTTGTAAAGTGCTGAGCTAACTCTATTAACTTCAGCCCATAGCCTTTCAATCCGCTGACTATGGACACTTCTACCGGCGATGAAACTACCTCTGTCTGATCCTTGATTAATGATCATGTACCTTGCCACATCTACATTCTCCATACCCTGGTCATCACGAACCCTGGAAGGGAGTCCAAACTCTTGCACCCCATGCTTAAAGTAATGAAGCACAGTACTTGCTTTGTTGTCTGTGCAACATTTCAGATATATTATGGCTCTGCTGTAGCCATCGATGCATGCATGGATGACGAATCTCCATGAGATTAGTTTATGGTTTGAATCAATGTGCCACAGATGATTTGGACCAGTGACATTGGAGGTTCGACAGATCGCATACCGACGTCTCACAGCTCTACCTATACCATCTATCCTCTTCAAGCGTTTTCTGATTCTGAACCGTTGAACATATATACCCCTACCTTTGAGACTGCCTCTAACATAGGTTTCCCCACTATATGGGGTTAAATTTAGGGTCTGCTGTACCTGACTATCTAATTCTTCATCCGTAATATCTGTGAAATTGTTTTCCACTCCAAACTCGATCCTTCTTCTGTATACTGTTTGGTCGGAAATTCCAAGGCATATTGCTATACTTCTCCCGTTCATTCCTGTCTCACGAAGTTGCTCGATCATTTCCTTTGTAATAATGTACGCCGGTCTTCCTCCTGTACTTGCAGAGAATGCCAATGGAGCGTTCTCCTTTGGACGAATGCCGGATGCGTGTAAAATATCTGACGTCTTTCTCAATAACATAGCTAAAGATACCTCTAAGAACTCAAACAGCTCGCCTAGAAAGGAATTTTATGACCGTGATATGGCAATAAGCATTCTTGTGTGTTCCTCAAGCTTCCTTGCACAGATTTCTAATCCTACATGATCAGATGCACGATAAACTGGAGCGGTTCTTTCAACAATACTCGTTAGAGAATCAATTAACTCTGTGAAGTCCTCTGCACCCAGTTGCTTCGCCATTTTGAGAATGAAATCCCGCCAAAATACTCTCCGCTGACCGCTTATGAATCACCGGCGCAGAAAAAAACCAGAATGGTGATTTCTTTTTCTCACACAACGATTTTTCATTCCCAACAGTAAATTTAAATCTCGCGTGGCAGTTTTTCATTCTCGATTGGTAATTATGATCTCGCATGACATTTTTTCATTCTCGTATAGCAATTTTAATTTCTCATACAATGATTTTCCAATCTCACGTAGTGATTTTCCAATCTCGCACAGTGATTTCTGAATCTCACACATCGATCACTGAGACTCGATAGGTGATTTTCAACTCAACCCACTTTTGTCATGCTTGGCTTGCCATATCAGTGCACTCGAACAATAGCGAAATATATTTTTCTTACCAATTTATTAATTAATTAATTATAATTTTGTTTCACAGTCAAAACAGCTAGAACGTTTTCTGTTAGTCTGTCAGTCAATGTTCTACACCTCTATAATACGGATATAGAGATGGTGGTGATGGTGCACCTGGGTGGAGAGGGACACTGTGACAGTGTGAAGTGTCTTACCCTAGAACACAACACATGCTACGGCTGGAACCAGGACCTTTTTTAATGCATAGCCTCTTAGGCTATCCATCTCAACAAAGATATAAATCAGAAAAGAATAAGAGTATTTTTTATATATTGCAACGCTGCATGCATGCATGAATTAATTGACTTATGATGCGACAAAATTGAGAACAAACTGAAGATCACTTTTATAATTATCTTTATAATGATCGTTGCTAAAATTGTCAATCTTCGGTAAATAGTGTGATTTTAAATCTTGCATTTTAGTCTCCAATAAGTATTCAGCTGTCTTTTGTGTTCCTTTTATTCCAAGCGGATCGAAATTTCTAGATTTATACTGCTCCTCTCCATATCAAACAGTCTTTAATTTTTCAAACGAAAGGTACACCTACAGTGACATGCCTTTAACCTGACATAATAATACTTCAAACGTTTCACTAACACCCCATGCTGGGAGAAGCAGTAATAATTTTAGCTGCCCTATGCCACAGAACTAGAATGATCTCTCGCCGTGTTTCGAATAGGCGTAAATAAGGAATTAACCTGAAAAATTAAACACCGTGACGGTGCAGAATGTAGTATCGTAAATTCTCATCTTGGTCTCATCTTGACTGGATTAAATAAAAACTGTGTGATTTGTGCTTGAGAAGAAACAACTTGAACAAAAAAAGTTCCTTTAAACTGTTGAACAGCTACTACAAAAGAAATCAAACAATACCCTCTTAGCCACTGAGCAGTTGTTTGCTTTATTTAATTTAACTGGCCAGTTGTAGAAGACGGTCAACATTACGCTCATGCAAGTGCATTATTTGCTTGTATTGTCGTTTTCCCAGCGCCATAATGTTGCGTATTTTGCTTCAAGGCATTCAGTCTCGAAGTCTAACGTACCCTGCAAGACGAGGTTCCCTTCTTCTCTGTCTAATGAAGCAGGCCAAAAAACTGTAACCTGAAAACTACTACTATTTTTTTAACTTCTATCAATTCGATTCAAACTCAGCAGGTCATGCTGCCTTTGTCTCCAGTGTATAGAATATAGGAAGATATTTCCCAAGAATTTTAAAAGACATGATCGAATTTGACTCAAGTTAGAACTTAATTCTAGAATCTTTCCACACCCTTTTGATGATAACTGGCTAAACAAGCTCTGCAGTGTTACTAACTTCTCACTTACAGTTTAATCCGCTCTTGGCATGTCTCCTTTCTCTTTACTATGTCTGGTTGATCACTTTTTGAAGGAACAGAACACAGGCTTGAAACGATGCTGCAACTGAAAACTATTGCTGCAAATAGTTCCATGTTGAACTGTTGGTTGCATGCAGTGGGGGAAACTTCTTCAGAATTGCAGCCTTATGGCCTTAAGAGGGTGTTCACCATCTTATGGGCCGACAAGGCAATTGCGATATGTGTGTCATGTTTGGTAGACAGAGCAAATCCAGAGTAAACGAACTTGAATAGTATTGGCAATCTTGGGTAAATAATATGCATCCTATTTTCACAAAACAAAAATTCATGCGTAGTTTGTTTTACTTTATTTCCGTGCCCGTATCAAAATGTCTAAACTTCTAGCCATATTCAATCTACTTTACTAACAAAAGGTACACCTGATGTAACTTTATTATGGGCGTTTATTCAGTCCTCGTTCTTCTTTCTACTTCTTCTTTTCTATTTATTAAGGACTTTTTTGTTTCGTATTAAATTGTAATAATTTTAACTTTATGTAGCTAAGGTATATCCCCAATAGACCTTTCCCGCATTTCACTTCAGTGCGTTCGAACAATAACGCCAGAACGAGGTTGGAGTGGACATTCTTATACATTAATGTGCTATATTAAGATCCACCCTGACCTCGACTGGGCGCCATTCTTTGTTGGATAGATGTTTTTGAAAGCTTAATACCATTGACACTTAAATAGTTTCATTCGTTCATTCATTCATTCATCCAGAGTTTTGACTGCGCTTATATCTGTATCATGGTCTCTTGATGGCCATTTAGCTTCACATGAATGGGAGACGGCGCGATGTGTATTTCAATTATCAATGAATGAATTAATTATAATTTTGCTTCACAGTCGAAACAACTTAACTGTTTTCTGATAGTCATTTTCTGTATTTGACTTGTCACTGCGTCGTTGTTTAGCCATAGTGGACTAACGAGCTTTCTCATTATTATGTTAGACATCAGACAAAGCTTTTCCCTAGAGAATCTACTGACATAGCATCATTTTTTGAGAGGGAGGCATACATAACACGATAAGGAGAAGGAGAACTTGAAGATGACGAAATGTCGGATAAAAATCGCTTGCAATATAATGAGACTTACACGTATTACATGGAAGCGCAATAGTACATGTAATATTTCCAGGTCTGAATCATCTTAAACAATTCTTTCAAGAAAGCTTCAAGAATAATTAAACCCCACACTTGAACTTTACATTTGAAAATTATCCAGTTTGCTGGTAACCTCTGCACTATAGTTACAAAGGTTATATGATAAAAAAATTCAGCAAGCTAAGTTAAAGGAAATGGATGTCTTTATCACCTCAAAGTATTAAAGTCTCCTTCAATTTGTAAAAGCGAAATGACTTCATACAGTTATACCTCACCTTATGGACAAAAAGACACTTATATGTTACGCACAACTCACTTCGTGTTTGAAGAGTAATTAGAATTGCTATATTCTCTACCCCTATAATACGGATGGGGAGGCAATGGTTACTGCACTCGCCCCAGGATCGAGCGTTCTGACTTTGGTCCATAGTGCCTCTCTTCATCCAAGTGTATGAATGGGTACCAAGGAACGTAATTCCTGGAGGTAACCTTCCAATGGACCAGCATCCCATCCAGAGTAGAAATACTCTTAGCAGATTCATGTTAGTTAAAACTGATTAACTGTACTTAAAACTAAACGAATCCTTTTCAACTCAAACTAATTTAACTAAATTAAACTAGGCACATGTACTGTGCGCTATTGACAGATGACAGATGGCAACAAGTATTTGTTTCATGCAAAACCAATAAGGTGCCTTTTTCTATTGGGTTTGTTCAGTAGTTTTGGTTCATTACCTGAAAAGTAAGTGTTAAAATCAAAACATGACGACGATTAGGAGAGTGGGACTACCATGTAAAAGAGGCGGCGGCGAGCTTACAGTAACTCGTTTCGGAGAGAATTCCATTGTTTGTAACGACCTAAGAATTTCTTTACGCCCTTTTTGCTTTGTAGATAGTTTCATTACTCCTGGAAACGTACTTGATGGCAATGTCTTTATGCCACTCAAGTCATATAGCTTTTGTGTGCCTGTTTTAAAATGGTATGAGCCACTCCCAGATTGTTTTTTTTTAAGATTTTCGGTAAGCATCCCCCCCCCTTTCTCTTGGCAGCCTGTCCACCTGGACATTCAGTGAAGTTCATCATTAAATTATCAAGTGACCAAAGCTAAAAACGATGCTTGAAAAATCGCTAGAAAAAAAAACCCTTACTTAAACCAGACAGAGGTTTGGCCAGTTTTGTCCCAGCCGCTAGCAGTGAACCATCCATGATGTGTGTAATGAGGGGACCCTCCCACTACATCAGGCTCATAATTAGTAGGGGTACATCCAGAGCATGGACTTCGTCCTGAACCCGAATGGACACTCGGGAAAAAGGGGCCCCTGGTAAAGGTTGCAGAAGGCGTTGTCTTATCGTTGAAACCGTAACCGGTGGGGTAGGAGTCGGTCCATGTTACCCCAAGTGCTTCCCCCAGGGCATATTTCACATACGTGCCACTTTCTCCTTTCAGCGCGTCAACGACAAAATCAACGACATGCATACGGCCCGGCTGTCCGCCGTTATAGCGGTTATGATTTGCAAAGGTTATGTTGTAAGGGTTATTCCCCAGGGAAATACGGTACACATATGCATAGTCGTTGATACCACCCGTGGATGGGTTATTACCCGCAGCCATGATCATGTAATGAGCATTATTGGCCATCATTACCGCCCCATGTGGTAAACTAATCACGCCATGAGAGGAGCTGCGCTGGGTGGGAAGCCAAGCGAAACCAAAGGGATTATTCATATTAGGAATGGCCTTGTTGTTGGAGTTTATTCCCGTTGTGTGAACGTAACCATAGCTAGCTAGCATCCATGCTCCACCAGCAAAACTCATGTCGCAGTAAGTTTGAGCCGGGGCTGTTTCACCAGGGGGCTGGATCCAGTACATGCCGCTGCCTACACTATCGCCGGCGTCAAGAATTGCCTGTGCGTTTGGTGCCGGGTTGTCTTTGGTTCCCAGTTTTTTTCTGGTACACTGAGCACCAGAATAAGAAGCTGCACATTTACAGAGGTTTTTACCGATGCATGTGCCTCCGTTTTTGCATGGCTTTCCTGCACATCTACCTTCAAAAGTAAATAGGAATATCCGTGAGCGGATCTTGCTTAGCATAATTATTCAAATCTACAATATTGCTTACCACTTCCATTAGCTTGTACTGCATATAATTAGCATCTAAATATTTTTTATCTTCCAAGTGAAATATCTTACATGCTTATTGGCAGCGTTACGGAGTGACTTCACGGCAAAGCTACTGGAGCTAAGCTAAGCTTTCGCAACAGTACGAGTAATCTTAAACCTAAAATAAACACTACACCCTATTTTAAGAAACTAAGGTTGCTGAATTGTCAACAGAGAGCTTTGCTTTGTTTGATATCATTCCGAGCTTTTCAGTTCAAAAAATTACAAAAAATACAAAGTAGCAATTACACGCCAACACTTACTTTTTTGA
The DNA here is from genome assembly GCA_022496165.2 of Catalaphyllia jardinei. Lineage (NCBI taxonomy): Eukaryota > Metazoa > Cnidaria > Anthozoa > Scleractinia > Caryophylliidae > Catalaphyllia > Catalaphyllia jardinei. The sequence continues at coordinate 28,190,930 of CM042747.1, forward strand.
CAGAAGGCCCCTCCGTAACCTGGTAGACATGCGCACCAAGAAGCATTGGGCCCTGCACACTTGCCTCCATTACGACAGTAAAGATCTTTACACACTACAAAATACAAATATATCAAGGGCGTAGCCAGGGGGGGTCCTGGGGTGCCCGTGACCCCCCCTTTGTAAGCCTTTTTGTAAGCAAACAACCTACAGTATTCAGGTGACAGTCTAGTGAGTACCCTCTGTATGACTCCGTGTGACCCCCCCCCCCCCTTTGAAAAATCCTGGCTACGCCCATGTATATTACAAATGAATTACCACCCTAAGCGCAAAGTCTAAGTTGATGAAGCCCTTAGGCTATATGTTGTTATTAAATGCTTTCAACCGTGGTCGTTTTAACTGAACGAAATTATTTTTGGTTTAGGTGAAGTACTGTATATACCTTTGCATTCCTGTCTACTGCAGTACTTGATGAGAGAAATCTTTGTTTCTTCGCATTCCTGAGCTGAGGCATTGGCATTGAGGTCACAGTTTATTTTCTTGGAAAACAATTCGCAGCTTTCGACGATCTTTTCCATTTTGTTAAAGCACTCCAGGCAAGATGCTTAAAAGAATGAAGAAAACGATTGTTGTTTTACCTTCTACAAGTTTGCTTCCCTGATGTACTGGGGTTGATTCATGGGCTGTGTTCAGACTTGGTACCCTAGCACAGTACCCGAGTATGATTCTCGTTTGGGACTGATGTGAGCACCCAGAATTCGGGCACAAGGTGCCCACCTTGTACCTGGGCACTAAATGGTGCTTGGTTATCTCTTAAACTGCCACTTGATTGCATCCCTTATTTCGTTAGGATTTGCATGTCACGCTAAGACACGTTACATTTGTGACGTATGTATTACGGGTTTTAACTGACCTTTTGCGCAATGAGCAGAACATAGGCGTTTCAACTTGTCTTGATATCCATCACAAACCTCGAAAATGTTGAATGTGAGTAGTGGGAGTCTTGATACTCGACATTTTGCGGCCGCCATGTACGCTTCCTTCACGCAATCCTCATAGGTTGTGTACTGAAACAAAGAGATGCTTAAATTCTTAAAAACATATTAGTATGCAAATGAAAATATAAAGTATTTTCGTGGAATGGTTTCAACGTGCAATGCAATCCCGTTAACTCTAACGCTAACTAATTTTGTAGAAAAAGAGTAATGACGAGACGTAGGATCACTGGATTGCCACTCCTTCCCAAGGCCGGCATACACTCGGCAGGTCATTGTTTGCTATCAGAAAGGATCCCAAATCTTGGAAAAACCGTTATCACATAGATTTTATATGATCGATTTATCTGGTCACTATATCGAGGTCTTGTCTGTTTCTCCGCTACTGTGGATCGTACACCCCTCAGCTCTGATAATTCCCGGACGTGTATCGAAACTTCAAGCAGTGCACCTCAATCAAAGGGTACACAGCACCCATAATATCCAATGGTTGGATTACAACAAGCAAAAATGCCTAATCACTCATCTCACCTCTTGGCACTTTCCGTTGCCTTCATGTGGAATAAGGAAAGAGTTAACTGACCAAAAGCTCAGAGCTGTACTACAAGTGAACACCAGGGTTAAAATATATTGCATTTTCTTGCCTCTAGTAGGCAACGCCTTGAAACTTTGTCTTGCCTCGTTCAGCTGATTGCAAAATTGACACCCAGATTACCATGCCGTGTCTTCTATATAGCAATGTAAGTTGTTTAGCATGTATCAGATCACGTTTGCCACGCTGTTCGTTGCTCAATATAACGGTACTATGTTACTTATGATGGTATCAGATTCATCAAATATATTATACTTCCGGTGTTATCAGATCTGAACAAGATTGACACTGCGGTGCATTTCAAAAGGAGTAGTGCAAAAGACTGTTCAAAGAGCTCAATTGTCTCAGCTATGTTTTTTTATTAATTAAGAAATTAGAGTCATATATTTACTACCTTGAAACTAAGCTGAAAAAGTCCTAGAATATGACTTGTGTTACACATTTACCTTCGCGCGTGACAGCGCTCTTAAAGATCAGTGTTCTCTTAGCTGTAATCAGAGAGCTCGAGGGAATCCATCCTAACCATAACACACTTTGCGGACCTATCTTGATGAACGGTACACCATCTTTTTTATTGTAACACTACCAGCAATGTCGT
>CM042747.1:28198093-28248093 GCA_022496165.2 Catalaphyllia jardinei
TTAGGAAGTGCGGGGTAGAACAGTTTTGAGACGAGGGTGTCTTTGTTATTATACAGCCTTGAGTCAATTTGTTCAATTCGTTGAAGATCGTGTTCGACCCCTTGAATGTTCACCTGCATCTTGTCTAGCTCCAAGAAATCATTGTAAAGAGAAGCGCGAGAAATTTATAACACGCTGAATTAACAACACCTCCCCTCGGTGGTGTGCCTTGTTGTGGCTGGGAGGCTTCTGTGACCTAATGACCCCCAGGGCTTTGCCGGCGGGAGTCTTGTGCTTCTGGCAGGTCTAGCCATGTCGGATTGATCTGTGCGGTGAGGGCCCAGACTAAAGCAGCACCGGATGGGGAGCCATATAAACCCCCTAAGGGAAGGAAAACCCTGACAGGAAAACCACTGGCCCTCCAGGTTATGGGGGTTGGGCGGTAGGCCAATCACCTGCCCCAGAAAATCCAGAAGATTACCGAAACTGTAACTTACCAGGAACAAATTAGCAATGGTGAAGTTCTGGCCGTGGACGGACGAACAGCCGGACACAACATGACGTCAATGGGCGAAAGCCTACGGGAAGCTCACAGACCGACAAGGTCATTGGCAACGCCAAAATCTAAAATGCGTATTGGATGCTGGAACATACGAACAATGTACACAGTTGAAAAAGCAGCCCAAGTTGCACGAGAGATGGAACGATACAGACTTGACCTTATGGGGCTAAGCGAGATAATATGGACAGGAGCTGGACGAATTAAGATGAGAAATGGTTACACAATGATATATGCTGGAGAAGAAAGCCAGGCCACACTAAAAAGTCTGATTGAATGGACACCAGTAAGCAGCCGCATAATAACTGCACGATTTTACTCCCGCTTTAAAAATACAACAGTCATCCAAGTGTATGCTCCGGCGAATGAATCAACAGATGATGAGAAGGATGATTTCTACGATCAACTCCAGGCAACTTTTGATACATGTAACAGACATGACGTAGTCATTGTTATGGGCGACCTGAACGCAAAAGTTGGTGAGGATAACAAAGACATGGAAAGATAATGGAGAAACATGGATTGGGTAACATAAACGACAATGGTGAACGATTATGTGACTTCTGTTCAATGAATGGCCTTGTCATCACAGGAACATGCTTTCCACACCGAACAGCCTATAAAGCAACTTGGCTGTCACCTAACGGAAAAACGCAAAACCAAATTGATCACATGATGATCCGTAAAGAATGGAGGAGATCTGTAGAAGATGCAAGAGTGTACCGTGGTGCAGATGCAGCCAGTGACCACTACCTGCTAGTCATGAAAATAGAGTTGAAATTACAGAGAAACCCAAATAGAGGCAAGACCAATGCAAGATTTGACACCCAAAAGCTCGAAAACGAAATGTTCAAATTAAGGTTTAGTGTTGAACTGCGTAACAGATTTGCAGTATTAGAGGTGGAAGAAAATGTCAACGAGGACTGCATACAAATGGAAAAAGTTTACAAAGAAACTGCCGAAAAAGTCCTAGGCCGAGCAAGGGAGGAAACCTGGAAAGCAATAGACAGCAAACGGCGGATGATCTATGACAAAATACACCGTAAGAAATCAGAGAGGAGAAAAAAACAAGTTACGACTAGAGTACAAGGTTAAACGCAGAGCGAGAGAAGACAAAAGGGTTTGGCTAGAACAGAGGGGAGATGATGTAGAAAAGTATGCAGAGAACGGAAGAACCAGAGAACTGTATCAAACAGCCAAAAAAATCACAAGCAAGCAATCGGCGGCGTCAAGTTGCAGCAGTTAAGAATAAGAGGGGTGAGATAATAAAAGACATGCCAGACTTGAAAGATGGGCCAAGCACTTTGAGGAGGTGCTAGTCAGGGAGGCTCCGACAAACCCAGTCGAAGAGAACGAAGTAGAGACAGACGGCATCGGTGAGATGGATACAACAGAGATAAGGGAAGCAGAAGTGAGGCAAGCACTGAAGAAGACAAAGAGTGGAAGAACACCTGGAATCGATGGTATCCCAGTAGAGCTGTACAAAGCAGATAGTGATGTGGCAGTAAAGGAGTTGACAAGACTGTTTAACAGAATATGGCATTAGGAGAAGATACCTGACCAATGGAAGAAAGGTCTGATAGTTAAAATACCAAAACGAGGGGATTTTAAAGAGTGCAAAAATTGGCGTGGTGTGACCTTGTTGCCTGTGGCCAGCAAAGTAATGGGGAGAGTAATCATCGAGAGAATACAAAACGGTGTAGACCATGTTCTTAGAAAAGAACAAGCTGGATTTCGAAAGAACAAGAGCACAATAGATCAAATATTTATCCTCCGTAACATCATAGAACAGGTCAATGAGTGGCAGGCAACATTCTATGCACACTTTGTCGACTTCGAAAAAGCTTTTGACTCTGTACATCGCGAAGGACTGGAGAATCATGAAGGCCTATAACATCCCTGGTAAGCTGATAAGAATGGTGAAGATCATATATGACGATTTTGAGTGTTGTATTGGAAGAGGGGGAACAAACAAGATGGTTTAAGATCACCACTGGTGTTAAACAAGGATGTGTCATGTCAGGCTTCCTATTCCTGCTTACTGTTGACTGGACAATGCGAAGAACAACAGAAAGGCATAGAAATCGCATCAGATGAAACTTCACAAGTATGCTAGAAGACCTCGACTTTGCAGATGACATAGTCCTAGTTTCATCCAAATACGAGCACATACAGAACAAGACCAACCGATTAGTAGATAATGCAGGAAGGCTGGGGCTGAAACTGAATGCTCAAAAATGCAAAGTAATGAGAATGAATACACATAGAAAAGACAAAGTAATGATTGGAAGAGAGGAAGTCGAAGACGTCGAAGAGTTTGTATATCTGGGCACGACTGTGACAAAAGAGGGTGATTGCACAGAAGACATTAAGAAGCGACTAAGTAAGGCACGAGGAGCATTTTTTAACTTGAGGAAGATCTGGAACACAAGGAGCATTGGTCGGAATGCAAAAATCAAACTGTTTAAGACCTTGGTACGACCAGTCCTATTGTATGGATGTGAAGCATGGAAACTAACAGTTGCTGAAGAGAAGAAACTGGATAGATTTCAATTCACATGCCTGAGACGGATTCTAAGGATTTGGTGGCCGCAACGCTCTTTGAATGGTCATGGTGTACATACCATGCACCTTACAGTTTATATTAATTTCTTTTATTTTTTATACTACTTACCACCACTAATGTTTATACTCTTTTCCCCACTTTCAGGTCTCCCTATGAACCTCTCGAATCTTAACTAATCATTACCTTTCAAATATCGATTATGTAAATTATTCCATCATTTTTTATAAAATATAGAATTTCACTGTTTTTATCCCTTGCACATTATGTTACATCTTCTCTTGATTTTCTATACCATCGCTATGGTCACCTAATACATAATTCAGTTACAAATCTATTAGTCATTCAGGCGCTGCTTTACGATTTTGATAGCACACAGTCTCATATTTTTAGACGGCGCAGGGTTTTGTCCACCCCTGCCATTTTCCTTATGGTTATGGATTAATTTTCTGCTACTGGTATTTTTAACACATCTATACGAGATCTATCAAGGACAAGATTAATCCTAAAAAGAAGAAATTTACTGTGTATCAGCGAGGAAAAACCTGTCGATGTTTCGCCCAAGAACGCTTGTCTCGCAGAAGAGCTGCAAAATTGTGAGACGATTATGCTATTCTTGCACTGTGTTTTTGTCGGTTATGTTTCTGGACAAGCGACCGGACCTATCCTGCGTTGAGAGCTTACACACCAAAGAAAAATTGCACGAGGGGAAGTAATAAAACCCAGAAAATATTAAACATTGAGCAAAGAATAATACGAGTCAATAAACGCAAAAAATACAAATAATAATACGTTCCCACGGTCTTCGCGTAATAGAAACGTAACTGATATGCGCTTTCAAAACAGTTCTTTAATCGTTATTAACTGACAAAGATCTTGAAACTTCGCTTACGTACCTTCGGTCACTACATAGTCTGTGCTTTACAATATGCCGTAGGGTTTTCAGTGAGATGAGATCTTTTGGTCAAGAGTGGACTCTTAAAACCATGTGTATCAGTTCCTTATGGTTATGGATCAATTTTCCGCTACTGACATTTTCAAGACATAAATATAAACTATACCAAGGACAAGATTAATCAAAAAAAGAAGAAATTTACTTACTCTGCTGAATGGAGATGCTTTTTATCCATTATCCACCTAACCGCAAGCCATTCAACAGTTATTTCGTATTTATTCAAGTGTTTTCTGCATTCAAATTAAATGATAGAGATAATTTGTTTTCATATGTTTTAGTCCTCTCTAAATGAATGTAAGGCTGAAAAAATTAAAATTCTTGCAATCAAAATAATTCGAAAAAATATAGGAAAATTAAAGAACAATTCCTGAAGAAAACCATAAAAGGGGGTAACTGGTAACCCTGAGTGAGGGACCCTAAATCATCAATATCAATATCAATATCAGTTGTGCTTTGCCCCTGACGACTCACAGCCATTAGGAGCCTTGGTGCCGATGCATCCTTCTCTCTTTTGCCCGACCGGATGAGCCAACATGCACATCAAAATTTCTAAGTCAATCGGGACAGCTTCTACTTTTTTCCTCCTCCTAACTCTAATTACTAATTTTAACCTCCCCCTTTCTCTTCTAACCACTCCATTGGAATAGATGTCGACAAACATTGCAGTACGTCATAACTGAAACCATCCTCCTTAATGGCTGCTCCAAATCCGCGTTTGTCCTCGAAGAAGTAAGCGATCGATGGCTCTGAGTTTCTTTTCCTCTTAATAAACTCGATCGCTGTAAACATCTCTTCCATAATGCCCTCTCCCTTTCCATTCTTCAACGAAGAGTAGGCTTCATGCATGCTTTGAAAATCTGGTGATAAAGAAACTAAGGTGTTCGTTCGAATTCCAGAGATAGTTTGCTTATATCCGATAAAAGGTGTGATGATCAAAACCGTAATAGTGACTCGTCTCCAACTCGAGAATAGTTTAATTGATTTTATGCGAAAAAAAGGATGTCATGGATGATGTTGTATCATGACCGGATAATTATTCAAGCCAAGTCGCTTGATTTTTCTCTTGAGAATAAAATTATGGCAATTTATCAGAAATAAGATATACGCGATTAGTTCAAGATCGCACTGAACTGACTAGATGACTGCACTTTCATGTCGGCAACACTGAGGTGTAAAAGTTATAGCATGTTTCTTTTTTCGAAAGACACTGAACGAAATGGGAGCGAAAATAGTAGTTATTCATTTTGAAGCACTAAGGAAGTATGCAAAAGTTTTGTAAATTGCTTAGCGCAAAAAAAGCCACGTATAGCGTCAGAGTATACTTATAACTTAACTGAAATACTGCGGAAGAATATAACAGTCCATGTTTTGAACACAACTTGTCTAACATGTAAATACGGCTTTTAACCAATCCAAGCTCATCTTTTAATCTGCTGTTTATCAATTACAATTTCCAATCTTAACTTATGTATAACTCACCAGTGATGTTTATTCCAAGCTTTACAGCCCGTTTAAAAACAATGCTCTCCTTTGGCTGCTTAACTGCTTAACAACGCGACTTCGCATGTAAAATTAATCTTGGTCGTGAAAAAGAGTACTTCACATACTTTACAGCGTGAACACATATTTATTTTCAGAAACATGACCAAGTTTAATTCTAATACACGAAAAATCAAACAAAGAAAAAGGACAAGAAAAGAAGACAACTTGAACAATGCCTCCATACCTTCAGAATCTTCAAAAGCTCCTAAGCCAGCAGAGCCAGCAGAACCCTCTGTATCACCTGCACCTCTTGATTCACCTGCCCTGGAGACTACAAAACGATGAAAAGCAAGTCAAACAGAAATACAAGAAAAAGAAAATCAGATACAAACTAAAAAAGAAACAAAAAGTCAACAGGTCCTGTTACACCAAGAAAATTCCAAAGTGCAATTCTCGCTACGGGTATTTCAACCACCACCCGACGCTGGACATGGAACACAATTTACACTGAAACATAAGAAGTCACTATTTAAAGGCCAAAGCATTTCAAAGATCATCGAACAGAACACGCTATACTCTATACAACCTGAAATCTACTCTATCCAGTGTTAGCTCCAAAAACAACTCTGGCAACATAACTTCTTCCCAGCAATCTTCAACTAAAATGACACCTACGGCAACTTTACAAGGAATCGAATATCTTGAAAATGAAACAGTAAACTAAAAAACATAATTTTAAACATCAAAGCAGCTGAAAAATCTGAATACCAACGACGTTTACGACACCTTAAAAAGGTCACTTCTAACCATTGATACCACCTCAGAAAACGAATCATCAGCCTCACTTGTAGTCTAAACAATTTCCTTACATATCTACAATTTCATATAAACCTATGGAATCAGAACACAGCCCTTATTTTAGAACATGAAATTCTCATTTGCTTTGTATATGTAATCGCACGGGGCCGAGGGCAATTAAGGATTAATTTCACGAGTATTTTCAAAGTTTTCACAAAATTGCCCGAGTCGCAAAGCGACGAAGGCAATATGGAAAACTTTGAAAATACAAGTGAAATTAATCTTTAATTGCCCGAGAGCACTTGCGATTACTTGTTTATCACATAAAGGGCAAAATTTTGTACAAAGGACAACTTTCAAGGTGTTGCCGTCCCGTAAAGAGGTTTGCCGGTTGTCATTATTTAACAGGCTAGCAGTAGCCCGGGGAAAGCCTACTATAACAATAAGCAAAACACAACAACTTGGTTCAATTCACTCAAAGCAATTTTTTTACAAACAACACTTTAAGCAATCTAATTTTATTCACCTGTTTTACGAAGCTTGCAAAGGCGTGAAACTACTTCGTCGATCAATGAAACTGAGACGTAAACAACTGTCCAAATAGACTACGAGTAGTCGGTTTTTGTTCCTGAAATCCTCCGCGCGCGAACTCAGTTAATATTATGCAAATTAGGGGAAAAACGAGGAGGGAATGGCGTTTCTCCCCGCCCGCGCTTTTCGCGGCTCGCGGCTTCGCCACTCGCCGATTACTACTCGATAGCTCTAATAAACGCAAGGAATACGCTAGGAAAAGAAAGAGACTGCTCGCAGTCTACTGTCCAAATGAGCTGTAATAACTTCTTGAATCCAAAACCGTCCTTTCCACTGCGAAAACTTCACGTACCAACACAATTTACGCTGCTTTTACGCCGATAAGGTGAGCTGTGTTACTAAAAAAGCGACCCGAAGCAAACTGAAGAAATTAATTTTCAGTTTAGCGGCCATGAAGTTCTGTAATTTTATGCGTTGTGCAACACCAGCCGTCCCCACTCAAACGTTTTTCAGGCTGCGAATCAATACATTTTTAGTCGGAAAATTCCTTTTGCTTTTCCACCAAAAGACTTCGCTTTGTTGCATGATGATTCTCTTTCACGTTAAGACGAAATAACCGTGTTTAAATCAAGCTCAGAAGCGATGGGTTTCTGAAATTTCTTTTCAAAATCCGTTTGAAGCGGGAAAACTTAATGCAGGCGTGCTCAGTCAATCAGCATCAAGTAATCACGCCCTCTTGATTACCAAAAGTGCCCTCGTGATTAAGAAAAAATGCCCTGTCTCAGCCAATCGGCATTCAGTAATTTTGCCCCGTATGTGATAATGTAATCCAACGTGGATGCGAGGCAATTTCGGGCTAAAACTAGACTGAATAGCCCGAAATCGCCTCACATACATGCTAGTTTTCATTGTAATGCAAATGAGCTGAGTTAAACGTGAAAAGTGCTTTTGTATGAAAAACAAAACCGTTCACAATAGACCATACTAGTTTCCTCGGTATTGGGCTGAAACTAGTTTCCAGTTGAGGCTTATGCAGGAGAATATCGTCATGAAAAGGATATTTATGTGATTTGCATTTGGAAAAACTTCCCCCATGAACCTCAGTTTCAAGTTACCGAGCCTCATCATATAAATAAGCTCTTTGCGCGATCCGGTCACATGGTACGGAATAGATTATGCTGGGACGCAAATAACGCAGTGAGACTTTCAAGACAAAGGAAAGTCGGGCTGGACTGGTGCGAGTTCCTTTGATTTGGAAGTCCCACTGTGTATCTTGCGTCTCAGCGGAATTTATTTACTTGTTGTATTGGAGCTTTGTTCCGCGCTCGTGTCATGTTGGTCAGTTCGCTTTTCACATTTCATTACCGAGCTTAAAATGTACCATCTTTATTCATTTACCAATGAATAAAGCCGGACATGTCTAGGTTCCATTTCCTCTGCTCTTTCTCTCGAGTCCGGGCTACGTTCCTGGCCGAGCGCGGCTCCTTTTCCGAACAGCGGCTAGTATTCGAGCCTTGGACACACCACAATACCTTCCCCACCAAGTACTGTGAAAACAATGAAAAAGGCAGGGATATTGGGCATTCACTGTACTGACTGAATATAAAGGTTGACCCCTTACATATACAAAAAAAATTGCCTTATATGGAGCTGGAAACTACTGATTTCCTTTAAACACCCTGCCTGTGGCCGGACTACGCACTTAATCGAGCAGAGACCAAAGACAGTCTGAAATATTGACTTAAGTGACTAACGCGGAAGTTCTTGCAGTACTCGACACACATTTATGACTGTAGGCCTCTTCATTCTTTCACGTTTGGGTGCTTTAACATTCAGTCGGCTGTTTCCACTGTATTGACGACAAGAATACCTCTTGCATTTCATGAATTGTCTAGTTTAAACTTTTGAGATCTCCATTTAAAACGAAAACATTTGAGATTTCTTTGTTGGCTTTTAATTTCTTCCCCTTCTGGTATTCAGTTAACTTTTACACTTTAGTAAAAGGAATTCTGAAACGCCGTCATTAAAATAAAGAATTCAATATATAACGGCTGGGATTCACGTCATCTTTGCGTGTAGGAATTTTAACTTTTTGCTGACGCAGATCTCTTAGAACGAGAAATGAATCAAGAATCCCTTGTGATGTAATCCTGTCAAGAAAACACCCTGAATTATATCGCTCGGTTTCAAGATGTGCTTTTCAACCAATATAATTACAGATTCTGAAACTTTTTTTTCCTCTTCAAAACAGGTTACACTATAATTCAAAAATTTGAAAATGGTATTTAGAACGAAAATATCGTATCGACTTTAGGTAAGAATTGTTTCAGTATTCTATTGATATTTGACCCTAACCCTAGGTAAGACTGCATCCGGTCAGCGGCCCATACAGCAGGCGCTTGTCGCGGGTTTCTAATTCTGTAGCATATGGCGACTAGGAGTATTTTTACCCGTCCTTCCGGCCCCGAATGGGATGGTGGTCCATCGCATGGTTAGTCCCCAGCCTTAAATTCACCCGTACCTATTTATACACCTGGGTGGAAAGAGGACCGTGAGAGAAAGGTGGCATGCACAAGAACACAATGCAATGATCCTCGGCTAGTCACGCGCGCTAACCATAAGACCACCATGCTTCTGCCCTAACCCTAACCAAAGAAAAAGTTGGTTTCTTCGATATAACGATTTTGTTCCCTATATTATGACATATATTGTGACTGTATTTTGACATGTCCGTTTGATATTGTTTAGCAGGACTTGTGTTTCTGCTTAAGACTCCTTGTCTTAAACACCAACCTAAACCAACTGAAATTGAGTTTAGGACATGGTTAATCCATGTTTCCTTGGGATAGTACAGCCTACATGGACGAGTGACTAAACAAGTGAACAAATTTCCTTCAATATCCTTCCTCAGAGATATATAGTAGCTGTATTTCCTTATTCGTTTTGCACGACAGACTTTTTAGCCTTTCTGAGAATGCTTTCTTTCTTGTCACCAAGCATGATCATCGATCGTTTTAAATTTGTTGAATTATTTTTTTTAAGGGATATTTTGCCACCTATTCGAAAAACAAGAGAGCACTCATCGATGTCTACCTCCTAAAAGATATTCTCTAGCCAACTGCTATTATTAAATGATGTCTGGGGCGAGGTTTTAAATGTCCTTTCCAAGAATAACAGTTAAAATAAAGCCAGATTTGTTTTATCGTTTGTATTTATTGTTTTCTCGAATAAGATCAATATAAATCACACGGAAAATATAAAGAAAGAGCAAATATTTTAGCCACGTCATGTTTAACTGTATTGGCTGGGGGTTTCATCACCTTTTGAATTAATTCAACGCTGAAAATAATATTTTAGAACCTTGTTTCCCTTTTAAAGTTAATAGCTATTTTTTACCAAAGGATATGCAATGCTATTTGTAGAGCCTCTATTTTCTTTTAACGTTATTCCATTTTTGTAAAGACAATGAGATTCCTTAATTTATATCGAAAAAAGGTAAACTGTCATTTTAAAAGACAATAAAATATGTTCTAAATGGACGTATAACAGTTAAACAGGAAACTGAATCAAATACTAATATATCACAGAGTATTGGGTAATGACCATTTTAAAAACTACAAGAAAATTCTAAATTTAAGTTTAGCACAATAACAGGAAATAAATCAAATATTGATATCATTTTTTTTAAGCAAGAACTCTAAATCATAAGCTGCATGTTACTTACTTTTAAGTAATTTCTTATCAGTACTGACATTTTAACGCTTTCTTAGAGACACGGTTTAGGTAACTGTTGATTACATCATTGGACAAATATGAAGATTCATATGAAATATGAAGGATCATGTTATAAGAAATGAAATATGTGTGAAGGTTTAGGAGCTTTGAAACGTAGCTTTAATTTCGCCGTTGTAAGGCGCTGGTATTAACACAATTATTAAGCATTTATTTACTTCCAAATAAGGTCCTTTTGGTGCTTTCAACATTGTAACAATTGTTGTGTGATTTTCTCGTTGATAACGGCTACTGAATACATTTTTTAATTGCTACGCGCGCGCGAATGACGAACAAAGGAACTTAAATTCCGTCTTTGGAGCAATCAATTTATTCTATATTTTTATAATAACTGAGAAACAGCTAGTATTAATCGCCAACACAAAGAAGCTCTGGCTCCACGGCTTCACCTCATTGGTCAACTGACTTTATTCTTCGATGTTTGTCTTACAATATTAATACCAGAATATACATTTTAATTAAAACGGAAAAAAGCCTCACAGAGCTTCAATCCAATTTTAAACTGCTCAGAAGAGACCATCGACTTCATTTGAAAGACGTTCGCTTCCATACTTGTTCCAATCCCAGTGTTTTCCAAGATACTTCCCTAATAAGACCTCGCGTTTGAACATCATCTTTATAATATCAATCAAATATGTTCCTTTTTTCTATCCCCCACAATTTCTAGGCAGGAGGGTGCTTGAGTATTTCTTTGCTAGCTAGAAAAATATGCATTTATCCATCACCCCCTCCCCTGGAGACGGAATAGTTAATTAAAACTTAGAAGCTGTACAGAGAAAAAAAGCCCTGGAGGGGTTTAATAAGAGATTTCATAATGTATGTTGATCAGGAAGCAGTTTCAAGCAAAACAAGATGAAGTGATAAGAAAATAACGAGTTAGTAATAACCCAAAAATGCAGTGTGACCTTTGAGGAGTCACGTGTAGCGACCAGGAGCGTTTAAACTGAACGCACTATGGTAGCGGTGACGATCGAAGAGAAGGAGAAACCAAAGTACACGGTAATTCCAAGTTTATTCTAATGATAATGGTAGCAATATATACGCATCTGATTGTCTAGGTACTTTACATATTTCGCTTGAGGTAGCTAGTAACAACGTGTGGTTCGAACTGAAAGGCAATTAAGAAATAAAATCTTATGTAACATACATCGTTACATCAGTATCGAAAACGAAACTAACTAAGAATAACTCCGGGGAGGCGGGAGAATAACTCCAGATTAAAACGAAAATTAGGGAAACTACAAATCATGCAAAATAATTATAATTGACTTACTTTGGTCAAGCTCCTAGCTTAGGTTGCGTATAATCCAATGATAGCGGTGACAGATAGCGAGAAGATTACTGGTAGCGAAGGTACAAGTAGCGTACATAGCATGTGAACCAAATGTCTATGTCTATTATATAAGAGCTATGACACCCGGAATACGTGATCAGAAATATAAATCGAATAATATGAGTCTTAAAACGTAACATGCAGTTGGTATTTATTTTGAACATGTTTTCCTCGTACGCAGCCTGGGATATAGATGTGACTTGACACTGAGATTTAACTAACATGGGATTATCCTATAAAAATTAAGTTTTAAATCCTGGCGTTTATGCCATAAACTAAATATTTAACTTCCTGCTGTACGCATGTGAAACAACTCGATCACGCGATGCTGTAGGCTTTGTTAGCTTGTAATTTTGTTTCTTTGAAGTCGGTCACGATTTGTTTCCGTAAATGAATTTAATCACAGTATTTCTTAAGCTGTCACTTCTCATTTTAAATGAAAAAAACGTGTTTTCTTTTCTGGATTGCTCTGAGGTTGAACGTTATATTTTAAAGTCATTTAATTTCAGAACAATTCGAAAGGATAAGACGCCGGGTGTCTAATAATTTCCGTTCACCGGACGAACTGGCTGGGAAGAATCTGGAGTTGTTACCGTGGTCTGGAAAATTCTTTCCTGCTGGTACTCACTTTCAAATGTTATTCGATTGTTTTTGTGTCAACGTTCGTGTTTTTTAAAATCTTCTCAAAGAAATAGTAACTGACTTCAAAATGATACATACGTAGTGAACGATGCATCTTCGTGTTATTTCCGTCAAAATTTCCGAGTCAAAAAATAGCATTTCAGAGTTTCAAACAAGCCAATTTGTTTCTTTGTTCCACGCTCGTGTCATGTTGATCAGTTAACTTTTCACAAACCAATGTTTGTTTAATATTCAGAATTTTGGGTCAAAATTACTTATCCGTATTGAAAAAATAGTTTTGCCATTCCCTGAAAGTAGTGTCTTGATTTGAGAACCTCGCTTTTTCTTCAGAGTATAATTAAGAAAGAAAGCATTGCTAAAATGGTCACCTTTTTCCACAAAACCAACACTGATTCAACATAAGATTGAAATGTGAAAAAGATCTTAAAATTCCTTGCTATTATAAAGTTCATCCAAAAACAAAACCTGTGAATCATAATAGTTTTGTTAAGTATTGAATGCTCGTCACGAATATTTCTTTTAAATTTTTCTGTCAGGTGTTTCAACGAGTTTCAAGCCGTTAAATAACAGACAATGGAGATGTCAAATTCAACTGAGGAAGTAAATATTGCACAACAGCGTGATATTTTTTTGACAATCATGCTGAATCAGTTTCAGTGGCATTCCTTCTTACGAAATTATTTCTTTTTTTCAAGAACTTAAAATCTTTTGTTTAAACCAAATGTCAATCAAGTGTTATATAGAATTGTACAATTTCCAGCTCTGATAAGATTGACTGCTAAGATAATCTGATAAGATTGACTGAAACAAAAAAAGAAACTAGTCCACTTCAAAATACTTTTATTTATCATATTCGGGTCTTTCAGATTGTTAGACGAGTAGATCTCGTTCCCAGGTTCTTCGTTCCAAAAGACTGACCCGTAGATAGTTACGTTGGCGATCTAGGCTATGCCGTGTACCACTTGAGTTACGTTGCGATATTCAAGTCTCTTTTTCTGAGTACACAAAATAATCCTCAACGAAACCTCAAACTATATAGATTTCCGAGACAAAAAAAAAACATCAAAAAGTAAGACTTATGAAGATTGAGACAATTTCGTGCAACAAACTTCAAAACTTTGGCCATGTTTTTTTTAAAATACGCCTTCGTGTTGAAATTTCTTTTACAATTTAACAATGACTAAAACTGAAAACACGCCTTGCTGTGCTTTATCTGACAAAACGTCACTATGTAGTTCTGTATCGCCCTATTTGAAAGATCGGGTATCAATACAGAATACAAAACGTACATTTTTCGATGATTTGACTGATTTTTGTTATTAATAGTTTTTTTCAACTTTCTTGTGAATCAATCAGTCACTGTACACTTTGTAGAATGAAATGATTGGGTCAAACGGGTTATCAAACCAAAGGAAAACCACAGCTCCTCCTTTAAGCTCATTACTGAAAGAACTTGTTGAGGAATGCTCCATTGTTGAAGACTTGTTAAGCAATATTTTAATGCTTTTTTGAAGTCCTATGCTAAGAATTCGTGCGATACTGCACGGCTATTTTAATCTGGTTTCCCTCTAATGATTTAATAGAGAAGTTTGATGCCTCTTTACCTCAATCGGTTTTTTCGGTCAGAAACCTTTGTAGGCGAACAACCTTACTATCCTGTCCGGGCAACAGGCCCTTATCTGCTGGTTTTCAAAGTATCCTGTCGATGAAACTGATCACCAGACTCCTTCACGAAGGAACAAAAACGGTAGTTCTAAATTAGTTACTACTAGAAAGCCCATTGAACCGTCAAAAGCCTCTGCTGAAGTGCTCTTGTCAGTCAAAATAACAGCGCTACTCGAAGAGCCGGAACATCGCTGAGATGGTTTGAAATTTTAAATCTTTTTCTTTGTCGTAAAATGATCAATTACCCGTTATATTTGTCTGTTGTTAGTTTTCCCAAACCAGATAATGTTATTCCAACCAAGCAGTAAATAAGTATCAGGAGACAAGGAGAGTTGTGCGGAATTAATAGTTTCCTACTAGCTAGTCATCTGCGGTTAACTTAGACATCTCGGGAACATACGAATTTCTATGATCTTATTTTCAGCTCACTTAAGCTTTAGTTCCAAAAATAAAATTTAAACAGAAACAGTGTTTGTCTGTTAATTCATAACTCGTGATTAATCAACGGTTTAATTTATAACTTCAAGCACTTTGTTTGTCTACTCTGAATGACTAGGCAAAATGAGATTCTTTCTTTAATTTCCTTGTCGCGCTAGGAACAATGAAAATGTCATAAGTCACAATTATTTACGAATAACGGTCAGAGTTTATGACGTGATGATGTTGTCTTTCAAGATCTTAATCATCAAAGAAACTGCTCCGTAACAAGTGCAGATATTGCTCGCAACAATGTAAGATGTTGTGGTTGACATCGTGTGAAGAGCCGAACGTTCGTGCACAGGTGATAGCGCTGAGTTCTTTTACATGGGCAATTAAGTAAAATATCTAAATATATATTTGTTTGTTAAGTTGAAATGTATAATGATGACTATTGATGACGAACAAAGGTTGTCAGTATTTATAAAAGACATTTTGTGGTTTCGATCATTCATTTTGCTCATAGCACAGAGGTAACCTCAGAACAATAATTACTTCTTTAGATCGAATGAGATAATTTTCACTTTTGGGTTTTCTTCTTCTAATACCATCGTTCAACAGCTCCACTCTTTTTGGTACTCAAGAGTAGATCAAAAATTTTAGGTAAGTAGAAAAACCGAAAGCTGAGAAGCTTCAAGGGCCCGATATTGCATATACTCTAATGGATTTTTTGGTAGGAACCCTAGCCCGAATCAATTTTGTTCACCTATTTGGCGATTGCAGTGCTATACAGAGTGGTACAGTTTATTCCTAATACTGGTCTCCACAAATGTGAAGACTAACTCAGACAATTCAGTCTTAATTTAAAAGTAGAAACGTTAGAAATTAGAGGATTGACCCATCATACTCAAAAACGTCATCGACAAATGAACCTTTACATTCCTTTCATTTAGCACCAACAAACTCCTTGTTTGTCTTAAGTAGTTTCTGTCTGTCCAGAAGTTTATGTTTGTTTCATTGTTGCCTTGAATAGATAGATCTTTGCAGTGAACCTTTTGCTGGCAGAGCTGGTCATAATGTTGAATCAACAAAGCAAGTACAGAGCTCATCTGATAGGTAATTACTTGAAGTTTTCTTCCTTCTCTCTCAATTATGGCAAGGGTGCAATTTAAATTGCGTTTTGTTATAAGAAACAACCTATTTCATCCTGCTACCCATATCATTTTGCGTTTCTTTTTCAAAACAAAAGATACGGTTCAACTCTGCCGGTCCCATCCCTAAAAGGAATATTAAACTGTTTGAGACTCGCTCAGGAATAATGCACTTTATAACGTATATTGACGTACATTGAAATAGTGAAGACTCGAAGGAAACGTTACATTGGACTTACGTGAAAATCCAAACCCCACTTTCCGACACTGCACACTCAAAATTTAAATACCTCGTAATGTACTTGCCGGTATTATTACTTATGTTACGACTTAACTTTTCTGTGAAATGGACAGCAGCTATTGGCGAAGCTTTTTTGTAAGACGTGTTTCTCGAAGTCCAACTTCCTTTTTTCCGTAGACATTGATATTTGATCTCCTATTTGAGCAGCTGTGCAGCCGAGTGAGGCTGTTGTCGGCTAACTGACTTAGTCGGGTAAAACTGATAGCTTAGAATTGATTAAAAATTTTCGACGGTCGGCTAGAAATTACAAGTTTTTCAACTCATTGTTAGCTGGGATCTGAGATTTGCAGAAGTTACTGATCGCTGAGAAAAAATGGGAATAAATTTCAGTCATGTCACTGTCGCCGATAATTCAACTGACAACTTAGATTCCAGCAATATTCCATTCAGACAGAGGAGAAATTAATAAATGGTCGGTTATGCCAAAACTGACTTAAATTTCATCCATACTGCCACAAAATATTATTGACTTACTAAGTAGGGTTCTTGTAATATTTAGTATTTCTTATATTTTATTTTCCTCAAACTTCCGTTTCCATAGTTACATTGTTTAGACAAAGCAAATACAAAAGAATCTTACTTCGAACTAAAAAATTTTCTTGGGAATGTTTATATAGGTATCTAATTATGTGGTTAAAAAGATGATTGAGATGGGGCGACACATTGTCTTTTCTTGTCTGGGGCTAATGCGTAGTTTCATTATCCCCCTGTGACGTACAAATAAAAGTAAAAAAAAAACAATAAGAAGAATTGATAATATTTTACGGTAGGAGCTTAAAACACGGTGTAGAATTGTGACACGTGTTGGCAGCAAACAAACATTATATTCAATCTTGCTGAGAGTTGTATTTCTTCCATGCAATTGTCCGTTATCATAATCATGAATTGGTTTTTATGCCATTCTTGTTACGAACAAAGAAACTGTCATAACATAGTATTGCCTTAATAACAAAGAGGAAAAAGTGTCTCAACAATGACGTCATAGCTTTGTCACGTGTCTCGTCATGATTATGTTTTTTGGTTCTTAAATTCTTTCGCAAGAAATTCTCTTAAATTTTGACCATGTTTAGTTCAGCCAAAAAACTGTAAAACGAATCTTATTTCGCTTAAAAAAGTTTTTGATGGAGACTGAATTCTGTACAATTTGCAAATGACAGTGCAGCATTAACAGTGTTAGGCCGTTCTTTCAGTTAAGCTCCATTAAAGTTTGGTCTTCGCAAAGTAACAATACAATTTTGCTCCAATGATTTCAATACCTGGAGGTTATGCACTATAGCAGTCATGATAACGTCCTGCTATAAATATTGAACGACGACGATGAAATATTAGAAGAAACAATCTGTTAGAGTCAAGCAACTGTGACTTAATGCGTCGAAAGACCTTGAAAGAACCAGTCGAATGCGGTATGTATTTCGAACTGGTTGTTCCTGTTCGTTCAATTTTCTTTGAAAAATAATTAGGCCACGAAATCATTAATCATTTCTCTCTTCTTTTAACAATGGACCTTTGTTATAATATGTGCATTTCTGCTAGGACTAACATCTTTTTACTTTTGTAGACCTCCCCCGCAAATTAAAGTAACAGACTAAAACTTATCCTTCTTGTAGCAATACCAACGGGACATTACCAGTCAAAACAACCTATCCCAACAACACACTTAGGAGAACTCATGAGACTGATCCTTAAAGAAAACTCTTTTAAGTTTAATGACAAACATTTCTTACAAACACGCGGCATCGCTATGGGTACCAAAATGGCAGTAGCTTTCGCAGTCATATTCATGGCTCACATCGAAAAACAGCTACTAGCAGCTAGCCCACAAAAACCTATCTTATGGAAGAGGTATATCGATGACATTTTTTCAGTGTGGACCTTGACCGAAAAAGAAATCAGCAACTTCGTTGATTTCGCCAATTCATTCCACGCCACGATCAAATTCACTCCCGAAATGTCATGAGAAAAAATTGTTTTCCTTGATACTGAAGTTTTCAAAGGACCACGTTCCGCTGACAACAAAACTCTGGATGTTCAAACACATTACAAGCCCACAGAAACGTTTCAATATACGCACTTCTCTTCAAGTCACCCTCTTAGTGTTAAGAAGGGTTTTATTAAAGGAGAAACTTTGCGTTTACTGAGAACTAACTCGGTTAAAGAAATTTTCGAGTTACGAAAGCTAGAATTTCTAACTCGTGTACTCGAGCAAGGCTACCTGAGGGAACTCGCCGAAAATATTCCAGACGAAGTAAAATTCTTATCACGAAACGAGGCTCTACAAAACAAAACAAAAACATCCAGAAATGTTTTGCCTTTCATCACGACTTTCAACCCAGCTACGCCTAACCTAAAAAAAGTTCTTATGAAACATTGGCACCTTATAACTGAGAGCAATAAACTCGGTCAAATATATTCTGAACCTCCAATTGTCGCCTACAGGAAGGAAAAGTCTCTTAAAGACCTTCTGGTCTGAGCTAAAATTCTTTCACACATTTAACAACAACATCTCGGAGTTATAAACGGTAAGGGTCAAGTGACAATATCACAAAACCAAACCTTTCTTCATCACTCAGAATTTATTAATTTCTCCTTCTCAGAATGCTATGTTACGGTTTTTTGCATTTGGAAACTTCTAGCCTAAATTTGTAAAGTTTAACATTTCTTGTCCATTTTAATTTCTTCCATCCTCAAAAGATCTTTGATCTCACATACAGTATTTACCGTACCGTTATACTCTCAATGCCTATTTAAGTTCTATTTTCTCCGCCCTCTGGTAATCGACCTTTCCCTGTATGCGAGCTGCAAATTATTCTGGATGTTCTTCATCCGTAGAGCGAGGTCTTAAAGCTGTTGGGACTATTTCTCGCCTATCGAGCGCGGTTGCATGTTCTAAGCTTTCTCCGTTTCGATCGCATTCCCGACTACGCAAGAGGGCGGAAAATGCGCAAAAATCCACGTAAGTAATCTAGGAAGTTTAAATTTTTTTATACAAACTAATCGACAAAAGTGAGAAATGACAAGTTTTAACAGCAAACGAAATCTTCATTCAGTCCTCAGGCTAAATTGGTTTCACCCACAATTAAATGTCCTTAATGCTTAGAGATGATCTAAGTTCCTTACGAAAGTGTCTTACAGAGGAGTTAGTGTAAAGTATACGCTAAAAATTCACCAAGAGTACAGACGAATCCTTTTTTTAGCGAGGTACCATTTACGCTGTTTATCTTTAAAAGTAAGAAAAATGAATCCGGCAATCTACTGTTTCTTGTTATCGTTTCTAACCTCACAAGATTGAGGGTTTTGCCATTACTCTCTCTCTACACGAAAAAACAATATTCAAGCGTTTATGGGGGTGATCTTGATAAGTATTTTTGTAGCTGTTGATGTTAAGATGTTTTTCTTGAGTTATCAGCAGAACTTTGACTCAACTTCCTAGCCACCACATTTTGATTGAGAAAACACCCTGTTAGAACGCCCACGTTAAAAGGCATATTTCTATTTAACAATTCGATTATGCCCTCAAGAGTTCTATCGCGTGATTGAAATGATGATCGAATACAACAGAACCGATAATGAGTAGCGTAACCAATCACGGAACAGTATTCGCGATAGAACGCTAGTGGATTACAGTAGACTTATACTAAATCTCGATAGGAAAACGGAAAATGTTTTCTATTTCTTAATTAAACTTTATTAATTTTTAATCGTCATTCGCGGTACCACAGTAATATATTTTTTTGATTAGACAAGTCTACTTGCCAGCTATAACAACGTTAATTAACATCATTTAGTCACAAGATGCGCAGGAGACAAACTAATGACATCAATTCGGTAATGCGTAAATTTAACTGCTTGTGTACCGTTTATAACAGCTAAACTGGCTGGGTAATGAAAATCGGAAACTTACCGAACAAAAACCGCAATCGACTCGCTCGAGGTTTCCGCGTAAGAGGACGCTAGAAAACTACACTTATCTTTTAGTGAAATGAAAACAGAACGTTAGTAGGTTGAGTGCCTCGAGTCGTGATGATGTAAGTTATCTGCACTATTATTCATTGGCTTTCCCTGTTGATGTGGTTGTCGCCCTACCCGGCAAAAAAACAAGTACTTTGTCATGCCATTTATTCAAAAGAACTTTAAGAACCAACAAATGCACAACCTTTTTCCCCGGGCTTTTCCCTTGAAGGTGAAAGGAGCGGGAAAAGGCCCTGCCAACGGCTGGTCACGTGTCCAGCTTACACGTTGAAATCCCGCCCCTCCTGCCTTCAAGAAAAAAGTTCTGGGGACGAGGTTGGCGAATGTACCTTCTGAGTGTCGGTGTATTGTTTTTTTTTTATAGATCATTTCTCTTTGCAATCGTACTATGATCTCTATATAAACTAATTCAGGAAAATGAAGCAAACACAAGGACACAGCCTCTCCCCCTTTACAACTTGCCAAGGAATATTTATTGCTTAAGACGCAGTAGTAAATCAATATCTCAAATGGTTTTTTATTTCATTTTTTTGAATGAAATTATAAAAACAGCCAACAAACTGCACGGCTGTTTTTAATCTATTTTATTGCCAATGATTTGATTTAAATTTTGCTATTTATGGCAAACATTGTATTTTTGAGTTACCCTTTGCTTTCTTTGGCAAAACCTTTGCAGCTTGTGGCCACGTGATCTTGTCGATCAAACCAACAGATTTTGTAAAACAGCCAGCCGAACATTTTCATCGTTTTGAGTGGAAATGCCGCATGAAATAACGAACTACTGACTCTACGAGATTTTTCGTAGTCGAAAGATGTTCTTACCTCGGAAAAGTTAAGGAATGTTAATGATGTTTCTTTTCTTTCTTTTTTCAATTTCGGTTCCAAAAATAACATTAGTTTGGATGCTTTTTCAAGTCTATTAAACAAGGAAAAACACCGGAGACTGTCTAGAAAAAAGATACCTTCAAATAAAATACGCTTGGAATTGAAGTCGGGTTGCGACTGTTTAAAATACTACTTATTGTTCTTCATAATAGGTTTGGTTCTCTTCTGAAACCAGCTATCGCTAAGATGTTTTTAAGGGTTGCGTGGTACAAACAGCGAGTTTTTTTTCTTGCACCAATTAGGGGTAATTTGTTAGCATCAGAATGTTCCAGCCTAAAAATCGTCAGTTTCTAAAATAACCTTCTAACCAAAACAATATCAATGAATGTTTGTTTGTTTGAACCCAATTTCCTTCTGCTCTGCTAAAGGTCAAAGTACATCGATCGCGCGAAGTGACGTTTTCTAACGGTAGGTATCAGTGTTGCTAACGACAAATTTTGTCAAGGTTTTTAGTGTCTGATGCCTACAAAATAACAAAACAGTCACCGAAAGGACATCTTACTATAGTTAAAAAATGAAACTAGATAAGCCGGCGCCCGCTCTGCCGTCATGATTCATTGTATTGGTTTTTCAATTTAGACAGTTAATTAGAGGCTTAGATTTGTTATATTTATAATTGTTATAAAGTTGTTTTTCTGCTCACCATGACAAGGCACAATGATTTTTCTTTTACCAACATTCCTTGTAAAGAGGAAGAGTTTCTAAATTTTTGGCCTTGATATGAATATTTTTGTAGTGCAATTTGGTCTGGTTTTTCGCTTTGTCGTTATTTTAACACACTAAAAACATAACTACTAGTGGTATCACGTTGTTCTATGAAGTTTTGCCGCGTATATAATGAAGTTGTGAATTGAAGTTCTGCTTCACCCGAGTTATCCGGCCATCAAAAGGTCAGAGCTCCGTTCCCTCGTAGATTGCATCTAACGTTCCAGCAGATATTGTTTAACAAGCTGA
This sequence comes from Catalaphyllia jardinei, assembly GCA_022496165.2. NCBI lineage: Eukaryota > Metazoa > Cnidaria > Anthozoa > Scleractinia > Caryophylliidae > Catalaphyllia > Catalaphyllia jardinei. The sequence goes on from CM042747.1 coordinate 28,220,070, forward strand.
AATATTCTTCTGGAAGTTTTTCAAATCTTGGAATTCACGGAATCCAGCTCCTACTCATAGACTAAAAATAAAGTTTTCTGTAAATACGAGCTACAAATTAATAATACTGGCTGATGCAACAAGGCAACAATGCGATGAAGCACGTTTCATTGTTTGTATCGTTTACTCCACTCAAAACCCTCAATTGTTTTATGAATAGTTACTTTCGCAGAGCGAAATTAGGTATATTTGCTTTTGACTTTATTTCTTTTAGTTCCATACTGATTGTCACTGCATGTGACAGTCCTTTTGTTCTAAGTACTCATAACAGCTAGCATAAGTGAGACAGAAGCATTTTACTACGAGTTATGGAAATAAAGTTACTTAGTGAATGACATCACACATATTTCGGGGGTTTATTCGCTGTGGACGATGGTTCTTGACTATTTTGTGGTACCTTTCACGTTTTCAGTGGATTGTGAAGAAACAAGCAAAGCAGTATCGCCATATTCCTGTTAACTGTCTACAGTTCGTTTGTACTTTTTTTTGATAACTTAATTTTGTTTATAGGACTTTCGTACCATACTTGTAGTTAGTGATTCAAGGTGTTCAATGCTTTCATGACCCCCGGTAGTACCTATGCCCGACTTGTATAGATTATTCCAAAAACAAGCTCTCTAAGAACAAGAACAAAAACAAGCTCTGTGACTCAAAAAAGTAAAAAAAAAATATCAAACCAAATTTCCAAAACCAGTTTTTAGAGAGGAAGCTGGTCAAATTGGAATTTGCCTTGGAGATGTTGGTTTTTGATTTCACTTGAAAAAAACAGTCATTAGGAAACGCGCGTTTTTGAGACGCGGACGGCAACGGAAGTGAGCTATTTCACTTTTAACTTGCCCGCGCACAACCACATTCACACTGCTAAGAATCGTGTCTCCATTAGAAATGAGTAGTATAAAATTCTAGGAGACAAAACGGTCCTGGCACGCGAAATATTCTCTTTCGGTTGCCGTCCGCGTCCCAAAAACGTGCGTGCTTAAGCTCCCTAATAACTGAACTCGGTCGCTGTTTAACAATTAGACCCGTAGCCCAAAAGGGTCACGGGTCAATAGCCCATGAGGCGAAGCCGAATGTGCTATTGAACCGTGGCCCTTGAGGGCTAAGGGTCTAATTGTTTTAGTATCACCCAACTAGTCGGACAGAAAAGGCAATAACAAAGTTAGCAAATGCAAGTTTAAGAAATATTTATTTGGGGAAAAAAACGAAAGAAAAACCGGCGAATTTCGCTACTCGATGACTATTACTATTAGACCCCTAGTAGCGTAGCCAGTCAAAATGCAGTCCACTATTTGGGTGATACTAATTTCGGATAGTCACTGTTAACAAGCGTAAAGTCTTATGATCGTTAGTTTAACAAATTTACGTTGTTGATTATTAATAAATTGTGTCATCACTTGGATGATGGTTTTAACAATTATTGGCCGTATTCTCCCAGAGGAAAGAGAGAGCAAATGATGATGATGGAAGAGGTTGAGCGAAATATCGTTATTTGTCAGTGACGTTATTTGTCAGTTATTCGGCTGAGGAAAATCATTCATCTGCAAGACAATGAAAAATCGCGCTCTTTTGCGAAAGTCGAGTTCAAAAATTGTTTTATCATTCCATCACCAAGTTTTTTTCCCATATTTAAATCACTCTCTAACATCTATGGGGAGCGAACTGCCATTTTTTACGGAGGAATGTGGTTACAATTACGCATGAGCAGAACATTGTTTGAAGCAAAACACGTTTACACCGTTTTACGCATGTGCAAACCAGCCATGTTTCGCGGGCAGTTACTTGAAGGTCACGTGGTGGGATTTCGGCCAATGAAAAAGAAGAAAAAATGCATCGAATGACAAATCCACTTCATTTTCCAGAATATTGTCATTGGGTGTGTCAACTGGCATCTACTTGAACACTTTTCGGCTGTCATTTTCGCGAAGTAGAAAATAACAAAAAGCTTCTAGCGATCTTGATATTAATTTTCAGATATTAATTTTGAGCCGCAAAACAAGAGGGACAGAAGGAAGGAGTTATACTTTCATACTCGTTGTGGTTATTTATACCTCTTTTTCTTTTCATTTGTTCATTTGAAGAAAAATTCTGATGCAGTTCAAATAGATGTATTTTTTTGTTTTGTAATTATGTCAATGGTTTTCCCATTCCTTTGAAAATGTTGCCTTTCTAGTGGATTTGGTCAGATGACTGGTCCGCTGTCTCCATTTGGAAAGCATTTCTTTCTCAGCGTTTGGGAAGGAGAATACTTCTCAAAGGAATTTTATAGAGATTTTCCTGATAACTGTATATTGACCGACCAGTTCTTTTCTCTGCTTCCAAATGTTTCTGTGATGTTGTTATCAAATACATTATTTTCGGTGCAATTTCAAGTGCGCGTAAAGATCCAGCGAGCAGGACAAGAATATTCTACCTTGATCTAACTTCCGTGCCAAAAATAACACTTACATGAAAGCAATGTTTGTTTGAGAACAAAGTACTTCCTAAAGTCAATATAAATGGAATCAAATCATGCTGATTTCAAGGGATATTTGCCAACCAAGGTTTGAGAGATTTAGGAGGGGCGCCTCCCAAATTCAAACTCAGCACTCAGTTCCGACAGTGAGTGAAAAAGACAAGCCCAATTTTACTCACTCCGGTTAATTAAACGTTAAATACTCAGTCAAACAGTTGATCGTGACTGTAAGATTTGTTTTTATAGCTTTATGGTGATTAAATTATCTTCTAGTAAGAGGTGCAAGTTAATGCAACGCAACATTCTTGAGTGCAGTCTAAAATAAGAGTAAACTTGTTTGGTTTTGAATTTTCTTGACTCGAATATTTTAACTTAATACTTTTTATGTTAAAAGTTTTAAGATGATATTAAGAACACCAGACTTTCGTCATTTTATGCATGGGCGATTCAGTGAAATGTGTTAATGTAAGCGCAATAATTGTTGCTTATATTGAAAGACCAGATAACAACACTGTGATTGTCTTGTTGAAAAACAACTGATTTTGGTTAGTGTTTAGAAATCAAATGTATAAGTTCGCATCCTCCAAGGTCATGATACATTGATTAATTGAATGTTATTACAAATATTCATTCAGTCTATCTGCCTGACAGTGTTCGATTGTCCGTCCGATCCGTACTTCACTAAAGCCGTTAGTCAGTCAGTAAGTCTGCTAAAACTTTCTTTTGAAATGCCTATCTTATAGCACCGGTAAGTGTTGTGGCAATTACTATGACCCAAATCTGACGCAATTAGCCTATTAAAGGCGAAACAAAAATGTTCTCACACGAAGATTCCGGAACACTTTTAGTCATCCAGTGTGCACAAGTCGGCGTGATTTGACATTTCCAGTGATGACACGGCTACTATGTAATAATTTATTCCATCTGTCGTTTTGGGTAAGTTTAACAATTTGATGACACGCGACAAAGCATTGAAGACTTGATTTCAACATTGCTCGATCACACGCAATTATAAATAAATTATATATTATGTATTAGTAATAAAAAGATAATATAATTTATTTATGACTGAAACTAATGTTATTGAATTGTTTTTTTTATATCTTGGTGTACTCATTAGTCACTGAATGTATTTGCTAAAAAAAGTATGAATGGAAAAAATCCAAACACCAATAACGACAAAGAAAAGAGCAGTTAAAAAGAACAAGAGAGCTAAGGAGAGTGTTAACGTCATCATACAAATCAAATATCGTGTACAACGACGAAATCAAACTATGACGACCAACTATGATTTACTTTCAGGTGAAAAGCCACTATCTGCTATTCACTGAGGCCAGGCAAAAAACTTAAACAGCTTAATTCGTGTTAATTTTATGTTAAGGCCGCGAAACATCAAGATGGTTAAACGAAACTGAACAGTTCACTTAAATACTTTGTAACTAAGCATTTTTGCTTTTTTGTAGCTATGCGTGAGGACAAGGTTGACTTCGTCCTATCTTCCTGCATAGCACGCGACATATTGACCTACACGATTTGGTTTGTTAGGTTGACTTAAATCAGTTTTTATTCTTAAATGACATTATCAGAAACGCATGCATGTCTACTATATGTTGTTTTATTTTCGCTCAATGTAAAGTTCCTTTCCATTAGATTTTGTTTTCTAAAATAAACTGAGTTAGGGAGATCAACTAATAAAACTTGAACCATAAACTATGACTCCTCTCTCTTGTGAAGCAATATTTTAAATGCCTCCTACAAAAGAATAATTAAAATCTTTTGTGCAAGATAACACGCCATCAGTTATGGTGCATTTTTTGCAACAATTTGATTCAAAAAGGTTTGATATATTTTTTAAATCCAGTTGTTTGCAGATGAAGAAATTGCTTCCACGAACAGTTCTCATTCGCCAATAAGAAGCAGACTATGACCGGACAAAAACCGGCATTGCCTTCAATTTAGTAGAGAGAAACTATCACTGAAACCCTCTACAGTGAATAGAGGTAAAATTCAAATATTAGTTTTTTTTCAGATATTAATTTTCAGCCGGAAAACAAAGGGACAGAAGGAAGGAGTTATATTCTCAGACCCGTTGTGGTTATTTATACCTCTCTTTCTTTTCATGGTAAGTGAAATGCCCGTTTTAAGAAACTTTTTGGGTGGCGTTTTACATCCCTTGAACAATGTGTTGCATTTCCAGTGACTTTTCCTGCCTTGCAATTGGAAAGCATTTCTTTCTACTCCTTTGGTAAATAGAATACTTTTAGAAGACAATTTATTGCTGACAGAGCGGTTCTTTTCCTTGCTTTCATTTCTTGGTGTTGCTATTAAGTACATTTTTTTTCGGCGCTACGCATGTGTATTTAAAAATTTGCCAAGCAAGAATACTCTCATTTATGATATTTTGCCGTTATCGGACTTCCCATCCAATAATAGTACTAAGGCTTTAAACACGAAAGCAATGTTTGTTTGAATACAAATGTTTTGCTTCATAAAGTCAATATAAATGAAATGAAATCATGCTAGTTTCAAAGGATATTTTCTAACCAAGACTGAAAGGTTTCAAGAGGTTTAGGAAGTGGCACCACACAAAATTCAAATTCAAATATTCAGTGGGATATCTCGAGCCCAGTTTCACCACCTTCGGTTAATTTAATGTCTAGTAGTCAAACATTTTATTAGCAACTTTAAAATCTTTTTTTTATAGCGTTACGTTGACAAAATTATTTTTCTGCTAATATGTACAAAGTAAAGCAAAACAGCGTTCTTAATTGTAGTAAAAACATTTATCTTACAGGAGTGAGTAAACAAAAACACAGCCATGTTTGATTTAAAAATTTCTTCACTCAACTATTTTAGCTAATTCTAGTTTAGGTTTAGATTTTTCTGATATGAAGACCAATTCAAGACGTTCGTCATTTTATTCACAGGTGATTCATTGAAATATCTTAACGTAAGCGCTGTAATTGCAATTGTATAGCTTAAAAATAACTGATTTCCGTAACTGTTTAGAAATCGAATGTCTTAAGTTCACATTCTCCAAGGTAATATATTGGTTAATTGACAGTTATTCAGTCATTCATTCCGGCATTCTGTCTGTCTGTACATGTCTTACTGTCTGTTCGCGGTCAGTACTCCACTGAGGCAGACCTGAATAATGATTTTATTAAAGACCAAACAAAAAAATCTAACAAAAAGGTTCCGGAACTGCACGTTCATTCAACCACTGTGTATAGATCAACTGCTCAATCCCATATGTGCGTGTGATTTGGAATTTTCAGTGATAAAACGTATTCTTGATGTCAGTTGTCGTTCATGCCGTATTGTAATATCCCATCTGTCGTTTCAGGTTTTTTTTAAGATATGATAACAAATTCTCGTGACACGAGCAAAACATTGCATACGTGATCCCAATATTGCGCCACATGAACCTCTTATATAAGCCATCTTGTCTGGGCTGTACAACCTAGCTGCCTTACTTTACGGTGCCAATTTTCTCAACATTTCTTTTTTAGGAATAATAATAAAAAATGTCTGCCCTGCAGACTTCACGTTTACCCAGTAAAACGTATATTCTATACAAATATTCGCTGTAATCAGCACCTTATTCTCTAATTGCATACTGTTCTATATCTTTTGCCGGTTTGGCGACACAAAAATCTCACGCAATTGCTATAAATTATAAATTACTTAATGAAAAGTGAATATATTTACGACTGAAATTAAACTTATGTTATTGAGATTTTCTTTTTTACATCTCGTTGTGCTCATTAGTTTTTAACTTAAACAGTCACTGACTGTTATTTTCTGGGAAAATATGGATTGAAAAAGCCTAAATACGACTTACCTTGAACGACAAAGAAAAAAGCACTTAAAAAGAGACAAGGGAGCTAAGGAGAGTGTTGACGTCATCGTACAAATCAAATATCGTGTACAACACTGACGAAAACCAAGGTGAAAAGCCACTATCGGGCTACTCAGGACCATTTATTTTATAAAATCAAATATCTGCTACTACGAAACTCAAACGTCTGCATCAACGATTGACATTGTTTGACAAGAAATACTTTTCGCCGATTCTCTTTTGGATTGACAGTTTGAAACAGAAAGTCACTGCAAGTGTAATTTGATCCGTTTTGAATAATTTCTATATACGGAACACATCCTGTCTAGACGCCCTCCTTTTGGTCTAGAGATTTATTCACATTTACTTCGCATTTAAAGATTTTTGCCGACTCTTTTTTCAAATTAATTATATTTCTTTGTCGTTTGTAACTCGCGTGAAAATTCAGCGAGCAAATAATTTTTTAGTGATATTTATCTTTCTTTGACTTCCCTTCCAAACTGCAAACTATGAATACTACTAGATATGGAGACAACGTTCTAACCAACTCTGGTAATTAACGTAAAGCATTAGCAAATTTGTTTTATTTATACCTTTTTTATGAGAAAATTTGTGTTTCTCTGTTGAGCACGCCAAATTTAAGCCAAAAAATATTCTTACTGCGGTAAGAATGAAATTATCTTAAGGGGGAAGACCAACGCCACTCTTAAGTTTGGGTTACAATTGCTCCTTACGAAATTCGTTTGCAGCTTCGCTCGGCATTATTTTGCCGCTTAAGGTTTAAATAGCATTTTATAATAATTCCTGATGCATGACGAAATAATGACACTAGCTGTTAACAATTTTTTCGTTTGTTTAAATAGTTTTGAGAGAATAACATTCAACTAGTATCAAAAGATGTCTTCCAGTTTAAGATTAAATTCCGTTTAAATGACGAAAACTTCATACATAGTTCACCATGTCCGTTTAGATCCATGCTGTGAACCAATTTCTGTTATTGTGACTAAAATATGTACATATTAGCTCCCTTTTGTTCAGTATCTTTTTCGGACCTGAATGTATTATCTGATATTCGTAGTACATGTAGTTGATATGTATTTGTTCAAAAGGTAACTGCACACTAATTTCTAGAATGATAAGTTTCATTTTTTTTATTTTTCTGATCTTTGGACGGAAGTGAATATTTCTCTTTCTTGATTTTCAAAGATTTTTAAATTCAAAACTTTTCTTGAGCAGCTTTGACATAATTTCCTATGACCCACGATTTAAGGCACTTTGTGTTTCGATCAGCAGCAGAATTTGTACACACGTGTCAACTTCCATAAAATTTCCAAGAAAGTGGTGAAAGTATATTCCCTCAGCCGTTTTACTGTTATGGATTACAAAGCATATAACCATCTCATTTATTAAATTTTGTCTCAGCTTTTCCAGATTGTAGCAGTTTTATCTTTCGAGTCGTCTTTATCGTTATTTTATGAAAAAAGTTCCTAATGCACTTGAAAGATAGTCATTCGTGCTCTTTAGTTTGATGGTTATATTTTCCTCATTTTGAATGTGTCAAAATTCGCCTACTCTCGAACAATGGGACAATTCTTTGATATATTAAAACTTATGTTCGAATGTTTTAATTTACTTACTGCACTTAGCACGTGAGTGTGGAATGTGGCATGGCAACAGTATCCAAAACAAACTAACCTAAGTGTCGCAAAAAAAATGTCCACCTCTCAATTAGGAATAATGCAATGACTTGACAATTTATACGTTGCGTGATTGCTCTAAGAATTTAATGTCCGTTTCCAAATTGTCGAGATCCACAGCATTCTTTTCCTGTTACAAAGCAACTAACAAAACTATTTCCTTTTCGAAACTGCCAAAATTCTGATCCAAATTCAATTGCTGGTTTTCGCATGACGTCACTACAATTCAAACTTTAGAACTATTGATTTTTTCTTTCATGATGTATGAGAGCAGCTAACAACTAATATTCATACAAATTTTCACTCCGAATGGGTTCTTGATTTAGTGATAAGCTACCCTTGAATTTCTAAGCTTTTGCGTGACGCGGCATTTACATGACGGCCGAGAGAGCTGTAATGTTGGTTTAAAAAGTGACTTATTACGAGAAATTTGGCTATCTGAACATTTCTTGTATTAGAATAAAGTATTATTGTTACGTTTTTTAGTTCTTCGAGAGATAAATGCACGCTTTTGTAGTAAAACTCAGTGACAGATGTTTCTGCTGGTTTCCGGCCGCCATGTTGGTGCCCATCTCAATGGGCACCAGCATGGCGTCTCCATACAAATCTCTCTAAATTTGGGGAAACGTTTCTTCGTATATCTTCCTTAAGAAAATTGCTGTGACCTAAATCTTGGCGAGAGTCTTTGCATTTTTATCTACTTTCTTTTCCTAGGTTCTGGATTTAATCTATTGAACAGTTTTGTTTTTTTTTTATTTTGATCTATTTTGAATGGCGTGACACTGAAAACCAGCAATACCAAGAAATACCAAAAAAATTCTGACTAGGACCATGACCCTTGGTCTATTTTTGACGCAGGCTAATAAACGTCCATCGGAAATGATCCTCTAAGAGATTGTTGTGCTGTATAGAAAAGCAAGTGGAAACACTTGATTTACTTTGTTTTTAAGTTCAATTCATCGAAGGTTCCTTAACAAGCTTTTCGATAACCATTCTAGCCGAGCACAGAGCGAAAACTCTGTTGTCCCGGGTGGTTACTTTTATTTACTCATAATTGATAACCAAGAGAGAAAATAGAATGTGTATTTTTGTTTTAGAGAATAAATCAGAAACAATGGTGACTGAAAAATGTACTTAATTATACAAGCAGAACAATGTGCTGCTTTGTCCGGTAGGATATGAGGAATATATTGAACTAAATTGTAATTTTCGCACTTCAATGGAACGAGCTTAGATCGCTTGAACACTGGTTTAGTTTACGTTCAAAACAAATCGCTGTTTTGAGAGAAGCTGAAGCCCTGCATGGGTCTCCTGTTACAGTGAGGTTCAGTTGTTTTTAGTGGGTAACCCATCGGTGGACAAATGTCACCCCCAGGGTTTTGGTTTAAGAGAGATCACAAGGACGAAGCTGAGTTGTAATATTATATTAATGGACTGTTTTTTGTTGGCTTTTAAGTGATATGACGCTGGCAGGTGATACATAAATCGATGGCATTTTAGCTTCAATACAAATCAATATAAGAGATCTCAAGTATGGACTCAACTAAATGTTATTTTTTTAAGATATTGCCAGAATAAGAGAAACCTAGGACCCCTGTACTGCCACGGAAAGTTCCTGAGAAATCCCGTTTGATAAGTTGCTAAAAGGATCGCATTCCGCTGGTATAGTCCTAAAGACTTTTTGAAATAAGTTTCGTCAAAAGCCAATGTCAGTTTATTAGAAAGAGTTTTTTCTATCAATCGATGAAAACACCTGACTCTAAAACTGTCAAAAGAAACAATTTCGGCTTTTTTTTACATTATCCTTTCCAAATTCTCCATGTCAAGCAAGATACGAATTCTCCATACCAATCTTACTATATTTCTAACAGCACTTCAGGAGAATTTGTCTGACGAAGCATTCTCGTGACATGTATATATTCTTGCATAATTGCATATTGGAAATGTGGGAACTGACATGATAATACCCATTAGAGCTTAAGTTATTATAGAACAAGATTCTGAACAAAAACAAGCTTTGTCTATCTTTATCTACTTTGTTTGGCACCTTTCGAGAGAAAGTTGATAGCCAAAGTATAAACTGGCCTTGGAATTTCTCTGGCTGCACTGTCAAATTTATCTTATGTGCTGTTAAGTTTAGTTACGATATCCGGTAGCTTTCATAAAATACTTCCATTTGAACTTTAAGAGAGCAATATTTGCCAGAGGTTTCCGGAATTTAAAATACTCGTACTTGCAACCCACACTTACTTCTTAGCCAATATTTCCAAAACAGTGCAACAGCGCTACTCTAAAATAACAGCACGAGTTTCAACAAGTGCAATTGTCTTCAACAGACTTTCGTGTATTTCTTCTTGGTGACAGACAGAATTTTCTCATTTAGACTACCTGTTTATTTAGTTTCAAGTCTGTAATTACACTCGCGATAATGCTATCGATTTGTTTAGTTTGTGTAAACTTCCGTGACATATTTTGAATTTATGGTGTTGTGATACCAACTAAATATTGCCTTTAATTATCCACCAATATCATCCACAGATTTATGGAAGTACGTGAGTTTTCATTAATCCGTTCTTTAGACTTCTTTAATTCCTTGCTCTGATTTTCCTCTTCCGCTAAATTCTTCACCAGTTAAAGAAAGTTTACATTCAGTTTTGGGACTTTGACAAAATTTTGTCTTTTTGATTTCATCAAAAGCTCTCTTTTGAGAACACTCTCTAATTGCGTGCGGCGATATCTACGAAAGTAAAAGCACTACTAACTTTCGCTCGCAGCTGGATCGGAATATTTCTGACATATGAATGAGTACGTTACAGTCTCATAATATACAACTTAATAATGAAGTAATTCTCTGCCTGAAATATTTTTAACGTTTAATATTAAACAACGTTATTGCCGTAAGTTGGGCACGAAACCTTGGAAACATTACAACGCTGATTCAAAGGAGAAGGTCGAACAAGTGTGGAATTTGAAATAGAAGGAAAAATAACGCTATCTGTGTTTTCTACGAAACCGTGTAGGCAAACAAAACCTGCGCCACTGAAAAAAAATTTCCTTTATTTCCGGGATTTACTTGACAGACTTGTAATTCTCTAGACAATGGACTAATTAAATGGATAAAACCAACTAAAAGATCAAAATATACATACTTTTTAAAGCACTTATCGCATTCGGCTTAGTGATGTTGCTTACGGATGATAAATAGATTAGCCGTGAGGGGGGATTAATGGAAAATCAGCCAAAGACTACAAACACGCAAGTCGACCAAAACAATTCACAAAAAACTCGAGTTGTGTTAATCTGTGTCTTAGGAAAAGCTAAAAACACAAAATCAGGTCAGAAATGTGTCCCTCTATGTTCTTTTTTAAAGAGGGGATGTCGATTCGGTTACCCATGCGTGCAACCCCGGGGATCACATTCTTGTTCCCACTTCAAATATAAACGCTATAAATATTCTCCGCATGTGGTCGTAGTGTTACAGTTCCCACGATCCACCACCTCTACCATAAGGACAAAAGACCGCTTACAAGTCGTCGTATTGGCTCGGTCACGTGACTTGCTTGCCTAGCGCTTATATACTGGAACGCTTTTGCGAAATGCTATAGTGCTTTTTGAAGCAACTCGAACGGTACTTGACTGTCACAGTTGGAATAAGACTTATCTGTGTTTGCTTACTCAGGAAATTATCTACAGAAGAAGATGTCAGCATTTAGCCCAGTCTCAAACTACGAAAAAGGTGCGGATTATTTTCCGTCTGTTCCGTCCGTGAGTACAGTAACCTGGCCTAGCGCTGTTCCACCAGCGTTTGATCTCGGACCGTGGTATTCGTGGGGGCTACCACACTCCAAGTTGAACTGTCACGGGCCTCCTCCTCCACCAGCCGTTACCCCGTTGGAGTACACAAGCTTTTGGCCGACTGTGCCCTCCCTAGGAAGCTGTGGTTTCTTCCTACCCTCTGGTAGTTCTCTGGCTAGATCGTACGAAAAGCCCTCTCAGTCGTACATAGGCCTCATCGCGGAAGCCATCCTAAGCTCTCCGGAGAAGAAGCTTGTGCTAAGCGACATTTACAGTTACATCCTAACACGCTATCCGTACTTCAGGACCAAAGGCAGCGGTTGGAGGAACAGCATTCGACACAATCTTTCGCTAAATGATTGCTTCATTAAGGCTGGTCGAAGTCCAAATGGAAAGGGCCATTTCTGGACGATTTGCCCCATGTATTACGAAGACTTCTTACACGGAGACTACCGCCGGAGAAGAGCTGGAAAGCCGTGTCTAAAGTTGGATTTGAAATCCGAGCGACTTCTGGCCGATCCTCACCGTTACTTTGCCTTTTTCAGCGAAGAAACAAAGCCGAGCACGATCGCGCAAAGGGAAACAACTCCGCCGAGGTACGAAGAACGCGATCGCGATGAAATCAGAGACAGAGAGATCGACTGTGTCTCGATCGAACAGTGTTCGCCTGAACAGGAATCAGGACGAAGAAGAAGCTTTGACGTGCAGAGTTTACTTTCGCCTCCGAATTAAATAGACTGTAAAAAATAGAACAAAGACTTGAATTAAGGTCAAGAACATAATTTATATATAACGTCTGGATTATGATAATTTAATTTTATGAATTTAGTATCTTACAAAGTTGTTCTCGGGTCATAGTTTATCCAGCAAAAAACCGTCTTTCCAGTCATTGCTATGTATGAGAAAGTCAAACAAGAAAAAGGGGAAAAGTAAGATGCATTTTCATATTAGGATCTTGAAATCAACAACGCAATTTTGTGTTGCGTGCGGACGAGTGATATTAATTCATGAACACAACTTGAAAACCCCAAATTGCATTTGTTTATGTAAGTTTAACGATCGCGCATATTGTCTTTTAATTCCGGTCTTTTTCTTAGCAAAAATCATTCTTTGTATTAGAAGGAAATAGTTAGTAGCATTACCTAATTTCATGTTTCAAAGCTGGGTGAATTCGAACTATATGATTATATTGAAGAATGGGGAAAGAAAAATAAAGAAAAATTTCCAACACCATTTTCACATTGTTTTGTGTTTTAAGGTGCTCAATATAAGTGCTAATGGAGACATTATCAAAACAAGTTTCGTTCTTGGTAAATCTTAGAACTGCGGAAGATATGAAATCTTGCGCTTACAAATACGCGAAATTGAAGGGGAGAATGCATTGTGAATTTTTCGGGAATTGAAAGCTGAAGTTTGACTTTAGTGATTGGCATACAGCGATATCATGACGTGTTTAAAGACGCGATTACCTACAACACAATTAATTGACAATCTGAAGAGGAGACGCAAGCCTGACTTAAACTTTGCCTGGGGAGAGAATTTAAATGCAGTGTAAAACTTACCGAACAAAGAAACTGCTTTAAGGGGGAACTTAATTGCTTCGGATGGATATAACAACTATTGAAAACTGTCGCGGCGAGGAATTGCCGTTGTCGCGGTTTTTTTTTCAAGGAAGAAAGAGAGTCTAATACGCACGCGCAACCTGCACAGGCCTGTTACTCTCCATAAGCTTTGATAAACAGCATGGTTGGATTACTCGGTCCATGGTTTACTAAAGATTTATCACTGACCAACGACTTATAAAGAAGAAGTATTGTTAACTCAAGTTAAACTGATTAAGCATTCCTTTACTATTTTAGGCTTGCTCTGTTATTGATTAGCATGCAGTTTATTTTTCAAACTGCTCGAGAGATGACCTTCTAAGAATACTGTTGTGCTGCGTGGGCGGGAAGGTGTAAACAGTCATTTTGTTGATATGGTAAATCGACTGCCATTTTTCACCAAAATAGCAGGCCTTTTGAATGGCAGTCCTTTCATAAGCTAACTGTCAAAGGGTCGGCCATCTTCATCTAAACGAAGTTTGTGGCCAGCCAATTAACCAGCTATAATCATTTCAAATAAGTGAATTTGAATGGCTGTGCTGTCATGGACTTTTCAACAAGACCGAGTGGGTAGCCATGATGCAAAACTAAGAACAGCTCCACTTTTTATTCATGAGGGATTGATTCCATAAATTTACCGTTTAACTACTGCCCCTCAATTTTTCAAGGCCGGGATAGTCAGGGAGATAAGGAACAGTCGAGTTGACCGTCTAATAATTTCAAACTCTAAGTCACTATAACGTATCCTGATAGATCAGACTGATAGATCCTGTGCAAGTATAATGAACAAATTTATTTCCACGTGTAGCTCAGCTAAGGCCCAGTTTGTTCGCGTAAATCTGAATCCGTGATACATATACTCCACCCAGAACAGCAAAAAGAAACTTTTAACTGCATGCTGTCTCCCATTTGTTTACATGGGATGTGGTCAGTGATGTATGGTACAGCCGAGTTGATTTTTTTTAAAATTCGCCTAATGTACGAAGCCCGAGATAATGTTTTAAGATTTCAAACTCTCAGTCAGTAGTGACTAAATAGCTTATAGCTTATAGCGTCTCCTGATAAGACAAACAGTTGTTGCCCAGCTGGGGTCTATTTTGCCCAGTGTTTCCCAGTTTTCGCCCACGAAAACTAAGCATCCAGTGAGGTGTACATACACCTTAATCATTTATATCTGAGCCAAGCAAGAGTACTTAGATCTTGAGCCTTAGTAAGCCAAGTCAGTGTGAGGGATGACTATGTTATCAAAAGAAGCCCTATTAGAAAGCTCGGAATTAACTATTGCATTTTTACAACTAAAAAACTGAACTATAAAGCGCCGTAGGGTACGCCTGTGATAATAAAACCATGTAAACTCTATATTGACCTCGTAAGTACATAAAATTATGAAAGCAAAGAAAACGTCGGAATGAAATGAAACCTAGAGAGAACTTTCTGAGACACAAAATAATTACAAATAGCGAAAACCAAAATTTGTTGAACATTAAAGCACCATTATCTCTTCGTAGTTTCCTTGTATAACCTGCCAATGGTTAAAGACTAGAACTTAGCAGGAGTCCAAGAACCCCTGCACTTTTTTCTTTTAGATTCATGCAGTATAGCTTTGATTGACGCTGAACTTTCAAACAATATAATAAACTCTAGGGGACATGATAACATAGTTCTTTATTGCACCGTATCCATAATATGCATGGTCCGACATGTCTTAGCCTAAATTCACTCAGTCCGAAATGTTTTTGATATTGTCCAGGTGGAGGAAAACTAACATTTGAGCAGGTTTATACCGTTTTATTCTTCAGTAATCCTTGCAGCTGTACTCTGCCATGAGACCGATCTAACACTGTAGTAGGGTCTTCCTAGGCCAATAAACTGTTATATTTTTATTTCAGCACACATCTATCTATTTTATACCAAATACTCTTCTTTTTGTGAAGAATTTAAATTTCGTGGCTGATATGACGCGGCGTTTCGTCTCGGCGAAGAGACTCATCAGATACTTTTCGAATTCCAGCAAACTCGTTGAGCATCGCGCTCAAAGTCCCGTTCGCGAAGTCAAGATGTTAGCAGTCTGGCCCTCTATCGCAGAAGGATTCCCAACCGCAAGTTCACGAGTTATGTGCAATAAAAAATTTTCAAGTACTCTTCTTTTTATGACGATACAAAACTTTTTTAGCCAAAGTTTTGCTATGGATCGATTTGACGTAAGAGACCCCAGAAAAAGAGAATGATGAAACAAAACTGCTTATAACGTGACAAGGCATGGGGTTCTAGGTTTAACTAGCATGTACTTAACGTGTTTTGCGTGCAAACTTCACTTCAGCCTTCCGTTATGATATCGGATGGGTGTTTAGTGTGCTATATTGAAAACTTCGGATTAAATCCCCCTTGAAAGGGCGTGTGATATAAGCTCAGGTCCATGCGGCAGATCTTATAGTGGGTGGGAAGAAGGTGGGGTGTTGATGATAAGATCACGTAATGGCCCTCAAATTTGGATAAAAGGCACATAAAAGGGATGACTACAACGGAACGGATAAACTGCTTTATGTATCTCCACACTTTCTTTCGTTAGTTTTTTCTTCCATAACCTGGATTAAGCAGGAACTTCTATCTTAGAGTTTCAATTGGTTCGCAGGGCTCACTCGAGGACAGGTTTGAGTCAAGTATTTACTTTAACCACTACTTTGGGAAGACCACCCTGAATAGTATGATACAAATCATATGTTAAATAACTATCGATATAGAGCGCATATGCTTTGGTTTTGAATGATAAAGCTAAACGATTGGCTTCCAACTTTTGCACCTCTTTATCGTACAGTCTGAGGTAAACTATCATTTCGTTTGCATACGCCTTCCCGCGCTTCGCTCAGTTACATGCACTTGCTTCACGTTTTGATTGGTTCATTGCATGGGCGTAGCCAGGATTTTTCAAAAGGCGTTACTCACCAGAGGGTACTCACCAGATTGTCACCTGAATATTGTAGGTTGTTTGCTTACAAAAAGGCTTACAAAGGGGGGGTCACAGGCACCCGAGGACCCCCCCCCGGCTACGCCCTTGGTTCATTGCCTTGTTAGTGTCTATTGTGTCCCTTTTGTGATTGGTTGGTGTAATAACTTTGGTTTCAGTCTTTCAAAGAAAATCGACTCACAAAACTCAGTGAATAAAAGAGTGACTGACGTATTTTTTTTTAATCAAGATCCTTTTCACGAGAACTGACTGAACTTTAATGACTATTTGGTATCTAAAGCTTCTAGCTGATGGGGTTCATCTGAGCTAAAAGATAATAATAAATAATAATAATAGCTCCCCATCCGAAAGTAAAATTAACTACCTTCCTAAGATATGGTGTAAAGCAAAAATTGATCGATTAAATATGTTTTTGAAGAAGCACATTAAACTTAAAAAAATCTTCAATTCAATTCAAAAATCTTCATTTCAAGACATGATATATACTAGAGATATCAAACACCAATGTATGAGATCAGCACTGCATTTCCGTTTTGACAACAATTATTTACTTATTTACCGAAGGAAACAGGGTGAGTATTCGTTAGTTTGTTACTTAAGTTTGTTGTCATGGAGATATGTAACACTTGCGCCAGTGGGCTACCTTAATTATAAAAATGTTACAAAATAGTTGAGGCTATCCCCAAACTTGCATTTTTATTTAAACAAATGCCTTTATTAATATGATAACGAAGACAACTAAACAAACTAGTTTACAAATTGTTGTAGTGGCGCGAAGGTGGAGTAAAGGAAACCTTTGTTGGTAAGACGATTGCCCTTTCATACTAACATTATCCACTCGGTGAGATTTGATTAGGAAATAGTTTAAGCCTTGATTATTTCTGTTACTCTGACAGAAGCTTTACTCTGCACAAGAGAGGAAAAACAGACATCACTGCAGAAGCACTGCATTGTAGAGCTGCGAGAATTATCTTTGAGCTACCTTGGGAGATGTCCAACGCAGATGTTATGAAAAAGGCTAATTGGTCTTCTTTAGCCTTTATGTATAAAATTAGCTTAGCTAAGCTTATGTATAAAATCTACAATAACCTGACTCCTGACGCTATGTCAGCTATTATTAAGAACAATGATAACACCAAGCGATACCAACTAAGGAAGAAACTGAAAATTGATGTCCCACGTTTTAACACCAACTACATGAGGAACTCTGTAGTTCGTAGAGGAGCAATAGTTTGGAACACGTTGGTTCCTCAACTTAATGACGATATAGACAATGTTAAGAAATACGCGATTATGGCAAGACGGTCAAAGACTCTGTTACACCTAGATTTTGACTGTATCTCCCCTCAAACATTAACCAGAAGGGAGGAAGATTTTAAGTATAATTAGTGTTAATAATCAGTCGATACTAGAGTACCACCTTGTATTTTAGAATTTTAAGCTTTTATCGTTTTAGACTTGTAAGTATTGAGTAGCTATAAAGCTGGTGTACACCCTATTTATTTTTATTTAATTAGTTATCTCCGGACTTAGTTATTTAGACACGACCCCACAAGCGAAGCGTCGCTTTAAATACTTATCGTGTATAAATAAAGATTATTGATTGATTGATCACTAACTCGCGTTACTGATATGCCGGAACTTTGAGTTCATTGGATACTCAGAGAGACATCAGAGAAGTCTATGAAAGTTAAGAAGTGGACACAGAGGATTGAGCATTTCATAACCCGGTTTTTGTTTCTCAATTAGATTTAAAGTTTAGGTGATAACGATCACTCCTTCCCCCACGATTATCAACCCTAACACCTCAACCGAAGGATGAATTGTTAATTAAAAAAGAAATAGTGCGAACTGTCTTCGACTCGTGGATCACACAAGTAAAACAAAACAAACTTCCAAAACTCATGAAATTACCAAAAAAGATCCAAGAAATTACATGGTACTGCTGAGTTAAAGCGTTAGTCCAAACGTTTGGTAAAAGATCCTAATCGATTAATTAGGTTATGCGGGTCATCAAAGTGAACTTGCCTTTTTGCAGTAGTCTACCCCGTTGAATTCAATAAGTGACTGTTCAAATGTGGAGTGGTTTTCAGATTATCTGCCTTTGCACAAGACTTAATAAAAATAGAGAAATGCTGACAACTGCAAAATAAAGATTAAATCATACAGTCAAAAACCTTTGGAACTTTGTAGTAAGACCTCAAATCTCTCCAGAAATGTTCAACATGTAGATTCTTCTAACAATACCATCCACTTGGTTAATCACGTGCCCATTTTTTTTTTATGTGGACGAAATCGAATTTTTCCGCGGTTTGAAAATTAGCGGGAAAATATTCTCTCGTCGGTATGAACTATCAAGGGACTCTCGGGAGAGTATATTAGGAGCGGTTGTATGCAAATTCATCCTCTTGGTGTTCTCTGGAGGCGACTCGCTTTTATTTTTGTTCCTGTCTTCATGGGTAGCGAACAAGAAACTAGTGGCTCTCTTTCTCCTGAACTGGCTGTTGTTCTAGATGCGCAGAAGAATGCAATCTTGACCGCTGTTAATGCACAAATTCAAGGTCTCCAGACCAATTTGCATCAAGCGCAGTCAGATTTGGCCGTTCAAATAGCGTCAGACCTTCAACCTGACACCTACGCGTTCAAGAAGAAAGGAAACGAGCAGCAGTTTAGTTTTAATCGTAAAGTGGCCAAGACAAGTGGTACAGCCCTGAAAGCCCTTGAGAGCGGGAACATTCCTAAAGCAAAGGAGGAACTTAACAAAGGTATTTCTTTGATTAATGCTAGACAGAAAATAATCAAGCTAGCTGATAAATCAGAATTCGGTTGGGTACAGTTCAAGAGTACGTTTCCGATGTATTGGCTGACGACGAGGCCGACGCCTCGAAGATCAAAAAAAGCTGAGAAGAGAGCCGCTGTTAAGATTAAAACACTTCAAGAGAAAAAGAGAAAAACCAGTTCTAAGGTTTCCTGGGCTTCTGCGCCTCCATCCTTCAGCGCTTCCAGACCTGGCGGTTCTTTTGGCTCTTTTCCTTCAGTTTCTGGTTATTTTCGCCCCCAAAGTCGATACTCCTACAATTCATCCAGAGTTTCCGACATGTGTTTTCGATGCGGCAAGCGAGGTCACTGGGCCAATTTCTGTAACTCCAGAGATAAACCTTTGTCTTCAGGATCCAAACCTTGACTGTTTAGAACTATGCGAATTTGAACGGGATGTTGAAGGACCGAGCTCGAGCTTTGTTCAAGGGAAATTATGGGCGAACTTTACTTTTTGGCAAGATACTATTCAAGCTTCGGACTTTGTTCTAGACATCATCCGTAATGGTTACAAGATATTTTTCGGGAGACTCCCTTGCCATATTCGTTTGAAAACAGATCTTCTGCCCGTCGTCGAGATAGCTTTGTGGAGGGGGCGATTTCGGAATTAATGTCTCGTGGTTGTTTAAGAGAAGTTTCAGACTATCCTCAATTTTGTAATCCGTTACATGTTGCTGTCCAGTCCTCAGGAAAGCTACGTTTGATTTTGGATTTATCTCATCTGCATAAATTTGTTGTGAAGAAGTCTGTCAAATACGAAGATTAGGAATTTGATAAGACCGAGCCCAGCAGGTCGGACAGCACCATCCATGGGCCTGGGGTTTTTTCCTCTCTGTTACCGCAACGAGCGGGGTGAGGTTTTTTCAACCCATGGATGCTCGTTGGTTCTGTCCTAGTACAGTTTTTTCCTTCCTTGTTGTTGTTATTGTTCAATCACCCCTTTTTTTATCTCTATTGTCAGTCAGTCTATCAATAACCTGTGCGGCCTCCAGTGAGCGCACGTTAGCAATTTTCGTGTTTATGTTTTTTGGTTCATTTGTTTTTTTTGGGCACGGGTGAAATATACCTAAGGGAATTTAGACGAGAGCCGAAATCTCGATCACTGCTTCGCTTGGCCTCTGGGAAAGACTTGTTAACTTTTCAACTTGCAGTGAGAGATTTGGCCGAAAGCAGAAAGGAGCTTTTTTAATTTTTTTCTTCAAATGAGTAACATAATCAAACCCTTATTTCGAGTTACTTTAGTTAAGAAACTGAGTTTTAGCCAAGCCATTTCGTGATTGTAAACGTTTAAGCTACACAAACTTTCAAGAACTTCTTTTCTCATTTACGCCACTACAGTATTAGTGACGACGGCTGCTCAGTCGGGTTAATTCGTTTCGCGCAAAAATGGCACTGGCCACACTCGCGCGCTGCCTTTTTTTCTGATTGGTAAACTGAATCAGTCTTTCTGGTATCACAAACTGATGGTCTCTATTGTGATGAGGTATGAGCCAGCAAATTCCCAGAACAAAAATCGAAAGAAACGGGGCAATGAGTGAAGTTTAGAAACTATTCTTTTCCTATATTTCAGGTGTAACCATTTTGTAGTTTCTAAGGTTACTATATATAGAAAATGAGTGACTTCTGAACCCTACTTTAGCCTCAAGACACACTAAAACACATCAAACTTCGATTAGTTAAAAGTGTGTCATGTGAAAAAAGGAGCTTGTTTGGGGGGAGGGGGTGGTAAAAGACAAACAATTGAATAGGGAAGAGAGTCGTTTTCGTCGATACTCGTCCTATTCGAGTCTCCGAAAATCTGTTGCACCAGCTGTTGAAAGTTTAGTAGATGTGACCAGGCAGGGGTTTAAAGAGCCAGGGACACAATGTTCACAATGAACAAGAATTTTATTGTTGTTGTTGTTATTGTCGTCGTTGCAGTTGTAGATATGACATACCTTTATCACAGCGCTCGCTAGAGAACCATACATCTGTAGCCTGGGTCAGTAAAGCCGGCCTGGCACTTTGTGTTCGGATGCTGAGCAAGGTCAGGAAAACTGTCACAGGTTAGGCGACTCTTTGTGCACATGTATACTTTGTCTGTGAACGGATACAAAAGTTTTCGTCCAGAAGATTCTGGAGCGGAATCAAACTGGATCAAACAGTCATGATCACAATAAATGGTCTAATTAACAATTAGACCCTTCGCCCTCAAGGGCTACGGGTCAATAGCCCAAAGCCCATGAGGCGAAGCCGAATGGGCTATTGACCCGTGGCCCTTGAGGGCGAAGGGTCTAATTGTTTTAGTATCACCCAACTAGTCGGACAGAAATGGCGATAATAAAGTTACCAAATGCAAGTTGAAGAAATATTTATTTCGGGGAAAAAAGCGAAAGAAAAACCGACGAATTTCGCTACTCGATGACTATTACTATTAGACCCCTAGTAGCGTAGCCAATCAAAATTCAGGATTTGCATTAGTCCACTAGTTGGGTGATACTAATATCCGATATCACACGAGTCCGCCTAGGCACAAGACTGGCATCATTAAAAATTTAATAAAGAGACGCGCCGACAATGCGTTGTGACTGCATATAAAACTTAAGTCTTTTACTGCGTTTGGTACGAGATTATGGAATTGTCTACACCCCGTTTGGCTTGGATTCATAATTTGCTTCTAACTGTGCTTGAAATTGAGGACTACTATGTTGATGCCCATTCTCTAATACTGAATTTAAACACAAGTAATTATTATACACTATAGCTTTCAAACTTGCATTTAGCCGTTTATCTACTTTACACCTCTCAATTTGCGTTACCTTTTTACCTTTGTGCTTAATTAACTATCAATATATGTGTATGTTTATTTATTTAGTAGCTGTTCGGTAAATATGACTGTATTAGTACAACCCGCCTAGATAAGCTATGCTATAAGCGGCTTTTGTCGATATTTAAATTATTTTAATTTCTATTATTTATTTATTGAAATTCAAATAAATGTAATTAAACTAATGTAATGTAATTAATGTAAAATTAATAATTAATACATTGTAACCCATTAATGATTTTTAGAACGGTCAATAAATTAATCAATCAATGTGACGTCAGTATTTACAAATGTACAAGATTAGTCTGTCTATATCAGAAACTATAAACGGATGGTAGCTCGTTTACAAATTCATTCACTGAGATCAAAAACGAAAATTTAACTGTGCAAATTATATCAGTTTATAAATGTACATATAAAAGTATTCGAGTGGCAAGAGCTCTGTTAGATTAGGCTGTTTTTCATAACTATATCGAGCTGAAGAGCTCAGCAACTAGGTATAATTACTTAATCTTAGTAATGAATCTGGCAATCGCTCCTCCAAGCAGTATGCATTTAACAAAGAAGTCTTGTAAAACTTTTGTGTTTTAATTAACTTTAAAAAAGTTATTTACAATTGATGCTTTCAGGAAAAACGTTAAACTTACTACTTTAATAGAGGAATATGTAGTGTCTGTCACTTCCATCAAATAGTCAGGTCTCTGGGTGTTGCCAAGGCTGTTGAGATCACATTTTCCATTGGACGAAAAGTTGATTGACACAGTCGTTGCATTTTAACTGATAGGTATCTAGATCATTTGTTTGGACAGTTTTTAGGGTGTGGCCTCGCAAATACCCTGTTTATTAGCTTGTGAACAAACTTAATAGTTCTGCAAGCTACATGAAAAGTAACCGTTTGATCACTAGTTTAGCTCGTATGCGGTATTCTGACAATTACGGTGGTTTAGTTTCAAGACATGTGACTTTCAGATCTTGAAGATCTCGGATCTTGTTTTAGATCAGGATCAGTAGTGAAAAATTAACAATGAACCGATTGAAAGGCTGACTGGACGGCTAAAAATGATAAATTTAATGCCCAATATTTCGGTTATACAGGACTAACCTTCCTCGGCTTACGGTTAAGGAATTTTCGCGCGGTTGCGAGAAATCAAGAGGAGATAGAACAGACTTAGATGAAGAACGTGCTGACTCGTATGACTTTTTGAAGCGCAGACAAAGAGAAAATTTTTGTTAATCTCGTAATTCTGTACGTCGTCTTTGAATCGGCGACATGCTGTCGTATCATGAACTCTTCTTTGCTAAGCTTGAAACTAAGGAAGATGTGGAACATCTTGCTTTTTCGAAGGAAACCAATATCCAATGATGTCTTGTTGAAGCGAGATAGATCGTTCTCAAATTATCTAACCACCTCAGCTCGCGGTTTTCGGTTTTTGCTTGTTTTTGTTGCGAGTTTTCAAACATAAAGCCCTCAAAAGAGAGCCCTGTACTTTTAGGCTTTGTTACAAGTATCTCGGCCAATTTTGTGTTCGTGAACAGCCCATTGAATGTCCGCAAAATGTTTTGTTCGCTGGTTCCTGATATAGTGCTGAAACATTTTGATCTGTTTTTAAGATCTTGCCATCTTTGTGAGGAGAAATACGACTATTGAACTAAAGGATTTGTTAAGTACTGTCAAGTGATCGCTCCCCCAACTAGTAGTTTTCAGGTGAAAACAAAAGCGGCCAGGGGTTTCGACAACTTCGTTCCCAGGGTCTTTCATCTTACCGCCCCCTGGAAACGAGGTTGGGGTTTCGGAGGAAGAAAATATCGCGGTATCAGAGTTGATCAAGGTAAATTAGCCGCCATAAGTTGGCTAAACCGACAATTCGTTTAAAACATCGATGGTAACTAACAACGTGATATATAATGAATTTGATAAAGGACTGAGAAAATTAATTCATTGTGACTGGCTGAGAACAGGACCAAGACCAACTTGTCGTTGTTTTTAATTTGCATGCACCGCCGTGCAAATTAACGCGCGCTTTTGTAACTTTCTCAGTCATCTAATAATTGAGTAATAGTGAGTGATTGAGTGAATTGTATGAAAGCTCGAGTAAAAGGATTTACACTACTCATAGTGTAGAATCCCAAATTCCACTCGCATTTGTAAGATTAGTAATCAGATAGCGGTCTCGTTCTCAGGAGACGAGAAGAACAGCGTGCGTGCCCGGAAACGAGGCTGATCAAATAGTCTTGTTCCTATAAACATCACTTGAAGAAATTTCAATTTAAAAATACGTCGTTCATACAATCTGCCTGACATATCCAACACCTGCAGTATAAACGAATCGACCTTACGGTAATTAGTGAACTTAACCTGAGAGGAGCCAGCTGGCAGGTGTTCTTGTCTTTGGCTGCAATGTTTTCGCGATAAAACTGTCCATTTCGAAGCTAATTAATGATGATAGCTAATGATGGACAGGACGTGAGACACTGTTTTGTATAGTACCTAGTCAGTTATACAAAAATTATATGAAATTTTCACAAATGATGATCTGTGCCACATGGAGCGAAGCTATAAGGAACTAATTTTTTGAGGCTTTCTGCGAACGCAAATATGGGCGCACCAAAGCTGTTGAGGAGTTGTGGTACTTTTGGCATTAAGCCAACAGTTAAGTAACAAATGTCGATATGTGCAAACGACAATTTCAACTGTGTTTAAGGCGGGGGTAAACCTGAATAGGAGTGAAATTTCAAATAGCTTTAAAAGGGAATTGTTTAGATTAAAATGGGTAGGGAACACTATCAGACAGTTGACCGCCCAAAAGAGAGCCTCGGGTTGGTAGGGGACTGTTTGGATCCAATTCTTCACTTCAAATTTCAGTTTTCCAAATCCATCAAATCATCAACATTTCATATTTTTCTCAATTTTATTTATGCTTTAAGAAAAAGTATCTTTTTCCCCAAATGCCCAAAAATTACCAAAACATTTACACAAAACGGCAAAACAATAGTTAACAGAGTTAATGAGATAAGCAGAAGGATTTGGCAACGGCTCGCCTGCTGCGGGAGAGGAACTTGTCACGGGTTCCAAAGTACCGTCGGATGTCTCGGATCTGCTACATCTTATACTACTGAAATAAGGACACTAAGAGAACTTGGACTTCCCCCGTTTATTCTTCGTACATCACTATACGTCTCCGATTCACAGCTCTTTGATGTAAATCGTAAATAGCCGAGATGTAAATCGTGAATCGCCAAAATGTAAACTTCGTATTACAGTGAATTGAGTACTTTACTTTAACTAACGCAATGCACGATTGCATCATGAAAGGAACAAAATAAAGCCAGCTAAATAAAGTCAGCTTGAAACTTAATTATGGCAACCTAAAAGGCATGAATAGACATCTAATTAAATAGTGTCGGCTTCATTGAAATCGTCAACTAACTAAACTCAGTTTACAAAATAAATGTGCCAACAAAACTCAACAAAAGGTACATGCGTAGGCTGTATATATAGCATAGAAAGCTCCATAAAGATACGTTATCTTTTGGCTGAGATCAAAAGGGAATTTGAAACTAGAACAACACAGCTTTTCTTTATACTTTCTTACTCATTACAACAAAATCACAAAACCGTAGTTTGAACCGCGACCATCTCTACGCGAACAATATCGATTACTTTATCGCAAGTCAGCTCACCTATGTTCTGAACACATAATTTTCGACAAACTCCAGTAACACAATGCTCCAACAAAGTAGAAGTCCTATTTTTAACATAATTGCTATATTTTTCCCCTGACAACGTACTTCTCACAAGAATAATAATGAATAATTTACCATTGCTACTGGCGATGCAGCCTGTATGCGCATCGCGGGTGGAAAGTCTGGAAAGAGCAATAGTGATGATGATGGTTATGGTACAGGCTATATTAGGGGCCGGGTTTAAGCAACGATGACGACGAGGACGACGCCTTGTCAAAAATGAATTTATATTTTAACAACGAAATTCGCAATTTTCTTGTCTTGTCTTGCCCAGGCTAAATATGCAATGACAGCGTTCAATTCCGAACGAAAAAAAAAACAAGAAAAATTAAACGTCGTCCTTCGTTTCTTCTTTTTTTCTTCCTATTCAAAACTTGGTCATTTCAAGGGTTTTTTTTGCAGAGGACGGCAAGGAAATATACTAAGATTTACTCGAATAACGCACCTGCAGCTGCGCGCACTGCCATTGTTTTGCTCATTAATTAAAACCTTTTGTTTGCTGACACTGCTGTTGCTTTTGTGGTTTGCTAAAGCTTCCCAATATTTAACAAGGCAAAAAAACCCTGTCAGACTCAGAGCTCAATCTATTATCAAAAGGAACCCTGGAAAACTATCTCAGACATTATTGCAGCTATAATTATTTACTTTTATAATTGTACACATCTAAAACTGAATTTTAAAAAGAATTCTTTTAGCTACACTGGCCTATGATAATTAATGAAACCATGTAAAATCTAAATTAACCTAGTAAGTCTATGAAATTATAAAAGCGAGGAAACATGAGAAAACATATTCTAATAAGATGGAAAAAGCTAACGCACAAAAAAAATATTACAAATAACATATCTAGTTCAAGGATTTGTTAAAAATAACAGCACTATTATCTCGTGGCCTAACTGTCAAATATAAACCGCCAATTGTTCAAGGCTAAGAACTTAGCGGGAGTATTTTTCTTTCATATTCATGAAGTATAGCTCTGATTAACCCTGAACATTCAAACTTTATAAAGACAACAATTCTTATTTAACGAAGAAAACAAGTATTTGTCAGTTTCTCAGTTCAGTTTGTTGTCATGGAGATAAATAACACTTGCGCTAGGCCGCTTTCAAAAATTGAGGTTATCGATATTCCAGACTTACATTTTTCTTCAAACAGAAAAAACAGCGAAGAAGGTAAAACAACCGAATGCCTCAAGACATCGTTTTACGAAATGTTGTAGTAGTGTGGAAATGATTGCCCTTACATACTAACACATTTTATTCATATTAAACAGCTGGTTCATACCTCGCATTTCTGCGGTGTCGAATTCAATGCTACGAATTAAATTCGATAGAATTTCGAAATTCAACGTCTGAATCAAGTGCCGTATTTCTGCGGCGCGTTCGACTAGTCTTGTTGCATTATCCGACTGAAACGCGACCCGATTCAAACGTCGAATTTCTGCCTTGTCGAATCTAATTCATGCATTATGTTAATGTATTGGGCATGCGTAAATTCCCCCCACCCCCCAAAAAAAGAAGAAAAAGAAGCTTAACATATTGCAAAACAAACTGCTGCATTGTCAGCCTTCCCCTTCTCGTTCCCTTGGTGGATAATTTTTCGCAAATTTTAGGTTCTTCGTCCCTCAGTGTCTCGGTCTGCCATGTTGAATACTCTACGTTTAAAACATTTTCCGCTGACCGGCATACCCGACAGTATTAATTCGGAATTAAGCGCGATATAAGTGAGGCGTCTGAATCGACCAGACCTAAGAAAACACGTTTTCGGTGCTGCAACATCCATCTTTACTTAATCTTAAACAAGTCATGAAACTATGTTAACTTTATATCAATTAATCACGGCATTAGATAAAATTCGAGACAGGCTATTATCCATGCCGAAAAAACAGCGGGAAAACACATGTAGTATAAACACTATTGAAACCCAAATGGTTACAAATGCTGATGATTATTTCACATGCTTATCGAGGATTAGCTACATTCTGCTTCGAAAAACTGAGAGTTCCGTAAACTGACTTACAACACAACCTTGGTCCAAAGCGTAGCTGGTCCCATGTTCCGTGCACCATGTCGCTGTTGAATCCAGGCCGGCTTTTCAGGGCCTTTGTGACCAACAAGCAGCCACGCCTCTCTCACCTGGGGTACCAAAGGTGCCACAGCTCCAAGGCTGGACAGGGCACTCTCTGCCCCTTCTATCTGCTGTATTGTATTGGGATCTGTGGAATCCCACACTGCGATAAGTACGATCAAATTATCCGGTAGGCTTTC
>CM042747.1:28255593-28257113 GCA_022496165.2 Catalaphyllia jardinei
TGATTAATCAGAGCCGCGAGACATCGTCACTAGGCAGAGTATCTTGTGAATTAGACTACATGATAAGTGTTGATCGATGACGTTCTGGAGTGCAATGAAGCTATAGAAAACTGACTTTGTTGGCTTTTTGCGTACGTCTGGGGGCCGATATGCATTTAGAAAGTTATGCCAGGTTTTGCATTGTGCCAATTGTCATTGAGTATAGGAATATTCAAATCTGCACTGGGCAATCTTAAACTATGTTTAATTAAAAAAGTAATTAAAGTTGTTTACGTTTCTTATAGCTTAACATATCATTCTGTAATTATTCCTTTTGAGTTACCTTCGTGCTGTGGCACAAATTGCTATTGAAGAGGCAGCTTTTATGCTTATTGCTGGTGCAAATATAGAGCAATGATGATAATGATGATGGTAACTATGTAACTCAAATTGATTGAAGATCCATCGAAAGATTCATTTTAAAGAAGCTATCAAAAAGCTAAAGATTCTCCCAGTCAGCGGGGTAAGACATGACTCAAGAAAAGCAGATACAAAGCGCCAATTTTTTAGTCTTGTCCTGCAGTCACCATGCAGTTACCGCTACAGACATTAGATTGTTCCGGCATAATTTTAAGACCCCAATAGTTGAAGAACCTTACTTAATATTTATGCCCGCGGCATATTCTCGATATTGTGCGGCACAATACTGCTATTTTACAGCATGGAAGACTTTATGTTGGTGAAAAGCTAACAGAATAATGTAGAAATTTAGAAAAATAAAAACTAATTTGGTTGTTGTAAAGTGCCGATCACTGTTACCAATGCATTTCGAAGTGGTTGTAGGCCACGCAGGAATGGTTACTATTATTAAATAAATACATTATACGCATTATCTCTTTTCTGATTGACCAAAAGCATACACTGAATTATTTTCGAAATCAGCGCTTGTGACGTCATTTAGTTGCAGATTATACAATAATCATGTCAACGACCCTCAAGTCACGGGTAATGGTGTCATGTATGACCGCGGAGCATAATTTCTAAGAGTAATCATGTCAAATTGCGCGCTTTGTGTTACTTGCCGTCAGTAAAGAAGCAAAGACATAGGTTGTTTACCATTTGCCCAAAAAGTCCGGAATTTCCGGGATTTCTTGAAAGGTAGACCAAAATTCCCAAACGGAATTTCTGAATCATTTGCTGTTTGCCTTTTGGCTTGGATTGCCTTTGATCCTATCTTCCGAGAAAAAAGTCTTGGAAATAGAACAAGCGCATCTCCTTGGAAATTTCCATTTGGGATTTGACGCGTCCAGGAGCCTGACGCGTCCAGGAGCCTGACGCGTCCAATTTACTGAACTGTCGACCAACTAGGTTTTTTATGTAAATGATAAACAACCGTGATTTACATTCCTTTTTTTTCCTCGGTGTAATATGAAACAATTATTAGATTAGGTTTTTGCGATATCGAGAATAATCGAGGTCTCGGTAAGGGTAATCAACCTCAGCCGATATCACAAAAACCTTTATATCCAATAATCAAGGTC
>CM042747.1:28257513-28269530 GCA_022496165.2 Catalaphyllia jardinei
AAAAAAGAAAAAAAAGCGAAGGACAGCAAGAAAAGGAAGATAAACGGATGGAGGAGGGGAAAAAACACTAACTTTCCTTTTAATTTTTATATTGGAGATAGTTTCTGGCGAGAGAAAAATACCCACTTGATGCGCGATTTCAATTCTTTAGCACCATTTTCATAAATCCAGACATATGTAAAGCACCAGGGATAAATGCTGTTTTAAAGTTCGCCCGCAAAAGTTTGAGTTACATGTGAGATATAAATGTTATTGAAATTTATTTAGAATTTATCTATTCAAAATTGCACGCTAAAATTTGTCTTTAAAAGAGGACTGGAACTGAGAAGGAGAATGTCAATGGGACGGAAAACTGTTCCATCTTGCGGAAATAGAGTTCTAAAGTGTGACGTCACAAAAAAATTAAATCTGTGAAATTATGGGATTGGGCGCCATTTTCGAATGGAGTATCCTTAAAAAAAGTTCCTTGCCAAAACTTAGCTCTTAATTGTAATTCCCAGCTGAAATATAAATCTCTCTAATTTTGAGTCAGTTCTAAACTGAAGGAACAGAAACAAATTTTGAAGGGTTTGTATGGAATGCCATCAAACTCTCTACCAGGAATTGCAATTCGGAGCTAATTTTTTGGATGAGGACGTCTTTTAGCATGCTCTATAAGAATATGGCATCATATCCCATAATTTCAAAAATTTTATTTTTGTGACGTCATCACTTTAGAACTGTAATATCGGAATTTATTTGACTCCGAAGATCCCTTGCCAGTACCTTATGCCCACAATCCTTTGCAATCAAGATCGATCGGCATGCCGGGAATTTCGGGCGCCATTTTGATGTGTGGCTTCTGAGAGAAAGTGTGGGAACTGATGTTCTTGTGTTTTGTTTTCTTGTCGGCCAGATACGACGAAGCCTTGTGTCACGAGTGAATCAAATTACTCGTATATATCTTCGAATAAGAAAACTTCTTTGGCCCAGCTGTTCGACGCTATGAGTTGTGACGAGAAGAATAACAAACGACGAAAGAAGCGCTCGAAGCAGAGTTCTGAAACCAACTCGCATGTCGTTCCAAACTCCGTTGAAAATCGAGAGGTACGTAGGGACAAATAAGTGGAGAAAAGACAGTTGTAGTAGAAAATTAGCTGAAAGCAAGATCAGCTGAGTATTCAGCTGATATGTGTCCGTTCCTAATGTTTTGATGGTTAAACTTGATTTCCGTTTTCTTCCTCGCACTCTAAGCCTTAAAATGGAATGTTTGTTTTTCACTTAGACATCGGTCGTGCAAAATTATGTCACGAAGGTACATGTCTTCCTTTCGATCCATGTAAGCACGAACCGTGCCAATGTATTCTCTTATTTTTCTAATCGAAAATCCTTGGTCGCCTCTCGATATGACATGCACACGGTTCAATTCGAAGTGTTGTAGAGACTTGTAAGACTAATTTTATCAGTAACTAGTTACAAATTAGAGTGAAGTAACAGATCCAGCCAAAGCATTTTATGAAATCCCTTGTTTAGTAGGCTGTCTGGAAAACTATTTATTTTTCTGAAACAACCCAACCTTTTATTGAGTTAATTTTGTCTTGCTAACAGATATTTCAAGTTTAATGACCTACGTAATTAGGAATAACATTTGTCGAAAACACAATTTCAACCGATCATGTAATGCTAGCACTGGTGCTAGTGTGAATGCATAACCATTCAAGGTTTGAAATTGCTCGTCGTGTAAATTCGAAAATGTGATATTCGATTTGCTGTATTTCCGTGACAGCCAATCTAAAAGGCTTTTATTCTGTAAGAAAATTAAATCGCTTTTAAGTACATACATATCTTCAAACGTACAAGTTGCAAGGTCAAATTAGTTTGAATTTTACAGTGATTGTTTACATCTTAAGAAGGAAGTAGAGGCTAATAATCACCAACAGATCTTCTGGAATTCGTTGTGGTTTAACCTCATTGTCCCAAAGTGATTGCAAAGTTATTGGCTTCATCAGTCTATTCTTTCACTTTTCTTATTTTCCTGTTGATTGTTTCTTTGATTATTCGATTATAAATGTGAGAAATGTGGATTGACTTTTACTCATCTGCATTTGTTCCTAATATTTCAATAGGGAGAGCAAAAGACACACACTTGTGTTGACGATGTTACATTGAGGCAGGTCAGTTTTGTTACTTAAAACAATTATTTTTTGACAACTCTTTACTTTATCTTGTTAGACAAATGTCAAAATAGTCTGACAATGTCAAAAAAAAACTTGTTATAGAATGCATGTAACCCATCAGTTTACAGTGTACGGTCAGGGTTTTCACAGTCAGGTAAAACTATTAGAACTGAACTTCTAATATTAGAAGAAAGTTCTTCTAGATCATCAAACCAGGTTGACAAAATCACTCTCACAACTGGCCGGTAAAAACCCCTGTACAGTAGATTTAGATTTTTAAGGTCTCAAATCATTATAACTTCTTGAGTTATAACTCTCTCCCCTCCCAACAGGGTCCAACTTCTTTTGGTGTATTTTGTTTCAAACCATACTTATGTTGCTCATGTGACATTACTATGTACATCAGCTTACTGAGCTCTTGCATGCTTTGTGTTTTATGTCCACTGCTTGTACATCTATATTGCAGCATGATTTTTTTTTGTTTTCGCTTTACACTTTTCTGCAGAGGAATTATTTATTAGCACTACCAAAATGTACATGTATGCAATAAAAAGTCATGTGAATATATAGAGGTATTTGCATGTGGGTCCCTGATTTATCTTTGGAAGAAACATGTTCTGATTAAACTGGCCATGTACATTTACTACTTTGTTTCATGCATATCATATTACTCTGAAATTCAACAAGCAAATGTCACTGAAAACTTTGTTTTACATGTAGTTTCATAGTGTCACGTGTAAAAGGTTAAGAGTTTTGGTTAAGTCTGTGTTGATTAGTTTCCAATGCATCCATGTGATGCTTGTGATCTGTGGTTCCAGTGGTATTATTATAAATTCAGATTAAGAGATGACCAGCATCATAAACACAGCCTTACATGTATACCTTCAAATGCAACTGTTTCAAGAACAGTTTCAGTCATCACTAGTTCTTGGAAATATTCACATCTTTTCCAAGGGGAGTAGCTACAAGTATGTTCAGGTGACAGCATGTGTTCTGCAGCATGTATATGACAGTTTATTCTAGAACTATCAAATGCTATATTTTACATTTTACTTCAAGATGGTTTCATATTCTCCAACAGCTCAAAGCTGAACTTGCACCTAAAGCCGGAACTCCATATATAGATGGTGAACGATGTCTTCTTTGTCAGAAAGAACGCTATGAGAGAAGCAAGAAAGGTTAGAATGTTGATTCCTTGTTGATCTGCTGTTTCACACTAATACATCACTTGTTTTAAAGTACAGGTTCCACTACACATACAGTACATGTGCAAGTCATGTAAATATATACTCATGTGGTGCTTGCACATACGAATCAAAACTACAGTTGTACATGTATCACCTTGAACCAAGACTGTTGTCTTCTCCTTTTTCTGTGGACTGTAAAGCCTGATACAATCCACACTTTCTTGATGTTTTTTCACAATTTTACCGTGGCAGATCACAAAACTCTTCTTTGGTGATTTAATTTCAGGAGAACTGCTTAAATCCACTACGCAAGGATCCAGTTCTAATGGATCTTCAATGTCACAGGTGAGGTACCTTTCAACTAGGGTCATAGGATCAGTACTCTAATTACTATCATATTAACTCTAACATTCTTCCTAGCAATGATATAATGATATACTCACTAACATGGACCAATTTGGTTTTACTCTTTTGTCAACTTCTGCTCTTGAAATGAAGAGTTCATTGTTCATCTTTTTCTGCAGGAAACTGACTAGTCTGATATTTGTAACTTTTATCTCTGGCAGACTCCACTGTGGGTTTGTCCAGACTGTAGAAGGAATATTGAAGAGGAAGAACGAAGGGCAGCAATGGAGCCTTCGATACCAGCAAGTTTACTGCAGGTACACTGATACTTTCTCAGCACATGACTCAGGTATTTCTGTGCAAATACTTTACTTTTGATTGAACACAGATGGAACCCATATGTAGCACATGTCAGAGTCCCTGTGTTTTCATTATTATCAGAAGTATTGTCCTCATCCAAGCATAGTGAGTCCATAGATGTACAGTGCTTTCAATAAAGGGTCATAACCAGTTAGTCTAACACCTGTTACATCTGAGTATGCTTGATGGGCCCTTGATGTTTTGGGTGAACTGTTGTTGATACACTTCACCCACAAAGTAAACTGGTATGAATATCAAGGCTACAGTTAGATCAAAACTTAATGACAGTGCTGATGTACATATCACATGCACAATCACAGTGTACATGACTGTATAGTCTGCAATCAATATCTAAAAAACAAAGTGAAGTTATCTTACAATGTACATTAATTACTATATTAGTCACATAGACCATACATACTAATACAGCAAACTGAATTGTTCATAATTAAATTGTTTAAAAAAATTGTTTTAGTGTTTGCAATCCCTATAGACCACATGGCTAATTTGCATTTTTATAAGGTCATATTGTTCCATTAATAAAAGTGATTGTTTTAAGTACTGGTAAGTTTTATTGCACACAAATTTGAAAGTGCTTTACAGAAAAGTTTTCAAAACACATGATTCATAAAATTACTTTTTTTGCTTGGCACATCAAGACATACAATACAAGATATTATAAGTATACATTATAAGTCATGTGTTGTAAACTCCTTAACACTTAACGTATTTACCCGATTAAATGCTGCCCTTGATTTAATGCTGCCCTTGTATAGACACCACATTTTAGAGCAGAAATATTAAACACTGCCCTTGAATAAACCATGATGCGACGGCATTTATTAGAATAATAAAGTCAAAAAGCAAATGCACTAACAATCAAGTTTTAGCAAGCCTAAAAAAGTTTAACATTGTTTTAAAATCAGTTCATTTGAAGCTCAAAGGAATATAATCAAAACATGAGGATAATATAGAGTAGTTCAGCTTAAACAAGCTTTGGAAATTTGCTTTTATTGATGACATTGTTTTTCAGTTCAGAGTGAGTATATTTCAATACTCTTTCAATACTCTTACCATACTATTAATTGCAAAAAACAAATTGGATTTGAAATAAAGGCCGCCCTCATATAAACAATGCAGTTGAATAAACATTGCCTTCGAATCACAAAAAGTTTAATAGACATGGTGTTTAATCGACTCAATAAGATACATATGCACTGTAGCTGGGAATTCTTTGTTGTTCCTTTGATAACTGTATGTTATGTTTGTTTCTTGGTATTTTTTACAGGATCAAGACTTGAAGCAAGCACCAACTTTGAATCTCACTCTTTCAATCACAACCAAACCTTGTGAACAACTAGCAAAGTGCAGTTGCCAGAAGTGTGACAGAGGGTAGGAATATTGTGCAAATTTTTAATAGCTGCACATAACGTAGTGGTACAAGTGGCCTTCTCTTGGACCTCATGGAATTTCATTTACATAAGGTCACATACATATGTGTATATGAAAAAATGTCACCAAGGACTTGTAAATGCCACCCTGAGGGCAACATTTTCAAGACTGAGGTCACAGTTTTTCATAATACAAAACAACCCTAAGCTGGTAAGTTACTGTATTTTTTTTCCTCTCTCTAAAAATGACTTTTACAATTGTTGACCTTTTCCATGAACACATTGTGCACATGTTACCATGATGATGGTCACAGATAGGAAAATCCTGACAGTGCTTAGAACCAATCAGATTGCAAGACTCATTACCATGCCTCTAAGAAGTTGGTTTTCTCAACTCAGTTTTGTACTTTTGTTGTTGATTCTTAAAGGAGAATGTCACTCCAGGAAACTCAAAACTGTTTTGGTCAATGCTAATAAAAACCTCACACTAAGTTTGGCTACTCACCGAAGTTTCAGACTCTAAAGTGAATGTCTCTAAAAATCAGTCTCCAAAGAAACCCAAATTTGACATTGTCCCTGCCATTTTGAACAGTGCTCAGCAGCCAAACCATATTTTTGTGCTGTAATTCCGTTCAAATGTCTTCTGACAAGCCTTTAACTACCACTTTGGGTTATGGCTTCTCTTAAGCTGTATTATTCTGAGCCAAACATGCTCCAAACTCCGAAAACAGTGAAGATAGTGAAGTGGATAATTGGTTGGAAAAAAATATATTTTGCCGGCCTTGTGAAGGATGCAAAGTCAGTTGCAGGTTTTTCCCCTTGCTTCCAATTTCAAGTGGGACGGAATGACATCACTGACATAAATACAGCCTGGCGGCCAAGTACAGTTCGAAATGGTGGCCGCTGGGTTGCTTCATTCAAGAAAAATTTCTTCAGGATAGCAGGCTGACACTTAAGTGAGTAAAAAAGCTGAGTGTTTACTTGCTATAGGCAAATACAAAAATTAAGCTTTTCAGAGTGACCTCCTTTAATTCCATCTCTAAAAAGAAGCGACTTTTTAAAACATTTAGCTATAAAAATTGCGAGGAAACTTTTCTTAAAAACATTTAAGAAATATTCAAAAAATCTTTAAAAACGGTTAAAAATACACGACGTTTCGACATTCTCAGATGTCATTATAAGTGAAAGGAAACAGTATGAATATTCTTTAAATACAGGGAAAAAACAATAGTTCATTAAAAAGAAGCTACAAGCTAAACAAAGAGTTAAGCCAGGGATCGAAATTGCGACCGTATCGGTCGCATTTGCGACTTAATTTTCCTTTTTGCGACTAGAAAAAAGAGAGTAGTCGCAAATTTGCGACTAACTTTAGAAATGAAAAGATTCAATGAATTTGCGACTTACAATTTTGCTACAATCTGAAGGTTTATCGTAATTTACCTGGAATACATGCATGCAATGATTTTCCTTTGATAGCCTGCCATTTTCAGCGGTTTCTTTACAAAATAATGTATGTCGCAGGCTCATATTACGTTTCGCTTTGCCGTTTTGATGGCGGATTGCCGTGGTGCGCGAGTTATGGCACACATTTGTATTGAATGGTTCAGTCATTCAGGGTTCTTTGAATAACCACTGTAGCAACACCCCTGAAACTTAAGGTGTAAAGTTTGTATATATAAAAAAAGAATTCATTACTTGTTTTGTCATCGGTGGAAAATCTTCGAAAGGTAGAACTACAAATGTAGGTAAGCTAATATTTCTGTCCACTACATGTGTTAGGTTATTTTGCAGAGATTGGATGCATTTACATGTAAGAACTGCAGTTTCCAGCGGTAATATCTGTTCATGATTTGTAAATCTATCGCTTTGACTAAAATAACAGGCACTTGTGTGCCTTAATTTTCAGACAGGGACACAGGTTCGACTTGATCGTTTAGATGGACTAGTAGTGTTGTCTAAGACGCAAAATGTTCTGTACTATTAAATCTTTAAATGACATGAAAGCGGTAGAAACAATGGAAATTAAAGCGCTACACGTTTCAAAGTCTATTTTTAATCACTTATTTATTAATTAAATGACCTCAATTAATTTTGCGACTAAAATTTTCAAAGTTGTGACCAAATTTTCGTAACTAGTCGCAAATTGCGACCAGGCACTTTTTTTAATTTCGAGCCCTGTAAGCACTGATGGAGTCACTCGAGTGTTAAGGCTAGGTCTCAGTTCTTGGATGAATAACATTTCATAAATGAGGCAATCAAATTTTCCATGGCACTTCTTGTCCTTGCAAGTGCTTAAATTTTTTTTAGCAAAATACTTTGTAGGGTACAAACACCAGCCAGAGGAATTTGTCTTATGGTGACAAAGTTAACGAGTTTAAATGTACACTGTACAAACGAATGACATACTTAAATACAGCTGAGAGTAATGTATGCTGAGGAAGCACAGCTGAAGGTTCTTGAACTGGGAATTAAAAATTGAAAACCAAATTAAATTGCTACACGTACAAAGGATGTACAAGTATAGCAGTCTGTTTTTTCATTACTTTTTGAAGACTGAGGGCTGGAATGGTACATGTAATCAATAACAGCAAGATTTCATTGGAAAGAGGAAATACACCAGGTGTTGTTTAATTTGGAGCTGCGAGAAGTATTAGGCTTTGTTATATGGCAATTTAAGCATTCTGATTGGTTGTTTCTTGGTCAGGATTCTGCCATACAGACGGAAATGGTTATCAGCCGGTATTGTTCATTTTCAAAAGTAAGAAAATTCAAAGCAAGCATGACCCGAGTGTCATATGCATGTAGTAAACTATTCACTAGTGTACATGTAGCCATATTGGTGAATACTAGCCATCAGTTGTTCTTGTGGCGGTACTCGGTCAGTACTTCCACAAGCTTGGGCTAATAGTCCCCATTGCAGCCCTTGCCCTTGGTCAGTAACAGGTTAATAATGTGCTAATGTTAGATATAAGGATATATGTTGTTTTGTAGTATTTTCTTGGTCAAAATACTTGAAATCTTACTTGTACATGTAAATGGGCCATTGAATGGCAAAGACCATTTACAGAATGTATGTGTATACAAGTACCATAGAAAATGCAAAGCTCCGGTACACTGTGCATGTACATTGTACCAAACTTGCTGATTGCATAAATGCGATAGTACCTCAGGGTAATATGCAGACTAAGTGAACATTGTTAAATGTCTGTTTTGTGCAGTTCTGTGAAGCAAGATGTAAT
Source organism: Catalaphyllia jardinei (assembly GCA_022496165.2). Classification (NCBI taxonomy): domain Eukaryota; kingdom Metazoa; phylum Cnidaria; class Anthozoa; order Scleractinia; family Caryophylliidae; genus Catalaphyllia; species Catalaphyllia jardinei. Next base: position 28,266,192 of record CM042747.1, read on the forward strand.
AACTGATGTGGTGAAGGAGAAGGAAAGGCAGCAGCTACGGGTGAGTAAAGAAGCACCAGGCTCTTGGACATTAATTTCGCAAGGCAATGTTCTGCAGGTCATTCCATGGTAGTTTTTTGAACCAATTGATAGCATAGGTAAAATAAGTTATACATGTAGCAGTTAGCTGGGGAAGAAATAATTCACTCTCTCGCGGTTAGTCGGTCAGTCAGGTGATCAATCGATCAGTGGTAATTTATTTTTTGGGTGGTAATTCCACTGGTTGGATATTTTACAAGAGGGGTAACATTTGCCTGACCATTGTGAACAAAATGGCTGCCAAAACAATGAACTGATCTTTTGCGTCTGGAGCTAAAAAAGGGCTTTCAAATTAAAGTCTATTTGGTCATGTGTATTATATGAACTTCTCTATTTCGAATATCGCAGGTTGGCTTGAGGAACCTTTGATTTTTATTGGCATAGCATTATATCTATTGAGTGCTTTTTCTTTGGTACTGCTCTTGCCGTTGTCTATCGAGGAAAACCTAGTCAATTGTTGTTTTGTTCAGTAATTTATGGTAAATTTCTTTCTTTTTTATTTTTGTCTACAGTGTTGTTGGGGTGAGGTTCGGAACATTGTCCGATGTATTTACAGAGAGGCTGGAACATCTTTAGCAGGTAAATGATTCTTTTATGAAATATTGTTGTCTATTCATTTATTTGCTTTTAACTTTTGCCATGTTATTTTTCACATTTTTTTGATGTGAATAATTATCAGGTGGAGAGGTTAGATTATTTACAGTCTACATGCATTGAAAGCAATAATTATCATTACAATAGCATAATACTTAAGTTTCCTTTCATAATTTTATGAATGAAATATATACGTCAAATAATCACATTTTTTCACATACAGTGATGTTAACATTTACTTAAATCAGCTTGAGAGATTTTGAAATTCCCTTTGGGTGCACAAACCTTAGAGTTCTCAGAATCACATGCTCATGTTTAGTTGAACATATTGTAAGTATTCTACCGTTCAGTTTATTTAATAATGTTACAGAAAAACTGAAACCTGTATAATGGACACATGTAATGTTGATATTTTTTATGATTTTAATAGTTTTACTTATACTGTACGTGTGTTTGTACAGTGTACATTGGTCAGGTCTGGAGTTGATTGCTGTTCAGTGTATTGTTTTGTCAGTATTGGGCCTCTGTGTGCAGTTAGGTCATTTTTTAACCAGGGAATATTTTGTGCACTTGTAAACATTTTAGATGAGGAGGAAACAGTGAAGAATTCTTTAGATGAAAACAGACTCAAAAGCAAAGTAGAAAAGTGAGTATCGACCAGTTGTTGAGTTGGAGTGATTTCTGGCCGTCGGGTGTGGTCATCTACTGTCTATGTACTCTGTATTTGTCATCAACCATCTCCAAATGATAGACCTGTGTACCACATGTGAAAAACAACAGTGCCGAGTTGTTCAAAGCCTGACTAAGCTAACCCAGGGTTAGTGAGAATTTTGAGATTTCAGTTTTGTAACTTTTTGGTTAGGTAATCTGTTTACATTGTTTGCCCTTCAGTTTTGAGCAGTAGTAATCTCAAACTACACCAAACATTAGAGGTGAAAAACATTTTTTAACGAGAAAAAAATTGCTTCAGTTAACGTTTAATCGTGGGTTAATGTTAACCAGCTTTCGAACAACCCAGCCCAGTACCTCTGTGCATAACAATACATGTACATTTGCTGTATGACTGCAACCATGTTGTGCTTTCTAGGTTACTAAAGAGTGATCCAGCTCAGTTGTTTGAAAAGCTTGAAATTCAAGCAAGGTATTTACATATACCTACATGAGTAGGTTTTGGTTGGGAAGGGGGTAGTTGTTGTTTGTTTGTTTTTTGGGGGGGTGAGGGTATGTGATTTTTTTTTCTTGCTACAAGTCATCTTAATGGACAAGTATTCCATACAAATGCATGCCTGCTAATATTATGTAAAATTCCTATTAAAATTAAAACATTTATACTGCAAGATTATGATTTAAGAACTGAATTACCGGTAAAAGATGAAAGTCTGGAATACAAAAACAGTTGTTAAATGGTGACTCTTCTTGAACTAAAAGCAATGAATCTTTTAATGAAGTTTTTCGGACATGTGTTTTTAACCTGTGAGTTGTATAAGCAAGTTAGAGGATGTTGCATTGGATCAGATTCTGCAAATTATCAATAATCTGCTAACTTCCCATCACAATTCTGCTGTTTTGTGGGCACATGCATGTATATCATTTGACATTTCTAGGACAAGTTGTTATTTAACTTGGAGTGTTGTGCCAAAAATGGAGCTAGTACATATACATGGAGTTATAATAACTAAAATTATATGGCTGTTAAAACTTCTGGTTGATTTGTTGATAAGGGAAAATGTAAATGGAAGCAAGTGTGTTAAAATTTCTGGTTCATTTATTGGGCAGTGAGCATTTTAATCTCAATTGTTGAGGTATACGTCATGCAAAAGTGATTTGCAAAGGAGACTAGGAAATGGTCACAAAAAGGTTCGATAGCATACATATATATCTGTCAACATTGTCTTGCATTGTTGGTAAACAGCTTTCAAATACATTTTCTGCTGTGGGCATGAAGTCCAGAGGAAAAAATCTTGATGTGAAATTTTATTGTCAGAATTATTATTTTCAGTTAAAAAAGGTTTGATTAATGCTTACTGTAATTTTTCTCGTTAAAACATTAGTATTTTTTTATGAAAAGACTGATTTCATACTGTAGTACACAAATTTCATATTCATTAGGAAATTCACAGGTTTGCCCATAGAAAACTTTGATTCTTGATTGCAGGGAATACGTACGAGAAGTAAAAGTACGCCTTGTTAAATACCTGACGTCGTGTCCCCTCTCCCCAAACCACGCCAAGGAATTTTTTACTATGTTACTGGATGAATATCAAGCACTGTCAAAGGCATTTGACATTCTTAGACCATTCTTCAGCAACCTGGTAAGACAATATTTTGGTATACCTTTTCTCTCTTACACATGATCTCAGGTTTATAGTGGCACAATTAATGGTCATGTATTATTAAAGACATGAGTTCAGATCTTCAATTGTCATGTGAAAGTGCATTTTGTCAGGCAGGTAGCATGGTCGAGTGGTTTAGGGCGCTGGATTTGAAATCTGGAGGTCCCTGTTTCAAATCCTCCACCCTACTCCTATCTGGATTTGTTCTTAGTAGTCCTGAGTTCCACTCCTCAACCGCATTGTGTAAATAGCCAACTGGTCAGCCTCCCGCCAATTGGGATTCTTAATAGTTTATGTTCTATTTGAAATATTCAGTTACTTATTTACACTGTCC
>CM042747.1:28269630-28301055 GCA_022496165.2 Catalaphyllia jardinei
TATTGTTATTATTATTATTACTTTTTCTATTACTATTACTAGTACTAGTACTAGTACTATTATTATTATTATTATTATTATTATTATTATTATTATTATTATTGTCAGTTTTTAATAGCTTTGAGACAAATCTCAAATGCACAAAATATTATCCAGCATTTTCTAGATGCAGTTTGTACAACCTAGAAGATATGAGGCACTGTGATTGTTGACATTGCTAACATTAAATCAATGTTCATTATTTTATTTTGTCTGTTGTGTAGGATTTTGACCATCTAAGAGAGTTTGGTTTGAGCTGGGACCTCCTTCACAAGCACTTATTTTACACTGAAATATACCGAGATCCAGCAGTTTATAACAACCTTCCTGGGCTTATTACGCAGCTAAGGTACTTTGCATACACTATGCAAATGATTATGTTTGGTTCTGGTAGTTTTTGACATTCTCTCCTCAACAATCTTTACCACAACGCTTTGTTCTGGGTTGGTTTTGTAGATTGGGTGCTGTTGCAAGAGAGAACTTCCACCAAGACACATTCCCAAACTTACTTCACAGGTAACATGTGATTTATATCCACACAAGAAATATGATTTTTGTGAGAGAGCTCAGAAGTTCTTCTTTAGTAACTTGTGTCACACCACAGGTAGTCCAACCTTGTAAAATTAGCTTCCTTATCCCTATTCAGACTGGGCTTTTTTGGTCAATCTGTGACGGGGGGGGGGGGGCCTCCCCCCCTGTATCTCTGGAACCAATAATGCTAGGGTCATGAAATTTACACACAATGATCATCTCCGTACAAAGAAGTGCCACACCCAGTTTTGACTTGCCATGCTCTATTATGACATCACAGTGACATCATATTCCACTTTTTCAATGTTTCTTATCATTTTTCCACTTAGATATGTAAAATATAAATGATATTGGTAAAGTCATCTTTTTTGTTATCCTTTCTTATGAACTAGTAACAAGGAAACACTTGTATAGCGAGAAAAAGCAATAGGAAGCAATAAAATTTGAAATGGTTGTCCGCCATCTTGGATCCGCCATCTTGGATTCCATTTTTTTGTTAAAATTATAATTTAAAGCAACTTTCAAAGGGGAAAAAGCTCAGAATGTATAAAAGAAGTATCAAACTAATGTTTATTACCCAAACAAATGACTTTGGAAGTGTTATTTCGAAAATAGAGCAGCATATTTGTCAAAGCGAAAAAGTGACAAATTTTACCCCACCCCTCCCCCCAAATATTCGATGTTGAAACATTTTGATGTAATTCAAAAACTAGTGCCAGGCAAAGACCATTTTAATAACAAAAAGCACTATAAGTGTAAAAACGCGATCTCAAGACAAAAAAATCACCATTTTTTAAATTTTCCAAAACATCTGCGTCAGAAACTGGTTGCCATGGCAACATGATTGATCACATGGACATGCTAATTATACCAAAATGTCCCTAGGTAAATTCTAGAAAAAGTCAGAAAATTTGAACATCATAGCTCTTTCCGTGTAGGAGTTATCACGATTTTGCCGGAGGGGGGGTTTGAAAAGCCCCCCCCCCCCCCCAGTCTGAATAGGGTTATACATGTACATGAACTTGCATTAGTACTGAGGTTGTGCAACAGTCAAAGCATAATGATAAAAAAATATATAAAGAAGTACATGTATTAATAAAACTGACCATATATGTACCTTGTGTGTTTCCTTGCTTTGTGTGAGATGTTTAGGTCAATTAATGGCCATTTACAGCTGTAGGTAGTTTTTAGTTTCACTGCTTTGTCATCTACATGCACAGGCTGATAAGAACATTGTCCTGTTTTACCAAGCTCATCAACGTACACAGCTGATAATAACATTGTCTTGCTTAATAACATTGTCAATATCAAATACTATGTATACTGATTGTCAGTTCTTTCACCAAAAATAACTCTGTTTTCATTTCTGTGCACATAAAGGTACCTAAATTTTACAGACGATCTCACAGAGATTGAGTTTTCGTGGAAAGAAAGTGAGCGAGCTTTCAAATTGTATAAAGAGAAACAGGTTAGTACAAAAAAAACATATATAGTTTGCTACAGTGCTACATATATGTATATCAGTTGCTTGTGTAGTAATGCCGTGTAATGTTTCATTGTTAGGCAAAACTACGAGAAAAAAGTGGTATAACAAAAGTGGAATGGGAGGACGATACAATAGGAATGGATAGGAAAAATAAGGTAAAACAGTTCTGTACTTTGTTGAACCTATGGCAAAACATAAGCTGAAATGCAGTGGGTGTTTTTAGTTCCTTACCAATTAAAGCAGTGCAAGGAAGCCTCAAAGAGCGCTGGTTCACTGGGATTCAAACCCGTGATCTACATAATGTACTTCCAGTACAACTGCTCTGCCTCTACACCCCATGTATTAAGCCACTGAATAGATGTTGGTCACATTGTTTTAAACTTCCCGTTTAATACAGTATTTGCATGTAGGTTCTGATGTTCCTCAACAACATTTCTCATCAAATCAGTTTTGCAAGCAAACTTCGCCTTCCCCCCCCCCCCCCACTTTTCCCCCTTTCCCCACTCCATAGTTATGCTGAGGACTGTAGAAACCTTGTGTCAAGTTATATTACACTTATTATTTGTTTCTTTTGTATTGCAGGTGTTAAAACATCCTGTACCTCAGAAGTGAGTCATGATTTTGCCTTTACAGTATATATTTAAAGCTGAGTGTTATGCAGTATCCTTTCCCAATATATGTATAAAATGTTATTCCCAGCCAGGAGGTCCATATTGGGAGAAACTGTGCCTGAGATCTTGAGTATGGCAGCCTTAGGCCATACTCAAAACAGAGGAACAGTTTTTCACAATACATACTGACAAAAAGTGATTTTAAAAAAAGCTTGAAAGCTGTTAAAGTCTTGAATGTGTACATTTTACTCAGCCATGTGGCTCATAAGACTGTAATTTTTTTTATTTTCATGATGTAGTTGTCAGTGTGGTCACTGCAATGTTCCGTCGTCACCCTTGAATTCACCAGTACCTATGCTACCACCTTTCAAATCAGCGACTTCGCACACAAAAGTCTGCAGCCATGCCTCTGCGGCACCCACTCAGAACACAGCTGGTAAGGCTCAGTGGACAAACCCAGTACCAAACTTCAATCCTCACCTGCTAATGTGTAATGACCTTCAAGGCATACCACCCGCACTGCTACCGCCACCTCTGATGATGAATGGCCTAGGAAGTGCTTGTCATTGCCCAGCTTGTAGCAGTACTACTGGGTATAGGGACGGAGGAAAGACCACGGAGCAGGTACAGTGTACTGTGTTGCTGCTTGTGGCAGACAGTAGTCAGAGGTTTCATTGACCTTTTCAGCAGGAGGGAAATGATGATTGATGCTGCTGAAAACAGTTTGAGTGAGAGCAACAGTGATTGACATCTAACTGGTTTTCACTAGCATTCGAATCAATTTTAAATGAACTTTTTCATAAGACAATTTTTCCTTAAATGGTTACACCAGTCAAGCTAAATCAACCTCACAGCTGGTCAATTTATTTGGCCAATGTACAGCCTTTGATGAAACCCTTGCAGAGTGTGTATTAATGTGCATGCCATTATGCAGAAGAAAGTGTACACTTCAGACAAGCAAGCAACATTATAATGCACGGCAAAATCAGTTTACGTCTTATTGTAAACTGGTGTATTCTCTGAAAAAAATGTAAATTCTCATTGAGGGCTGGCTTGGCCAGGTGAAATCATGGTAGTTGTATCGGTCTGTGCTTTTATATTCTTTATCCTGATCAAATCACTATTGATCCAACATATACTGGCATATTATTATAAGCGGGCACGGACACCAATATATAGCCATTTTGTTCCACAAAGCCTGCAATAAGTGGACACTTCAAGGGCTGTTTACTTCTGAAAATTGAGCTCGCACTCTCTTAACGTTGTTTGACGATGTTGTGGTAAAGCTAAGTAGATTATTTCAGATTGATGCATTGACTGACTGGTCATTTTGGTATGGGCAGTCTTTGATCTTACACTGTGTTACACTGAATTACAAGGGATAATAATTAACTAATATTGCTGAACCTGTTTTGAGCAGACACCGTTTATTAAACGGGGACTGGCGAGGGTCCTAAGGGTGTGTGCTTAATACAGGTTTCACTGTACATGTGCGTTTTTAGACACACTCTGCCATACTTTAGAACAAGTAAATTAAAATAATGTTTCCTTTTGCATCCAGCCTCCAAGTGGAAAGATGGCCGACTGTCAGTGTAGCAAATGCCCTTTTCATGGTGCAAAGGATCAGGAAACAAGACTTAAGGCTGAAAACAAGAACTTCACCACCTACCCCTCCCCTGCAGGTCACACTCCCCCTCCTAACAACAACCATATTCATAGCAATCATCTTCATCCACACCACATCATGCCCCCTCCCCCAACATCCCTGCACTGCTCCTTAGAGGGGGCCCCTCCGGATCTCCATAGCTTTTTCCTGGAAAGCAGCCTCAAGCATGTTAATTATAATGGTTACCATAACAACTTAGACGGCTGTACTGAAATTGACGACGAGGAAAACAGTTTGAGTGACAGCAACAGTGATTATGATGATGAGGATGATGAAGATGAGGACGATGATGACGATGATGATGATGATGACGCAAGCAGTTGTTCTCCACGAAGAACAAGTCAGTCTTCAGGTATGGCAGTTTGTTAAAAACTTACTCCCCTTACTTAATTAATATTTTTATTTAATAATTCCCAAAGAAATTGGACGATGTTAAGGTGACTGAAAACAATTCCCAGTACTTTCCAAGACTTAGAGTTTGATGGGTCATTATAACCACTCTTTATCGGTTGATGCCAAAATCGTGGTATCAACAAACTGCCCAATCGTCAGGGGAACAAGCTGCTGTTAATTTTGTGGCGTAATAGGTTACCATAGCAACAATGTGACCTGCTAAAACACCCTTAATTTTAGCTTCAAGCGCTTATAACTAGAAAACGAGCTCAGGGACCCCCATTTTTTATTATTGAATTGTAATCAGCATGATAAGATGAGACTTTTTGCAAAGTTTAAAAACATTATGTGAAGGGAGTTCAGAGCCACCTTAAATTTTCCAAAATTTACAATTCAATAATAAAAAAAGTGGGTCACCAAGCTCGTTTTTGAGCTATAAGCGATTAAAGCTAAAATTAAGGCTGTTTTTAGCAGGTCATATTGTTGGTGTGGTAACCTATTGTGCCACAAAATTAACAGCAACTTGTTCCCTGATGATTGGGCAGTTTGTTGATACCATGACTTTGGCATCAACCGATAAAGAGTGGTTATAATGATCCATCAAGCTCTAAGTCTTGGAAAGTTCTGGAAACTGTTTCCAACCACCTTAATAACGGACAAAAATAGTGTCTAAAAAAAAGCCGTCTTAAATGTGTAATTACAGTACAGTATAACACTTAACCCTTTACTGCCCAGGGGGTCTCCCTTTGATGAGTAAAATCGTCTGGCGTTAGACAGAGTAAAATCTATAAGTGGGTCTCGGGCAGGAAAGGGTTGTACTGAGTGAATATCTTCCAAGCTCGTAGTTTCCTTTTTATGGAGTGAACTCATAGTTGACACACTTTGAGATACGTAATGACTTGATAGAATTGGTGTTATTTTCTTGTCAGTGTATCTTTAAAACCTTGAGGCTGCAGTCAAACTGTCATTTTCATAGATGTTGTTTCAGTGTAATTGGTATTTTGTTAGCGTACATTTTGTGTTCTTGTAGCTATCTTTCAGCAAGGTGTCCTAAGTAAGTCCGAAATGAGGTAAAAAGTGTCCGAAATTAAACGTCCAAAATTGTTTTGTAAGTAACGTATTCCGTTGTATTTGTAATGGTTGGTTATGTAACTGCCACTTGTCTGTTTTGTTTAGACATCGATGGTTTGGGTCTTGATGTGCCCCCTGGGTCCCCCTCTAGTGTGCGAAGCAGTGGAGACGGCAGCTCATGTGACACGCCACCTGTCAATCAATGTTCGTCATCAACGGAGGATGGTCGGACGGACCGAGGCAAATACTGTGACTGTTGTTACTGTGAATTCTTCGGACACGCTGCGGTAAGTAGCAGGCATAATTGGTATAAAGTTGTTTTTTTTTTTGTCAAACGGGAAGTCTGTTGGCCTAAGTAAATCATTGGAGTGCAAGTTAAACAGTAATACTTTGGACAACTTGGTGTTTTACGTAAGTACAGTAGTTTGGAGAGTATTGTGTGGAGAAGTGATCAACAAAATTTGTGAGTTGAGGCCCAGAATGAAAAATTTTCAGTGATTAAAGAGTTCGTCTTCATTGTTGACACTTGATCATTAATAGTTAGTGTTTGGTCCACTTTGTTTTCCTGTTTTAATTACTTCCTTTTGAGCTTTTTCTAGAGTGAATCTCACCACTCATCCTACGAATGGTTGTTTTCAAGGAAGTAATTGTTTTTTCTTCCTCATTCTGGGCGTTCTTGTGGATTCTCACTTCTTAGAATCGGGAAGATCGCAAACCACGGCATGTCAACGTGGACAAATTTTGTTCATTTCCTGATGGAGCGTTTTTGATTGATGAGCCTGTGGTCATATTTTTCAGCCTCCTGTGGCACCAACGAGTCATAACTACACTGAGATGCGTGACAAGTTAAGACTTCGGCTCAATAAACGGCAGGTGAGATTTCACATTTTACTGTCAGCTTTCTTAGCGTGAATGCTCTGTCTTCTTCTTCAGGAATAGTCTCTACACGGCGCAGTTACAGTGGAGGTTAGCTACAACCCGATTTATCCGGTCGTTTCCACGTCATAAATTCTGCAATTAGTGTTCAACTTTTGGTCTGAATCACGGTCGTGACATGGCCATGTATACTGTAGATTTACCTCTGTTAGTAGAGCTACTGGCTACGTCGATGGAAGTTCGACAGCATTTCTCTCAGTAACTCGCTCACTAATATTAGGTACAAGAGGCCTCGGCATGAACTCATCCCAGTTTTGGTGATGCGTTATGAGACCGCTTAGTTCATCCAAACCGTGATTCTCCTGTGGAGTGCTCTTGTTTTACCTTTGGTAGTTTTTTAAATCAAAGTGTGACAGCTTCGCGCAAGTATGGTGAAACTTTTGCGGGTTTTTTCGCAGCCTCATCAGCCGGTACAGGAGAAGAAAAAGCCGCCTGCAAATGCAGCTGTGGTTGATCACCGCTCAGTGGATGACCTTCTGACCTTCATTAACGGGCAAAAAATGGAGGAAGAGAGACTGGCTACAAAATCAAAGGCACAGAAAAGAGCGAGACAAAAACAAAAAAAGGTGAGTGTGACATGAAGTCATTCCTGCGCATGCTTCATAGCCAACAGACGTACCTTGTCACGTGCACATAGCCGTCCCCAGCAGTAGGGAGAGGGATTCCATTTTGATGACGTGGCAATAAGTAATCCATATAGTGACTGTCTCTCTGATTGGTTCTTACTAACGTGCGCATAGAGTGGGCTGCGTTTCTTTCAATAAGGGTGTAGTAACCAGTGGGAGGTTACTTAGTGCTGTGTCGCCACTGTCGAATTTTCAGCACTTTTTGCCGTCGAGAAGGGCGTACATTAACCTCTTACCCTCCATTGCATTTGAGCCATAGGATTTGTGCTGTTTACTGTTTTCTGTTACTGTGTGACGGATTTTTTTTAATACTTTGTTTTTAGGCCGCTGAGAAAGCTAAACAGACTTCGACCTCTAAGACTCCAACTGAAAACAAAATTGCTTCTTCCTCCTCCAATGGCTGTGAGAAGGTCAATGGAGTTCATCACAATGGCACCAATAGCGATGTACTGAGAAACAGACAGCTGTCAGAAGAGAGACGAAAACACGAAATACCAAAAACAAACAACGTCAAGGAACGAGTAAACGGCAAACCAGGTCAACGGAGGACGGTAGAGGAACAAAAGCACAAACAAGCGGAGGTCCCGGACGAGGTCTGCAAGTCACGCAAGAAGCAAAATCACGTACATCAAGACGTCACGGTGTCGCGCCAAAGTTCAAAAGTGGAGCGTAACGGCAAGGAAAATAATTTCGGCTCACGAAGGAAGTCTGAGGAAAAGTCAGTGAAAAAGCGGCAGGAATCCGTGTCTCCTGAACCGCCATCTCCTGTCTGCAATCACAAAGATGAAGGGCAAGATAAAAGTGATAACAGCTGTCGGCTGCCACAGAAGAAACAGGGAAAGAAGAAGAAGAAGATCTCTTTAGGTGAGAACCAGCAAGGCAGGCGGTTAATATGGAGAACTAATTGAATATTGTTTATTACACTAACAGGCAAATTCTCGCTATCTCATTGGTTAGTTTCCATGATATAACAGGGAAAATCATTGGTGCTGTCTTCGTCAAGGCTCAAACACCGTTTGATATTTAAACAGGTTTTTTTGCAAATAGCACTTAAAGAAATATGTAATAAAAATCTCAAAGCATACGTTAAGTTGTTTAGCTTTCCGTTGTTGAAATGTTGCTGACTGTGCAATAATGGTTATCTTACGCACTTTTTGTCTCTTTTTGGTATTTGTTTGCGTTTTTGTTTGTTTTACCAGTTTTATTATTCTTCCCTCAGATGACGTTTTCTTGCCGCGTGAAGACATTGAGGTAGGCTTTTCCAGTCACTATGACGAACCTCGCTTTTATAACTGATAAAAGATGATAAGCTGTTTCAGACTGTTATCGCCTCCGTTCTAATTCTTTGAAATGTTACGCTGTGGGTTAACAACATGCATGATGAAATTCTGTGTGGACATGCCTTCCTTTCTTTCCCCTCCCTGCTGCCTTTTCGCCTCACCTCACTCCTTTGACGTACTTTTTATCTGGCTTAAAAGTTCCGTTCGTCTTCCATCACTGTCCCTCCACATCGGACTACCGTAAACTGGCGCTACCAAGCCCCTCCTGGTATAGCCCATATAGCGTTAAACCCAAAAATACATCTGGTTATTACCCCCCCCCCCCCCTCAATATAAACGTCTCTATAGCCTTATGATGATTTGAAGCTTGAAAAAATAATTTCGATCAACATGTGCAGCTACAGCTCGTTTCAAAACAGTTTTTTTTTTATTCCGGTTCTAAGTCCCTTGGATACAACCCCTTCTGTTTATAAGCTCCTCTAAATACCCTTAAGAAGTTATAATTAGCCCTTGGCTTATTAGCGGACGTTTACTATATATGCACTCTCTATGGTGGTTACGAGACAATCGAGATCATGGTTGCATAGTAGACTTAGATTATTTCCTTGCGTCTCACTCTCTCCCTAGACTGACAAGCTAACCCAGATGGATGAAGCTGAGCGAGAACTCGAGGAGTTTAAAAGGTGAGTTAGTACTATAATAAAGTGTGTCCCTAAGATGCGCAGGTTTATCAGTTGACGAGCTTGGAAGATACCATCTCAAATTTCTGGTCAGTCTTGAGAGAGGCGCGGTGGCCTCATGGTTAGTGCGAACGGTCCTGTTTCGAGCCCTGGCCGTGGACATTGTGTTGTGTTCCTGGACAAAACACTTCACTCTCACAGTGCCTCTCTCCACAAAATCGGTTCCGGGGAAATTAATGTCAAGGGCAACCCTGCGATGGACTAGCATCCCATCCAGGGGTGTGGAGAAATATTCCTAGTCGCTTCATTCTCGGTACTGAAACCAGGATAAGCTCTGGCCTGATGGGCCACTTGACTCGTATGCAGACTTTCTGACAATTTTGAAGGCAATTTCGTTCCTAGTCTCCTTTGTAGCCGTTTTTTGGATGTCACGCAACGTTGCGTGATTGACTTCCTTGAAACGGCTCTGGAGGAGACTAGACCTTGGCAAGGGCACAACATCCTTCTTTTTTTCTCAAGGCGAGCGATAGTTGTCATCTTTTCCTCTCTTCTTCCGGAGCTGAAAACCTGCAGTAAGACAGGATGGAAACTAATCTTGCATGTTTCTTTTATCTAATCCTTTCTAGATTTTGCATGAATCTTACACCCGTGGAGAGAAGAGAGCGTATCCCCGTGAATGTTAACCTCAAAGGCCTCCTGAGCGGCAAGAAAAATGGTTCCTCTTAGGTGGCGTTTCCCATCTTCTGCTTCAGCCCCTGACCGACGCGGCCCTTTGTCCTCGTTTGTTCTGTTGCGTCGAGATAGCCTGTAAATTGGTTATGCCGGTTTATCCAGAGTAGCAAGACAGGAAGGGATTTCTCGATCCGATTCCGGTTTTTTTTCATTTCAATTTAATCGAATGCACAGAGAATTATATTGCCAAATAAAATATCTATTTAGTTTCGTGAAGCTGTTAGCCCGTGTTTTATTAACTGTGGTCTCAAGTTTGTCTTTGCTTTCATTCTGTCTTGTCCGTTCTGTACGTGACAGAAACCTGCTCACTGCACTGTTGATGACAGAAACTGCCATCTGCTTTTATTTGCATTTTCATGGGAACTTTAGAAAACTTTGCCTAGCTCGTTTTCAAGAAAGAAAATTCCGGCGTGTTAAAACATGGCCATTTTTTTATAACAAAAACACCGACGACCACAAATTTAATCTCTTAAAAAAATCGCGCGCTGCAGGTGTGCAGAGCAAAAATTGGTATTTATTGCTCATCTTAATTGTGTATGATACGCGTGATAATTGTTATCCGTTCATCGCAATATTTGTCGGTGTTGCATTTACATAGACTCGGGTTGTCACCGTAAGATAATGTCATTAGCGGAAGGGTTTTGGCTAATTCAGCTTTCAGACCCTTCGTGTCAAAAGCCCACTTGGCCTAAACCAACCTCTAGGGATGTTTACCGGCTTGGTGGAAAAGTTCATTGAATCAATCATTCGAAAAGGTATGTTTCTTACGAAGCTTTTACTGAAAAAGTGAATGCTAAAATGAGATAACGTTGTAAAAGTAAGAGATATTTTGAGGTCTCGCAACATTCCGAAATTAGTACGAAATTAGCTGTGTTCGCGAATCTCAAAGGCAGTAAGCTGTTGTTTCTCGCGTACAAGTAAAAATATCCTCCTCGTGCATCACCCCAATAACACCTGGCCTTCCCAGTCACGGGGAATTGCATTGGAAGTCTTATTCAATTGGTGACCTGAAGGAATATCAAGACTGTTTTTATTTTATTTTCTGTCCAAAAAAAAGTCCAGTTTTTTCTCCAAAGAGATGATAAATCGTTATATGTAGCAGTTGCCTTGGCGATCTTAATTAAACATTCATCTGAGTATATAAAAGATTGGTCAGTTGGCATTCTGAAATATGAGGTGACAAAAATTCATTCCTTCTAGGCCCAGTTACTGAAAATTATTGTCCGCTTTACTGCTGGATAATGTTTCAGTGTTTTTCGAATCCTCTTTAGTTAAGCAAATCATCTCTTAATTTATTTTTCTATGTGTGTACCATAGTTGATTAGATTCAGTATTTGTATGATAAATTTTTGTTAAGTTGCTCAGGTCCCTAGGTAACCAACCGCTTGCCAGAGAGTTTGGAAATGACTGCTCGATTTAACAAATTGACGTCAGTTTTACATGCGTCTGTCCTGTTATTGATGATGAATTTCGTCACAAAGTAGCTTTGGATCCTCGTGGCGATAGTGATAGTTTTTTTACGATAACAAATTGCTGCTCTCACGTAATTGTGGACGCATCGCATAAATTACAAATTCATGTGTCTGTCCGCAAATTAATAAAATTAAGCCAATGAGCGCGCGAGAATTTATGCAGTTATCATAAAATTGACTTCGCATTGAGAGACGATGATAACATATTTTTTCTTCATTGTTTTCTTGTTTCTTTTCTTAGGTATTCCCAAAAAGAGGCTTCCCAACAAACGTTTCAGTTCCTCTCGGTGCTAGCTTTCGGTTCCTTATGGGTCGGGGATGGGGTAACTTGTAAAATTTTAGCAAAGATAACAGGCCTTTGCGTCACTTAGTAGGGTATAACTTTGATATATAGTTGTCACAGGATTTGGTATATCATGGAAACTGCAAATGTAGTCTCGTTCTCAGCGAGCGAAATGTCAGCTAGTACATGCTAAAACGTGGTGGTCCTTGCGTTATAATGTTGAAACTGCCTAAAAAAGTTTAGTTTAGACATCACTCCTACCCCCAGCAAAGGCTTTTGTCAGTCCACCCACCCCATGGAGTATCAAAGTCGTAATTCTCCTTACCAGGATATCGTAGGAAAAGAAGTTCTCCCAACTAGATTTATAAGAAATCTATGGGAGATATGTTCAGTAGCCTGCGTAGCAGGCGTTTCCAAAAACGAAACTGGGAGGGAGTGCGAAAAATAAGGAGCAGAGGGAAGGGGCCCAGGCGTGCTCGTTTGCTCGCCCGCTTTTTCGCTCGCTTGTTCGATCTCCACCTGGAAAAGGAAAGGAAACGGCTGCTACGCAGGCTATATGTTCAGAGAATTTGAATGCTGTTACAAGAGAGAGAAGATAGATCATCCTTGCTTGAAGAGACCTACAGGATTGTGGGCCTCAATGCTAAATATATACAACAAATGCACCATAACGTTTTTTGCAGAGAGTGGGTGGTGGTCATTTATATAGTAAACAAAATCCTATGCAAGAAAAACCCAGGAAGCTACGAAAAAGCATTAATTTGAAACAAATCGAAAAGAAAACTCGTGCCGGCGGTGCTTCAATCTGAATCAGTCAGAAAAGTGAAAATTCTCAGTTGCCGGTGCCCAGCCGGCTGCACTCCTCTGGAAATACAATTGCTAAGCGCAGTTACAGTTTCTCTGTGTTCTTTTGAAACCCCCCCAGCCCAGCGAGATGCTAGTAATTATTTTCTGTCTATTTTAAAAATCCATTTTCTGTGGTGACTGAAATAAGCTGAGAATCTACATGTAACAAAAGTGCATGTAAAATGCGACATCTAAATCAATTAAATGCGACATATTTCAATTCGATGCGAATCAGTGGAATGTTCGACTGATCCAGTCGAATTTACGACTGAAGTTAGACAGTTTATTTAAACGCCGTACTTTATATGTGCCGAATCGAATTCGAATTATGTTAAATAACTTATGTTTGCTCAAATGAAAGCTCTTGATTATCATCGATACAATTAACTTTGGACTGTAAAGGCGTTTGGCAAAGGTACAAATATTAAACCAAAAATACGCGTTTAAATCTTTGAAATCCGGAAATGTTTACGTAGACAACTTTCTGTATAACCTCTACATGTTGCAACGTTGTAAAATAGCTACTCTGAAAAATTGCATCTCAAAAGTCACCTGTGTTACAAATCAATCATTAACTATGACCTCGATATAACGAACATTTTGGTCGTTTCCCCTCAAATTCGTTATATCGAGGTTTTCGATATAACGAACCCTCCATTTAACGAACAAATTAAATTTGGCCGGTTCCCAGCGACTTCGTTAAATCGAGGTTCCACTGTACCACTTCCGTTAGACAATAGGACTGATAGGAGATGTAACCTAATATTTAAACCCAGGGGGATGCCTATTTTTGGATTAACTAGAAAAATAATTTTAAAAACGTTTCGCGGCACACTCTGCTCTTTAACTGTTCTGTTTTTAGTTTGCCGTTGATGATTGGACCACAGAATGGTGTCTGCACGCCTCAAGAAACGCTTTATTGCACTTGTGTTCCTTGGCAGCATTGCAGTGGTGTTTCTTTACAAAATCCAAGCGCAACACAGCGACTACATCGCTGGTGGTTTCACCGGTGGTTTCAAGCAAACAAAAGATTTTTCTAGGTGAGTCCTCTGTACCAGGTCGGTGAGATGTTATATTGCGTACTTCGTAGCCCAGCGCAGAGTTTCAATACATATCATTGCTACCTTGATGGTTTTCTGGTTACAAACAAGGTTTACAGCTCAAAGGCCGACGCTGAAAGTCGTTCTTTGCTCTTATCAGCTGTTATCTTGGAACGTCTTGAAGCTTATATTGGGATCATACGTTTTCTCGATTCATTGTTCGATTGAATCTGTTCAGATCCGTTGATTCATGGCTTGAATTCCATTATTTAGTTCTCCATTTTACAAACCATCCTCAATTTAGTGTTTTGAGGAAATTCTTTTAGTTTCCGGTGACGAGATCACGAGCTTGCCTGCGGGGTAACCGTGCCGGTAGCCAAACACACGTTATAGACTGCATTGCGTCAAAATATTCGATTTATTTAACGTCTGTACGTGCGTGCCTGAGATATGTTTCAATATTAGGTCAATTGTGACAAGATTATTAAAAGAGTGTAAAATACTGCCGAAACCCGAGAACAGATTAACTTGTGGAGAAGAGGGGTGGGGTAGGACGGGAAGATTATTTTGTTTTGTTTTGTTTTTTTCATTTTCGTTGTCCGAGGAGCGAAATCTGAGAGAGATCAAAATTGCTCAGTGGCAAAGGATAGTATTTTGTTTCAATTCGATCGCTGTCAGTGTGTGTGTAATAAGTTAAGTTGTTTTCCAATCTAAGATTTCTCTTCTTGATAATCCTTTAAATTGTAGAAGAGGGCGAGTATCCGCGACAGCGTTTTTAAGAGACCTCATGTAAAGAGTTAACGAGTTATCACGCAACGCTTCATAGTATGTATGGCGCGTTTTTCCTATCAAAATTCAATTTATTAGTCGTTTTTTACGTACGGCCTTCGCTTTTCAAATTCAATACCCCTTTTATTCAACATTGGCATTCGTTTTTCAACTTCAACATTCGTTTCAGTATTTAACCTTGACACTTGTTTTCTAAGTTCAATATTTGTTTTATTTAAGCGCAACGTTCGTAATTCAAGCTTGACATTCGTTATTTTAAAGCGCGACGTTCGTGTATTGACGTCGATTTATATATTTTTACTCAAGCGTGACATTTGTTTCCAGTTTGTCATTCGTTTTTCACTTAACATCATTCGTTTTAAAAAACAAATGACAAAATCGTCACGCTTGAATAAAACGAATATCGAAATAACGAACGTTGTGTTTGAATAGAACGAATGCTGAACTTAGAAAACGACTGTCAAGGTTAAATAAAACGAATGTTGAAGTTGAAAAACGAATGCAGTGGTTGAATAAAAGGAGTACTGAATTTGGAAAACGAAGGTTGTAGGTAAAAACGACTAATAAATTAAATTTTGATAGGAAAAACGCGCCATATTCTATCCTCTGCTGAAGTTTCATTTCAATTTCCATCTTCTAACAAATCCTAAAAAGTAACGTTTTCTGTTTGCAAAAATTTTAACATTTCGCCATGTTAACCTCGTCTAAGGCTGTGCTGAAAATGTTAAAGAAATGTAACTAATACGTCAAAAAGTGCTTTGTATCCGAATCTCACTTAAATGATTTTAGAAGTTAATGTCAGAAAGACACTTTCTATCTCTCCTGATAATTAATTCCGGCTGGAATAAAAAAAATCCACGTCTTTGGTTCTCTGTGTTATTAAATGTGCCAAGGAAGAACGCGGTAAAGAAATGGGGCCTAATATACACGTCTGTCCGAGAGAAACTGGGTTTGAAAACTGTCAACTCGTGAATATGTAGTACAGGGCCGGGTTGTTCGAAAGCCGGTTAACGTTAACCCAGGGTTAAACGTTAACTGAAGCATTACGTTTTCTTATTCAAAAATGTTTTTCACCTCTAATGTTTGGTGTAGTTTGAGATTACTACAGCTTAAAATGGAAGAGCAAACAATATAAACAGAACACCTCACCAAAAAGTCACAAAACTGAAATCAAAATTCTCGCTAACCCTGGGTTAGCTTAATCGGGTTTTGAACAACCCGGCCCAGTACTATATATCTTATTCATTACATTTTTTTTTAATTATTTGAAATTTTTCCCTTTTGCATGGCTCGCGTGGCTCGCACCCTGGCTCGCATGACTCGCATGGCTCACACTGTGACTCGCATGACTCGCATGGCTCGCTGGCTCGCACATTAGGCAGATCCACCCCAAGACCTTCTCGGAGAAGACCCTGGGGGTTGGGGGGTTGATTCATTTACATACCAGACTCCTTCGCAGACTTCCACCGCTTGTTTTTGTCTTTTTTTTCCTAGCCACTTTTTCCTAGATTACTTTTCCCTGCTAAAGGCATCATTCCCATCACCGTTAGGAAACAATAACGAAAGTCATAAACTGTTATTGATTTTTGCCTCACATTAAGCTATGAAATGTTTGGCAATCATTTGTTATGATTGAATTGTTCGATGTTCTCTGATTAGCTGATCTCTTGGTTAGACTTGTTCGGCTTAAATTTTTAAGCTAATTATCAAATGCCCATAATTTTCCTACACAGTATCATTCATGATGAAGACAAATCCAACGTGAGACCGAGGAGTGAAGACGAGAGAGAAGATCCAACAGAAGACGACGAGGTTATTTATGACATGGAAAATTTAACTTATCAAGATACTGGCATCAACGCAACCGAGCCTCCTGAAAAGATTCATAGAGGAGTGGAAGGGGATGACGAAGTTGCGGAAACACTGGACTGGCTTCAGGAACATGGCGCCACTCCACCACCTGACCCGTCTGACTCCGTCGCCTCTCCAGTGACTGACGTTGAGGAGACAATGACAGTGGAGCAGACTCCACCGAGTTCAAAGCAATCATTGGCAGGCGAATCGTCTTCAACGACTGACGCTGAAGATACAACAACAGTAAACCAGGATGATGCTGCTACTCAGTCCTCTTCTCCTGGAACTCTACCGAGTTCAACCCAGCGTTATGAAGCACAGCAAAACCAATCCCGTTTGCCTCTCAACGCTGACATTTCTTCTCAGCTCACGACATCGAGTACCACAGGATTGCCAACGCCTATATACACAACAAGTCCAAATTTGAAGTCATGCAAGTTACCAAATCTCGACCCGTGGGACCCCTCTATTAGCCATCTGTTACGAGATGTTGGTAATGATCCCGGATGTAGAGGTGGATATCCATTGCCTGCTTTTGACGTCAAAGACTACAGGCTTATCCTCACGGGGGAGGTAAATGCAAGTTCAATTGACTTCAGCGAGGTTAATGTGGAGACTATTCACCGTCATAATGGTGACGATGGATATGTACACTACGCCAATCAAGGAAACCCGTTTAACACTTCGGCAGAGGAGTTCCAGCCCTCAAACGTGATAACTAAATCAGATTTTTTCGTACTCAAGTACAAGCTGTCAAGTGGCAAAGAAGTTACTAATTATCTCGCACGAGCAGTACCTCAGCAGGATGTGATAGATGAGTCGTATAGAATGAGACAGAAGTTAAGGCAACAAGGAAAGAATGAGGGATTGCGTTTGAATGTTGTGATGCTTGGATTCGATTCTGTTTCTGCTGCAAACTTTCGCCGAAAAATGCCAAAATCAATCAATTTTCTCAAGAGGTCACTGAAGACCTTCTTTATCTCCGGCCAAACTATCGTCGGGGACGGGACCACACCAGCACTGACTGCGCTGCTCACGGGCTTGTACGAGAACGAAGCCCCGGAGGGTCGTCAAGGGTATGACAACAGCGCCCCCATCGATAAATGGCCCTGGATTATGAACCTGTATAAGGAGCATGGATACGTGACGATGATGGGCGAAGATGACCCTACCATGGGCGCGTTTAACTTGAGGCTCAGGGGCTTTGAGGACCCTCCTGCACATCACTACGCAAGGCCTTTTTGGGTGGCATTGGAGGAAAGGTATGAGCGAGATGAGCCAGGATTGTGCTCGCGTTCAACATTCATGGTAAACTACACCCTGGATTACGTCCTCAGCTATTTTGCAGCTTATCCCAACACTCCAAAATTTGCGTTCGCTTTTATGTCGTACTTGACCCATGCTCACCCCAATCATCTCAGTTACGCAGACAACGACATCGCGCGGTTACTCCGTACGTTTGTCGATCGAAAGTACCACGACAATACCGTGATTATCTTGTTTGGAGATCACGGGTCGCGTAATGATGATGTCAGAAATACCATGCAGGGAAAGCTGGAGGAGCGGTTACCCTGGCTTTCTATCTCAGTTCCAGCATGGCTTGAAAAAAAATACCCGGATATAACCTCAGCCTTGGAACACAACCAGCATATTATTTCGTCACCATTTGATGTTCACGCCACTCTGCGTCACGTGTTAACATACCCTGAAGAGCCTCACGGAGAGAAGACTCAAAGCTTGTTTAGAAAACTCAATTACACGAGGACTTGCAGCGAAGCGGGTAAGAAAAAGATAGCGAGGAAAGAACGTTTGCCTTCACCTTTAGGGGTGTTTTCAGAGTTCTATAAATCATGCTAAAATTCTCTGAAAACATCAGATGGAACATGTTGTTATTTCAGCCAATCAGAAGTAAGCTAAATACCAACCATGATTTAGTTTACGCAAATGTTTCCCGCGTTTTTCGCCGGTTACAGTTTTTTGCAGAATGTGCGTCCTGATTGGCTTATCCTGATTTGTTAATGATCTTGAATTCCTCTTCAGGTTTTGTTAGCTATAATTTTTACATTATTCACTCCCCAGGTTTAAAAAGTCAATTAAATAATGTGTTAAATCGCCAAGTTAACATTTGTATTTCCTGGGGAATTATTTATTAAAGAAACGAGAAACTGCAAGGGATCGCTAATAGTTGTTCGCATTTTCTTGTTTTTTCATCAACAGGAGTCGGCGAACACTGGTGCCCATGCCTCGAATTCACAGACGTGGACCCAACTCATCCGGAGGTGGTAGTTGGAGGACAAATGGCTGTCAAATACATCAATGACGTCATCCTGAATCGTACAAAGCTACTGCGAACTTCATGCGCTCGGGTCCAACTTAAAAAGATTCTTAAGGCTTCCAGTTACAAGCCGAACGAAAAGCTGCAGCGATTTAGCAGTACAAACCAGGATTCGGATCGAGCTGTGAATTTTGGCTTACCTACATCAGACAGTCTTCACTATAGAATTAACTTTATGACAAGTCCAGGAGACGCCTTATTCGAAGCAACAGTGACTTTACGAGAGGACTATAATGTCATCGTTAATCCAAATTTGAGTAGAACAAATCTTTATGGCAATCAACCTAGGTGTATTTTACGTAAGGAACCTTACGCTAGGAAATTTTGCTATTGTAAAGAGATAGAACATTAACAACTTAATACTGACATTATTTTTCAAAATGTATTTCGGATTCTCCCACAGGATAGATCTTGCAGCGTTTTAGCTGCGTTAATTATTGTTTATTGCCGCTCTGTTGTATTTTCAGCATCTATATTAACAGAGAAATTAATCAGATCAGAATCGAATTTATCCAAAGAATATGAATACAAAGTCAAAAGTGCATGTTGGGTAACATTGTCTTTCTTACCGAATAATCAAATTCTCCCAACTAGAGAGACGCGTAGAGACTGGTAATGAATTTGAAACTCATGCATGGTACTTTGAATTTAGTTTCAAAATGGGAAATATCAGCTTTAAGCTGTTTAATTATTATCTATTTAATTGAGCTCAGGTACGCTGTTTTCGTGTCATGCTGTCACTTGCAAGCCTCAAGTCAAAATTCCTACTTATGGTTAAAGCTCTTATTAGAGAGAGCGATGAATAGTCAAAGTTATGCAGGAATATATAAAACATTGCGCGGTTTACTTTAATGTTAACCACCCATAGTGGTTTCGCTTAGTTTTTCTTGTTCTTCATTTAGTACTTATTCGATCTGTTAGCTTTGGTACTGGGATTTCATCAGAGAATGAACAAATAGCCAGTTAAAATTTGTAGTCTTAATAAAAACAGCGTGACCAAATCTCCGTTACGTAGTATAAAACTTGTGCGACGTAGGTTCTTTTCTGAAGTGCAGGTCCTATTATAATCTTTAGATAGGGTTCTTGTTCATCTCTTCATTTGTTAGGTATCTTTGTGTAATCACGTGCCTGCCTTGGCCGATCTAGTAGTTAGAGGTAGAAATGGAGAACAATATTGACAATATATTTATTTGATTCCGCTTCTTGTCAGCGGATGACAGAAAAATATCACACATTGGCTGGCCATTGTTGTTCGAAATTTTTCAAATTTTAAACCTAGATGCTGTTAGATTTAAAAAAAATAAATAAATAATCCGCTTATATATGCACATTGGGCGCAGGTTTCTTTTGGTCGGTTTGGGTCAGGGAGAGGGAGGCCAGGGTTGAAGTCATATTGTATTACCGATCTGTCTCGGAGTAACTGCCGAATATCCTGCCACTCTGTACCACTATTGTTTTCGTTGGTCGGCGTTCTTTGAAGAACGAAGCAGAACACAATAGATGCTATTCTTATTCAGTTGGTCAATTTTTCATATTTCTCTTTGCTTTTAGATCAAAATATGAGTTGTTGGAATAACTGCAGGTACGTATCGACTTTGCACAGGTTTTAGCGAAAAAATATAGTCCTCCTAAATTTAAATATCCCGCCCGTATTAAAATAAGAAGAACCAATCTAATGATTGATTGCATTTGATAAGCCACTCGGTGCGTGCCGCGAAACCTTCCAAAATTTAAATTGCAAATTATACATGTGCAGAAACATTTGCTGTGATGAGTTGCTCGGTTGTACAAATTTTCCTTCCACGTTCATGAATTTATCTAGCAGAAATTAACCCTTGTCTTCGGCCACTTCTAGGAAGAAGTATCAAGCTTTCATTTAGGAGTGTCCTTTTGTTTGAAGCTGCCGCGAAATACAAATACCGGTGACAAGAAAATGACTTCAAACAAACCGTGTAAGCACGTGCTTCGAGTGAGTTTACCAAGGTAAGAACTGCACACGAAATCAATATCTTTTGCAGCATAACGTTAGCCTTTTTTTCTTCTTTGAACACGTTTAATTTTTAACAATTAGGAATTCTTGAATATTAGTTACAATTTGTCCACCTTTTCATGAACGTCGGCGTGATGCAACTTCCGAATATCGGAGTATTCGTTCGACCTATAGTGATTTCGTTTTGGTACGAAACTTGCTAAGGGCTGATAAAATTGAGTTCTTTAATTTCTCTCCGTGAGGAGGATTTGATATTTTGCGCATTCCACATTGAGCGCACAGTGTCTAAACCTGCACCGACGCAACGAAATGACATGTCCGAAGTATTTGTTATTATCAGTAAAACACTGAGACTGATAAGAAAAGCCTGGTCGGCTTTTGTTACGATATTGTTTGTAAGAAGTTCACGGCAGTTACTCCCCCAGTTGACTTGTTCGAGGCAACTCATTTTCAGACATCAGGAGAACTAACTTATGAAACTGAATTATATTTCTCGCGGGCCTTCATTTTAGTATGATCAAACATTTTTGCTGACGCCCACCACTATCGTTATGTCCTCCCCTCTGGGTCTGGATGACCTTGAATGACCTTGAATGACCTTTGAATGGCGCACTCATGGCCGCCATGTTGGATTTTCGTTATTATGCAAATTAGCAACGTGATTTCCTTAAACAAATAACAAATTCAAGCAGATTCCATTCCACTTAGTATGTATGGTTTGCAACCAATCCCAAGAGATCAAAGGCGCGGCGGCCATGTTGTAAACTCATTCAATATGGCGGCGATGACGTCAAAAATTCCAACGACTTCGTGTTTACCGAATTTTAACATAAATAATATACTTAAATTCAAGATACTTGCATCGCTTTGGAAGTCAAAAAGCTAATAATAACGATTTGGTAGTTGACAATTAAGAGTATGTAAAGGAAATAGCTTTTCCTGTAATTGCCTTTGATCCCCCAATTATCAAGAATCGACATTATCGTGAACACGAAACAGTGACGTGTGAACAAAAGGCAAATTGTTTTGCTACACTGACAATAAACCATAAATGACCGTTGATTTTTTTTTTTGGGGGGGGGGGGGCGAGGGTGGCAAATCATTGAGCACACGTTTATGTGCATATTTACAATTTGTCTAACCATTAATGTATATCTAGTGTTGACGCAATCTTTTGCTGATTTTTTTAGTGACTTCTTGCAGTAGCCTGTGTCCCAGCCGCCTCTCCCGGGAGAGGCGGCTGGGAGGAGGCTGGGAGGAGGCTATTCTTGCAGCGGCTTCTGGTGGACTCTCATTGGTGGATTTCCATGGATTGTCTTAGACTCTTATGCCCAGGTGCACGATGCCTGCTAACATGAAGAAGATTCTGGATAGGTGAAGGTCAATAATTTAGATGTACCATAACTGATTGACAAATCAGTGTACTGTCAGGCAGAAATGTGACGGGAAAACCGGCATCTTAATTGTCTTGATTTATATAGAGAATTTCTATCTTGAACTCGAGACTGGACGGATAGAATAAACGCGGGTCCATGTTATTGAAACCACAACCGCTCAACTTTGAGTTTTTGGAAAGAAATTATCGTTTGCAGTCAGCTGAAATTGTCTCGAATTTCGCCACATTCGCTGTTTCATTAGTCAAAGCTTGCTCATCGTTCAACAAATCACTCGTATGTTGTAAACTAAAAGCTAGCGGTTGAGTAGTGTTTTCCGTGTCGTTTCAATTTCTAATATTGATTTATTTAGCTGACCTGCAACTAAATTGTACTTTTTAAAAGTTTTTTTGGAAGAATTTAGTCGTCGTTCGCTTGTTAACCAGTGTTGCAGTCAGTTGGAATTGTCTTTGAACTTGATCAAATTTCGCTGTTTGATCATTCAAACCATGCATGTTTTTTAAAGACTTTTTAGAAAAATTATATTTTCTTTCCCCTACCAGTGGTTTCAACTTAGAACATGGATCCGCACTTAATTTGTAGCCAAAACTTAAAAACTTTTTTAAGAAATATCTTTCTCAAAGCTCTCAAGCAAGTCAACGGAAAATAATCTCTAAAACCAAAAACAAAGTTTACTTGAAACTGATTTAAAAAGTAGGAGTTGGTTTTGAATTTATTATGATGTAAAGTGTATATGAAATAATTCATATTTGAACTGCGGTTATAGATGCAAGTGAAGTATGATCCTCGCAGTAAATTTTCCAATTTAAGCAATTGGAAAGAAGCCTGAAAAAAAAATCAGGGCTTCAACGGGATTCGAACCCATGACCTCCGCGATACCGGTGCGATGCTCTACCAACTGAGCTATGAAGCCACACATTGGGAGCAAGGTCAATTTAGTGAGTTCATATCTCCCGTAAGGAGTGAAATGAAAAAATGAAATAATTACTTCGACAGACTTGGTATATACTTGTTCGTTAAAATGTTAGTCTGTAGTTGTCACTACTGACTGTTTCCTAAAACTAGACAACTCGTGATATGGTTTTACCAGAATTTTATTTTAGACGATTCACATTCAGCTATTTTGTGTTAGTACTTTTACGTATCGACTCTCGTAATTATACTACAAATAATTTTCAGACTGAAAGAAATGAAATTGTATTAGTTGTAACCAAGTTTGCCTCTATAAGACTTGTAAATTAAAGTAATGGTACAAAACAATAAAGCATTTAACAAGTATTGTTTGCTTTATTTCTCCTTTTGCCTTTAATTTTACAAAAGAAATATAAAAAAGTGCGCTTTTAAAAGGGGCCTGGAAACTAGTCGAAATGTAGGCTATCTCTTTTACTATTTTTTGACTATGTAGGGTTGCCAACCAGAAAAAAAATTCTGCGATTTTGAACAGAATCTAGCCAGAAATCAAACATATACCTTGACTTTTGATGGGAGAAATCCGTTGCACAAGGCAAGATTTTTCCCGCCAAAAGACTTAGTATATTTTTCACTCAAAACCAGACACCATTCAAAAGCGCAGACTTTTTTTTCTAAGGACAATTTTCCCGCCAAAAGACTTAGTTTTTCTCGACTTTTTTGGTCCCTTTTAAAAGCGCAGTATATTTAAGAAACATTTTTCCCGTCAAAAGACTTTGCAATACCTTTAACCATGGAAATTTTCCGCCAAAAGACGTAGTGTTTTTCATATTTTCATTCCTCCTTCCCTTTTAAGGCGTAAATTTTTGATCCAAGACAATTTATCCAAGAAAAAAACACTGCTTTTTCCAATCTTTTCTTTGTTACGTTCAAAACGCAGTTTTTTCCTCAACAACATTTAACCCGGTCTCTTCCTACTAAAGATGATTTTATTAAAAGCTGCTTTGCTTCTCTCTTTGGTGACTCCAATGAACTTCGTCTTTGAATCTAGAAGGAAAAATCAAATGCAAATATGTCAATCGCACCGCATTCTGTCTGTAAATAGTAGTTACAGTACAGATATCAGCTTGGCAAAATTAAACCCATTCATTACCAGCATTTCATGTATAGCTTCGTAAAAAAATAAATAAATATTTTGAGGATTTGTTAAAAAGTTCATACTTATTTTGCTATAACTTGACCTGACGCAATGGGTAATTTTGACAAGAGGGGGAGGGTAGCTTCAAAAGAACTGAAGTTTGTTACTACATTTCAACAACTTGAGCAGAAACCAACTCAGAGTCAAGTGAAAAATGTCTGTCAGCCGACTGCCATCACCTGACTAACACTTTTCATTTAACTCTGAAGATGACTTCTGCTCAAGTTGTTGAAAAGTAATAACCAACAGTTTTCTTTTTTCAGAACTTCCCTCATCCTGACGATCACACTACACAAATAAATTTCACTGGACATTTTGATAATTTTGTACTATATGAAGACATTATCTCGTGAGTAAACTCTTTTATTTTCTGTCTGTATGATAAACCGTTCAAGCATGCGACAAATCGTAAATTCAGTGTCTTCATACAGTACGACCACGCTCAAAATATTGCAAAGTATTATCTTAAATCACCCTCTCTTGATTGTCATGTGTTAAAAGGTCTGGGAATCAGATGGTGCACGCAAAGGACCTGTACGAGCTTAATGGGATGAAGAAAAAACTCATCCAATCCTAAAACCTCGAGTTCTTGATATCTTGTTGTTTTGTGAGGAGAAATCCTTTGGGTATTTGAATTATTTTTCGAGTTTTGACTGCAATATTTTTCCATATTAGTTCTGTAAATTTCGTAGTATATCAAGACAATAACCTATCTCTAAAACACCTCTCCGTTTGATGATTCTGTCCAAAGCAAAAGCTACTGTTCTAGCTAAAATCAATAAATACATTAGCCAGTTCTCCTCATTGAATTCCTAAACCAACAGTTTTAAAGAACAATACCAAATGCTTCTTTTAGATGATGGCACAGTGCAAGGAAGAACATTTCAATAGACCCTTCTCCAAAAAGGCGAGCGAAAATTCAAATAAGTTAATATTAGCTAAAATTAAAAACGTATACCAGCACTAGAACGAACACCTATACTTTAGTAACTCTGCAAAGTTTCAGCATTTGAGGTGTAATATCAGCTGAGAAAATGTAAGCCGACAATTGAGAAATTTACAGACGTTTGTATGACTGGGTGTGTCATATAAACGTCTGCAAATTTCTCAATTTTTAACGTACATTTTCTCAGCTGATATTACACCTGAAATGCTGAAACTTTGCAGGGTTACTTACATAAAGGTGTTCTTTTTAGTGCTGGTATACATTTTAATTTTGATTTACTTGAATTTTCGCCCGCCATTTTTGAGAAGGGTCTATCGGCTAAATGCTGGAGTTGAATGGAAGGTACATTAACACTGACATGTTTCGTCACACTGACAACGCTTTTGTCCTTGGTTTCCAAGCAATGATTAATTATACAATTGAAAAATGTCATTATTCTTCCAAACATTTAGCCTGGACATCTTTCGCCACCTCTTAGAATATCATTTCTCTGAGGTATAACAAATTCACAGAAACATCTAAGGGACAGGTGCAGTTTACACAAACCCTCCCACTTTAACAAGTGTCCTTTGCTGAGCACCACCACCTTATATCCATTAGATATCCATACGAAAATCAACTCATGGGATTCCTTTTCTTTCCTGTATGAGTATGGGGCTCAGCTTGGCCTTCGGGCCACCGGAGCTTCGCTAAAAAGTTAAAAAACTATCTCCCTTAACCCTTTACTCCCTAAGAGGGACTTTTACTCTGTCAAACGCCAGACGATTTTACTCGTCAAAGGGAGACACCTTAGGGATTAAAGGGTTAAAACACTATCACCCTTAGCCCTTTACTCTTTGAGAGTGACTTGTTGATTTTACTCTGTCTGACGCCTGTCTAACGCCAGGCGATTTTACTCGTCAAAGGGAGACACCTTTATAGGGGTCTCTGGATTGAGCGGGCAAGATTCCTGGCCAGGGCGACATGGTGTTGTGTTCTTGGGCAAAACACCTGACTCTCACTCACAGTGTTTCTCTACACCCAGGTGTATAAATGGGTACCAACGAACATATATATGCGGGTGATAACCCTATGATAGACTAGCTAGCGTCCCATCCAGGGGGGAGTAGAAATACTCCCAGTCGCTCCATGCCTTATGTCCCACAGGGGATGAAGAGGATTAAGTAAGTGGTGGCTACAGAATTTGGCATAAGCTTCAGCCTGATGGAACACTTGGCTCGTATGCAGACTTAACCTTGCATGCAACATAAGTTCATGAGTAATTTTCATAACCCTTTGCACTAAGGTAAATTTAAAGCAGAGGTGGGGAACTCCTAACAGGCTATTTTTGTCTTACTCTGGAAAATTGGTTCCAAGTTCACTTATCCGAACCTTGTTTTCTTCTGCGTGTAAAAATACGTTTGGTATATTGTAATAATTAAGAAATAGAAAACATATACCGTGTTTCTATCAAGTTTTAGTATAATTCTACTAGCGTTCTATGACGAATGCCGTTCTCTGATTGGCTACACTACTCACTATCTATTTAAACAATAGAGTGTTTCTGTCGAGGAACTATCGGCTGATAGCTGCCCCGCGGAAATTTGATGTTCTTAAAACAAATATTTGCCCGAGAAGCGAAGCTTCGAGGGCAAATATGCTAGTTTTAAGAACATCAAATTTCCAAGGGGCAACTATCAGACCGATAGTTCCGAAACATAAACACTCTATTGTCTTTATTGTTCACCACTAAATTTTTCAGTAGTGACATGCCTCAAAACTGAAAACGACAAGAATTTATTTATGAAAATATCCAACCGCTATGGAGCGCTTAGGTGCTTCGTATTTTCCGTTGTATCCTCTTCAGATGATATTACGTCTATACATGTATAAACAATTTTATATGTCAACTGTTGACTTCTAAAGAAGAAACCTAAAGAGGAAACCTCGAATCTTGAAACCTCTGCGCCCGCTTGACGTTTTACTGTACCATAGTTTACCGCAGATTTCAGCCTAAAAATACTTCCCTTGCTTTCTTCTAACTAAAATCGACATGGGACAATAAGTTCTTTTCATCTTATCTTAAAAAACTGAACCACTTCCGCTTAGCGGGCACTATCGTCTGATAGTCGCACTAGGGCATTCTATTGACAGATAGTGCCCGCGCGAGATCGTACCACGTGATCAGTTCTGACCAATCACGACAAAGGAAAATTTAGTGGTGAACTATAATATGTGATAGATAGTGAGTAGCGTAGCAATGTACCCTTGTCAGCAAAATGAAGGCCGTTTCTTGGCATTTTCGAAGTGCCTGTGAAGAGGATTTAGATAAAGTTTTGAATGACTAGTAGATTTATGCTAAAAGAATTAGATTATTTGCTCTCGATTTCTGTGTGTGATGGTTGACTCGGGCTGCGCCCTTGTCAACTATCACGCAATAGAAATCTTGAGCTCATAATCTAATTGTTTAATATAAACACGAGTGGAAGTTTGGGAGAACGAGAAATGCTGTGGGAAAACGAGCCGCAGGCAAGTGTTTCCACAGCTTTTTCAAGTTCTCCCAAACTTTCACCAGTGTTTATATAACTCGATAGAAACATGGAATACATGTTTTCTATTTCTTTTACAAAACACCGCGACGAGAAAAAGGAAAACAACTTGTTAACTTGGATTATCACAATGTAAATTCTCTTTGCTCACGTCATCACTACGTCAACAGCGTGTGCTAGTTCTGTGTCTCCATCGAGTTGTACAAACACAGTTATTAACCAATCAGCACGCATGCTTTCTTAGGACTGTTTTCTAATATAGTTTTAAGTCCTTTTGTCTTGGTTCTAAGTGCATAATGACCGCCAAATTGTAATCAGTAAAATGTACCAGTGTCAACTCTCTTACTCCGATCCTGTGTAGTTTGACAATAGTTGTTATTCTGAACAAAATATGTTCTTCCTCGTCAAATTAAACCTACAACCTTGCTCACAAGGGTTGGAAATTTCCTCTTTTTTCGCATTTTGCCCCTCCCCACAAAACACTTCGATCTAATGCAAGTATGTATTTGGCTATTTTCCAACATTGAAAGGGGCAATGGGGTTGCTGGCACTTATTTACTAGGAATCACGGTTACAAGTTCATGTTTTTGGCCAACACAATTTGTCCACGGTTGTAGAATGTCTTATAAGAGGCCCAAGCAACTTCAGCGTCTTTTGTTAGCTGCGAAAACTACAGACAAAGGCACTAAAGTTTGTTCACACACCTGCTTATAGGCATCAAGCTGAACGGTGGGGTCTCTGTTTTCTTCATCCTCTTCCACCACCCCCTGTATGTGGACGGCTTCTGGAGGGTTGGGTGACTCAAGCATTCCACTGTCCCTCGCAACAGAGAGCCTTGCTGGTTTGGAGCACTGGATACCCTTGTGATTGTCTGAAAATTGAAGAAACTAAAGGAAGGATGAGAGATACATTCAGGCTTTCACTTGAGGTATTTGCGCTAAGACTCAACCAAAGTAGATTGTAAAGTCGCGAATTTCCCACCTCTGTTGCGATAGCTGAAAGCCTCGTTACTTGCAACATCTCATCGAACACTGACATACTCCTATCGACGTTAATTATGAATAATGCCCTGTCTTTACAGCTGAAAAAGTCCTCAAGTAAATGTGTCAGTTTTCTTTCACAGGCTGGAATCATGTGAGAGTTTCTCCTACAGGAAGAAAAGTTTGGTTAGAATAGGCTAAGTTTCAAACAACTGCAAGAATCAGAAAAAAATTATGTAGTGTGTGCTTTTTCCTCGCATCTTATCTTAATTTGTTTTTATTTTCTCTGCTCTACTCACTTGCTAAACAAGACCTTGCACGTGTATTTAGTGAATTTCGAACGCTGTAAAATTTTCATACTCCTAACAACATCCAAATAAAAATGCAACCAGCAGTAATAAAAGGACCGTTAAAAAAGGAAACATAAGAATCAACGAAATATGTATAAGCATTATTAAAGTTTCAACCGAGTATTTACCAAATACAGACTATACTAATTAAATTCTTAATCTAAAGATTTTTTTTGCATTGCTCCTAGGCCTCAATTGGTTGGCCGAATCTGTTAGCTATGAATGCTGAGTTACCCTTCAGACTAGAAACAGCAAACATCCTATAGTTGCAGTGATTTTAGTGCTAAAATATGGGATCCTGCACTTACAGGTTTCTCTGATTATGGCGTTGACATTCAAGGCATCTTTTCAGAGTCATCCTTGCTCCTTTATTCATGTCGTCTTTGAGACTGTCCTCTTTGGTCTGTGTTTCTGAAGAATGTTCTAAGCTCGCTAGATCTATAAAGGATAGTCTGCAACACAACCAATACACATGTTTCTTTAAGCGTTCTGTAAGGAAAAGCAGACTGCAAGCTACCAGTCTACTTTTTTTCCCTCCCTGATCAAAAATAAGCTCAGATGCTACAAAGACACCTGCATTGTAGTTTATCAGTGTTGGTGGAAAAGGCAGATTCAGTCAATGATCACTGCATGAATGTAAAAATGGCATTCTTTTTATTTGCGGGGAAACTGTCTGGAAATTGCGAAGACAAATTTGGGCAAAAGATCGGGTTTAATATTAGTTATCAGTATGAATAACTAATGGAAATTGCTAATTAAAAGCTTGTCCACTTTGCGGGGAGTGGGTGGCTGTACGCAGCGTAGGTTCACATTATTTGCACTTAACAAATTGTACATGCAGTTGCTGGCCCAAATATCTTTGTCTTAGAGGATGTGCCACTTATGTTTTTTTTTACTTCGTCTTTTATTTCTATTTACGTTTTTTTAGTTTTAATTTTGCTTTCCTTTTTATATATAATTGCTCTGCTAAAATAATATCAAATGTATTGAAAGTTAAAAAAATTTTAGGTATTCAGTATTGTAAAAAGTGTAAAGTATGTGTTGCTGTATGAGCATTTGTAGTGTACTAATAATTTGAAAACTATGTAGAGTATCTTTTAAGTATTGTAAGTGATGTAAAATAGATGCATTGTATTTCTTAGTTGTGTTACATGTATGTAGTGTAATGTTAGTTGTGTAAGTATTAGTAGCATAAATTATGTAACTGGATCTATTGTTTGCAAATGTGTGGTTCCAGAAAATATCCATACCCCCCACGGAAGATCATTGGAAATTCCGAGGGGGAGGGGGGGTTAAAGGGCAGTAATTTCCGAGGGGTAGGGGGGTTCCGTGGCGAACTACTTTTCCAAAGGGTCACGAACCATGTACAAAACATTGAAAGCAACATACGATCGATCTGAAGCACAAAAACATACTTACGTACGTTGTTTTGAAACAAAAGTCAGTACTCCTGGCCATTGAGATAAAGTTCACATTATTAGCTTCAATGTTTCCTTTTTTGTTTGAGTTAGCTAGCGCTGCAATCTACCGAAGCTCTTCAAAACATTTAAAATGGCGGTCTCAACTGGAGTCTCGTCCCCAGACTTCCCGCTTTGTCTCGTTTTCATCCGACCAACACTTCCGTTCAATTGAGTATCGCTTTTCGCTACCTTCACGTGCAGTAAACACATTTTTGATAGGATTGATGTTTTATTGGGTTAGTAACTCATAGAAAATGTGATGATACACAAGTTCCCACCATCTCAATGCTTGCGTGCAACAACAGAAGGCCTGGCTACCTGGCTAGTACATTGTGACGACATTCGTTTATAACATGTGTGTTAGTGAAGTTTTCGGTCCTTAAATACGAATCAACCCGAAGAAACTGACAAAAGTAAGTTTCTGTTTTATTTACTATTGTTTGCGAAGTTGTTTAATCGAATGAAACGTTCTCATCAGAGTTTGCACAAAAACGCGAAACAGTCGACGTGCTACCCAAATGTTTAAGCTTATAATCTTACATAAAAACAACACAAACATAATTTGCAAAGTTGATGGCGAAGAAGCTAAAACTTTAGCTGGATAATAAACTCAACAAAGCGTTATATTTTTGTTAAAGTTAACCTTAATGTTTACACTGTTGTAATAAAATTCTATCGTATTTACGTAACTAAGTTGGTATTTACTTTCTTTTTTATAAGTACAAAACTTCTGGAAATTCCGGAGGGGAGGGGGGTCATCAAAGACCCCCCTGGAAGGGAAAATCCTGGGGGGAGGGGGGGTGCAAATCAAAAAGTCTTCCGTGGGGGGGTATGGATATTTTCTGGAACCACACAATATAAAAAAATTGTACATGCAGTTAGCCTTCAGGATTATAATTTCTTCTAAAGCAATTGCAAAGCAAACCATAACTAAAAGGTCGTGAAAGCAGAAAGCAAATCGTTATTTTTAAGAAGGTTACGACACTTTTAAATTTAAATT
>CM042747.1:28311055-28343312 GCA_022496165.2 Catalaphyllia jardinei
CTACTTGCAGCAAATATTGGTGGCGCCGGAATAGATTCAAATTGAACAAACTGACGTTAGATTTAGGTAGCAGTTTAGCGTCTGATTAAAAGTTCTAGGACTCGTGATCATAAATGTCTTCCTTTAAGAGAAACTCCACAGAGGGTTTCGGTGAAGTGGTCTGTTGCATCGAAGTACGCTTAAAGCATTCCTAATGCTTCTTCTGCCTGATGGTAGGCGTTGGTATGGGTATTTAGTGTTAAATTGTCCTAGACATTTGCTTTCAGCTGGAGTCTAGGAAACAAGATTCAATGTTCGTTAGCAGTGCCTTCTTGTACCTGCACGTCTGACTTATGGTAAACCGCTGGCATGTGTTTATTGTTGAGAAGGTGCTGGTCCTTTTATTCTTGGAGGATCTAAACAATTTCTGACGGTTCAGAAGCGTACTAGGTGCCCTCCTTTACCTGTACATGCTCAGATGATGGTAAACCGCTGACTTACGTCATCGCTGGAACGGAGCTAATCGTTGTTTTCATGGATGTCTGGAATAGGATATCGCACTGCAGGTGCCTTTCTCTATCTGAACATGCTCAACTGATGGTAAGCTGCTGGCCTATGCAACCAGCAAAGAGAAGCTGATCTTCACTTCAACAAGATTGTTTCTTGATGGGTGCCCTCTGCTGTTGTTACACAAGTCCATCTGATGGAAACCGCTGGCAAACGGTACTGATATT
Organism: Catalaphyllia jardinei; assembly: GCA_022496165.2. Lineage (NCBI taxonomy): Eukaryota > Metazoa > Cnidaria > Anthozoa > Scleractinia > Caryophylliidae > Catalaphyllia > Catalaphyllia jardinei. Next base: position 28,311,769 of record CM042747.1, read on the forward strand.
ATTTCACTTGGAGGCTTGGAACTGATTTGGATTTTTCTTTCACCAGTGCCTTCTGTACCTGTTGCATATGTCCAGCTGATGGAAATCGCTGGCAAACGGCGCTGATAATATCTCACCAGCAGGAATGGAACGAGTTGGATTGCTCCTTGACCGGTGCCCACTGTAACTATTGCACATGCGAATCTGATGGAAAGTCCGCTGGCAAACAGCACTGATGTTATCTCATCTGGAGGCTTGGAACTTAGTTGGATTGTTCCCTGACAGGTGCCTTCTGTGCTTGTTGCACATGCACATCTGATTGACAGCGCTGGCAAATGGTGCTTATGTTATCCGACTTGAGGGCTTGGAGCTGAGTTGGACTGATCCTGGCAAGCGAGCTGTGATGTTGTCTCATCTGGAGGCTTGGAACTGAGCTGGACTGATCCTGGCAAGCGGGCTGTGATGTTGTCTCATCTGGAGGCTTGGAACTGAGTTGGTGCCATCTGTGCTTGTTGCACACGCTCATCTGACGGGAACCGCTGGCAGACGATACTGATGTTGACTTCTCGGGAGGCTTGGAAGCAATTGGATTCTTCCTTGTTTTGCAGGTGCCTCCCTGTACCTGCAGCGCATGCCCGGCTCATTGTAGGCCGGGGCATGCGCCTCAGTGGTGTTTGTTGATCCATGGATGGCGCCTGACCTGCTCCAAGGTCGGACGCGCATCCGGATCTCTTGACAGCATCCATGAAATCAAACTTTGAGCCTCTGTGAAAAAGAAAGGAAACAACCAATTAACAATCACTAGATCATGGTAAGGAAACAATTCTTTTAGTTCGAAAAAGAAAGCAAAATCGATCATCATAAATATTCTTGTTCTTAGGCCATTTCAACTTTAGAAGGAAACGAAAACAAACAGCGGTGACAAACATCACTGATCCATAGACAACGCATGGTCTAAAGAAGATGTATGTTGTAGACCATGCGTTGTCTATGGATAATGTTTTTGTAACCGCCGTTTGTTTTCTTTTCCTTCTAAAATCAATCATATTTTTGTACAACCGAGTATGAATCGTTTTGTTGCCAAAAAACCCCAAATAATTACTTGCATACGATTATTTCAAGATTCACAAGAAAGTGGCTCCAACTTGTCGGCCTTTGACGTCAGTAGCAGGAAAGCGTGCGAAATTGCATTGTAGGTGACAGTATTGTTACCACTGGAAATGAGGAAAATTGCCCATGGCAACACCTTAATTTCAAGGCCAAAACGTTTACCGCGTCTTACATAGCTTGCCCCCGGCTCTCGGTCAGTGGGAACGATCGCCGAGAAACGCGGGTGGGCGACAAGCGGGATCTCGTTTATCCCTACCAGACCCCACTTTTACCCCACCCGCTTTTTCGATCATTCCCATGCCACTGACCGAGAGCCTGGAACAGGCTACGCCTTACACAACTGATATTCATTTAAAGATCTTTTTACCTTTCGAGATGTGTTTAGGGATGGATGGATGCATGTACAAAGCCATACGGGGCTTCACATAAGGCATCTCGCCAGTCAACATTTCTGCCAATAGGAAGCCGAGCTGCCACACGGTGGCTTGGCTACCAAGGAAGCAGTGTTCAGAATAGAACTCAGGTGGACAGTAGTGCTGGGTGCCTGAAAAGAACACAGTCAAAAACATAATTAAGTTGCCGCACAGTTTGTCGAAAAAGTGAGAGAAAGGAATGATGGTTTGCCTTTTTCAGAGCTAGACAGAGTAGTGGAGAACTGAAGTATCTCGGTTGGAATTTGAGGAGTTTTACAGAAAACGTTTAGGAAGAGCCTTGTACTGTGGGTCCCAGTGAATACTGATTTTCGTACACCTAAGCTGACTATAAGCACTTGATCCCATAAAAATTAGTTTATGCTCAATTAGAGCAGTGTACATTCCGAGGAGTAGCGACAGAAATTCGGGAAAGTTGCTTTGGTTTGTTATGGTCTGAGGATATAGCGTTGTCCAGGTTTCGCGTATTCGCTTCGAATTCCCATTGGTTCCTTGGGTTGCAATTTAACTGTCTAAAAATCATCGTAAAGGTCCCTTGTACAGCTTTATTCCTACTTAGTGACAGGTATTCTGGTTGTACACCCCTTACCTGCAAAGCGCCTGATGGGTACATCTTGGATGTCATTAGCAAGACCAAAATCAGTCAGCTTGGCCTCCATTTTTGCCAAATCAATAATGATATTCTCAGGCTTGATATCTTGATGAAGCACACCATATCCCTCGCACTGAATTGCGGCGTCGAGGATGTTAGTAAAAAACTGACGCCCCTCGTCTTCGGCTAAGTAATCACGCTCGTTGATGTAGTCGAACAAGTCCGAAGACTTCTCCGGACGCTCGAGGACGAAAACGAAATTGTCCTCGTGGGTGAAGACATCCAGTAGCTCAATGATGTTCGGGTGGTGAACATGGCGCTGGTAGAAAGCTTCGGCTGGGAACTGTCGACCATTGACCTGCAATAAGGGAGGGGGTTGCAAGGGTACTGAAATAAGTCAAATCCATCCACTTTATATCAACTACGGAGAGCTAGGAGAGGAAAGTCACTCAGATTGCCATTTACTATTATTTACTGCATCGTTACTTTCCTTCTTCGAAATGCGGCTAAAAAAAATATTTTATACAACTAAAGAAAAGTTTACTTAAAAGCGTTCTGGGAGCGGTGCTTCATTTGTATATATTCGTAGCATGCTTTACACAGCGGCAGTGACGAATTCAAACAAGAAAGCCAGAGGTTCATAAACAAATATACAATCCTGTTGCATATTCGGCGAATTTTTTATCTTAAGTGTTGCAATAACTAAATTGCAATTTATCGAGAAGTCCGTTTTCTTAAATTATGCGTTTGTGTCACGGTGGTGAGTCACTTTTGTCTTTTTGTGAGCCCTTGAAAGTTCTCATAGATAGAGATTATCATCCTTTTTCTCATAAAATGTCAAGAAACGTTTATAATATAGCACTAATTTTGGAGAGCAGTAAAGAAAATTCCAGCTTACCACTCTATAATGCCTGACCTTGCTCTTGTTCACAAATTTGAGGGCCACCTACAGAAAGAATTTACCAATAAGGGTTACTATCTTACTTATCTATTATTCCTTCGTGTGTGACTTAAAATCAGGCTTACAAAAAGGACAAAGATAATTCTAAACTGGTTTTTCAAGCACGAGTATTTCTTTTCGGTGAGTATTTTTCTTTGACTTACAAAGAACCATAGTACTTTGACGTAATATAAAGTGACTATGATGTCCGGCAGCTGAACAATGCCATGTACATGATGTAAGACATCACAAAAGACAATTTTAAGACTTTGCTCACCGGTAGATTGTCTCTCTTTCTTGTGGCGGCATAAACATCCCCAAATCCTCCAGATCCGAGTGGTTGCCCCATCTCATACGCTGCAAGACCCTTTTGGCGGGGCTTGCGCTTTCCTAAAAAGCATTCAAAGAGAGTACTTTAAATATTAAAATATTTGATGGCCACTCACCGCAAGACAATTTTCTTTCAAGTTAGGTTTCGCACGGGAACTGTCAAGTAGTGATTGTTGTGGTGGTAGTGGCAATAAGTCTGACCTGTCACTAAGTAGGAATAAAGCTGTACAAGGGACCTTTAGGATGATTTTTAGACAGTTCAATTGCAACCCAATGCGCGGGGTGAAGATATCAATTAATCTTATGAATTTAGAATCCAGTGTGAATTCATACCTCTACGTGTCTTTTTGCGTCTAACATGGCCCTGACTGGTACTCGCCGATGTCTCACTGGGATCAGCAACAAGCTTCTCTTTCTCCTCATTTACAACTGTTCTGGTTTCAGTCTTTTTCTAGTGAGAAAATAGTTATCATAGTATATTCCAGGCGCTTAATTTATTCATGCGATTTGGTATACACTAAAATGAACGAAAGGTACGTTGAAGACCATAAAAAAGTGTTTCAACTTTATTATCACTATTCGGCATTCGAATAAGGGTAGAAATGTTTCTCGACAGGAAACGATACAGTACAAAACATTAAACGTTTTCAATGTAACGCTTTTGATAACTCACAATTGGTTCTGATGTCGACAGGCAGATCTTTTTTGTTGCTGATTTGCCTTCATGGTCAGTCTCCAAATCAGCTTCGCTAAGAGCTCTTCTACGGCTACAGGAAAGAAAGCAGAAGTACACTTTCAAGCAGCTTTCAGTTGCAAGCATGCGTAGGTAATTTTCATTCCCTAAGGCAAATCTGCATTTACTAACCTTTTGGGAACTTTTTCTGTTGTAAAGTTCACGGTCCCGTACGGCTGCAAACAGAAATGAAAGAAGCCAGCTTTAAAAGGGGTAGTCTTTGTGAGCAGACGAATGAAATTTCACAACAAAACTTTAAAACTGCTGCGCTAAAAAAACGAACTCACCTTTGAGTCAAATCCGAGCTTCCTGACTTTAGCAGGCGCGCACTCGTATAAAGAATCTCTTTTTTGCGTGTCGCGTAATGATTGCGCGACCTCGTCGGTAACGGAAAGTTTTCGCTTTCTGTTTAAATTAGCATTCATGATGCCAAAAAATGATTGCAATCCAAATAAAATCTTTTTGAACGATTTTAAATCCTGTTGAGAAAATACGTTCGCTTCTGAAGCACTACGATCTCTCGTTATGCATTAGCCATTTGTGATGTAATTTAATTGTGATTATGATGCTGGTGTGGGTGTAGAGCGCGCGCTTCGCGACGTCGCACGCGCGAGATCTCTTGGAGCCGAAACCAATTGTGGATTTGCACACATTTTAGGCATCCTATTGATTAACAGTTACAACCCGTAGATACCTTTTTAGCAACTACTACAATTTGCAGTCTGTTCACTTTGAATTGATTTTTAGAAAACGCCTGCGGCTCGTGTTCCCACTGCATTTCTCGTTCTCCCAAACTTCCACTCGTGTTTGTATAACTCGATACAAACACGATACATGTTTTCTATTTCTTAAATATTTAAGCTTTAAGATTACAGGTAAATGCCCATGGACTCTTCCTTAAACAAAAACGAGAACACAATAAAAGTTGCGAATTTTGCTCCGGTTTTAACCTTTGATTGATCAACGTCTTCGAAAGGGTCTCCCAAGAACTGATCATGCAAAAATAAAACAAAAGTAAGTGTGGTGGATGAGAGGGTAGGAAGAGGAAAAGTAGTTGTTGATCAATGCAGGACATTCGGGAGAGTAGGGCTGATTTCTAATCAGTTTTACCCACGCATCTTTTTGAACCGCGAAGAAACCTGTAAAGGCCAAATTACTGTCAAAAGCGTCGAGCTCTGAGCCCTGAATGATAAATAGTAAGCTAGATATATTAACAGCTGCTTCGGTTTTCCAAAGATAACCCGAAGAGTTCCGATTAGCGCCGAGGGGTGGCGAACAGAAGATTCTGATAGTGGACCTTCGATAACTTCTGTCACGGACTTACTGTAAAATCATTACATTAAATTCCTAGAGGGTGTTTCAAAAGGCAAAAAATTCCAAATCAGTCCGGTAATACTTTTCTCGAACTCCTCTTGGAACTCTTAATAAAAAGTAGTTTTCGTTTGAGGAGATGGTATTAAAGTGATGTTACGAGTGGCTGAGCATTTCTTTGCCTTATCTTCTGTGACTTTTTTCATTTTTATATCATAGAGACTGAGATTTTCTCACGAAAAAACGATAACGTAAAACTAGTAAGTTAAATCTACTAGCCAATAGGAAACGCGAAGGATTTTCACGAGGGAAAAAAAAACGTTCACAAACGCGAACGACGAAAATTCACTACTGCGCACAATCGCGGCCCGCGAGTTTCACTCAGACTAGACTCTCTAATCCAACATGGCTAGTTCAAAGTTTGCTTCTTTGGAAGGCTCCATTGAGACGTTTATTGAAGAACCAGAAAACCAGAACACAATGAAGAAAACTAAAGGAGGCGTTGTTTTGTTGACAGAGTTCCTTCAAACAAATGGACGAACACGAAGAGACACTGAAGTGAGGTGAAGTGAAACGCTGTGTCTAAATGCCCGGCAGCTGGTCACGGTCTCAAATAGACTAAAATGCCCGGCAGTCAGAAATATTCACCGAATTCATCGAATGTAAAACCAAAATACGTTTTAGGATCGCTTGCCATTTCTGAAGAAACAGCAGATACTTTCAATAGATTTGATTGAGGATTTCAGTCGGAATTCGGCGAATATTTCTGACTGCCGGGCATTTAGTCTATTTGAGACCGTGACCGGCAGTGTCACAAATGGTTGTCTCCCTGACTAAGCGATTTTTACGGTATACACAAGCTCGGTAAATTCATCGAATGTAAAACCAAAATAATTTTTAGGATCGTTTGACATTTTTAAAGAAACACCAAATACTTTAAATAGGTTTGATTGAGGATTTCTGTTGGAGTTTGGTAAATATTTCTGACTGCTGAGCATTTAAATGTGAATGTTGTGCCGCGTAGCACTATGAACACAAATAATGGAACAGAGAATTAACTCTGAAGTGTAATTTTAAGTGCTGATTTAACCCATGAATAACCCACTGGGCGTTAGCCCTAGTAAAGGGAATCAGAGAACCAAACGAGGCAAAGAAAAAATCTTTTGACCTCGCTGGGAATCGAACCCACGTCCTCCGTTACTCTGCCCACTGAGCTACGAGGTCGGAAAAAGAAAGTCGGGGTCGATTTAGGTGGTGAATCGCGGCGAAGAGAAAGTAAGGGTACATATGAATGTTGTGCCGCGTAGCACTATGAACACAAATCGGCAGAGTAACGGTAGATCTAATCCGGAGGTCGTGGGTTCGATTCCAAGAGAGGTCAAAAGATTTTTTCTTTACCTCGTGTGGTTCCCTGAGAGTTAATTCTCTGTTGCATCATTTCATTTATTGCTGGGCATTTAGTCTATTTGAGACCGTGACCAGCAGTCGGATAAAGACCCCTGTGATTTTATGGTATGTATCCGTCCACTACAATTAAATCCATAATGATTTTTAGAATCGCTTGGCTATTCCAAACAAACATCGCATCTTCTCAATAGGTTCAAAAGAAGCTTTCTGTAGCAATTCGTTAAATATCTCTAACTGCCGATGTTTTTCAACAAGTGTCAAGCACATGCCGATTTTATAGTATGCACAAGCTCGGTTATTTCGACATCTTAGTACACACTAACATAATTTTTGGAATCGCTCAGCATTTCTAAAGAAACTTCAAATACCATCAAGAAGTTTGAAAGAATCTTTCAGTGGAAATTCTGTGAAAATTTCTGACTGCCGGGCATTTTATTAGTCCATTTAAGACCTTGCCTGGCTGCCTGGCATTTAGACACAGCGGAAGTGAAATAGTCCCACCGAGCTGAATGAATATTTTGAGTGAATTTATTCTAGCGTTCACAAAAGAAGGACGAGATTACGAACCGTTATCGCTTCGAGGTATGGTAGCATCAGCAATGGAGTTTGTCCTTGAATTTTCATGAAAGTTTCAGACTGTTTTTGACTAAATTCGGTTAAGGTTTGCATTCATGTGTTATTCAGCGTAAAAACGTATGACTGCTGCATCACGGTTTTCATGATTTAGTGAGATTCAATGACGTTCTGATTTACGACAGTTATGATTTATCTAAGTCAAATTTTTTTCCCTAAAAGTTGTCATTTACGTCTACATATTAGGATTTGTTATGTTCATTAAAGATTTATTTTAAAAGACGAAGTGAACTTTATATTTTAGTTATAATAGCAATTTAATGGGTTTTCTAGAAAAACTCACTCGTTCTCTACGCTCACTTGTTCGTTTTCCGATACTCCTCAACTCGTGAGTAAAAATCGCACACACGCATTTTCCAGAGTAATCACAGGCTCCGCAAGCTCAAAATACGAGGTGTATGCGACAGCTTGTGTATATAGAGAATTGTATGGGAAAATCACCGATCGTAAAAAAAATGTGTAAATGACTATCTCATTTGAAATAAAGTTTCCCACCTCAAACGTGTGACGAACTTGTCTCTTGTGCCGATTTTAGAGCCATTCTGACGCCTTTTAGTGAAGTTATTTGAAACCGTTTCTCCTCCTTCTAAAAGAATGGACTTCCATTCTTTTAGAAGGAGGAGAAACGGTTTCAAATGGCTCTAAAATCGGCACAAGAGACAGGTCCGTCACACATTTGAGGTTAGCCTCCTACGCAGACGTTCTTAGGCTTGTCACGCCTTCCTCCCCACGGAACGCATGACAAGCCTAAGAACGTCTTCGTGGGAGGCTAATTTGAGGTAGGAAAACTTTATTTCAAATGAGATAGTCATTTACACAATTTTTTTTACGATCGGTGATTTTCCCATACAATTCTCTATATACACAAGCTGTCGCATACACCACGTATTTTGAGCTTGGGGAGCCTGTGGAGTAATCTCTATTTATTTACATGAAAACGAACCTCCAGTGTAGGCGAAACACAATCTCGAATGGTTTCGCACGAAGACCCCTTTTGACACAAAGGCAAACTAAAGGCAACTCGAAAATGGCCTATATGGTTCACTAAAACGAGGAGTGGTGGCATGGGGAGAATCCACACGATACTCCGCTACATTCTACTTACATAACAACACAGCAAACACTGGAAACCATTACAAGTCGATCAAAACTGACTGTAAGAACACTGTTTATTTCTGTTCTCTAACAATACTGTGAGTGCGTCAATAAATACTTCATCGTTAAATATCATTTCCAACATGCGGATATTTCATTCAATCCCATGACAAGGGGCACACAGCCAATCAGAGCATTGAGAAGCAGTGCACATTCCACGGTTTCCAATGTATGGGTTGAATAGAACAATGTTGTCGGGGCCTGCCGTAATAAATCGTTCGCATATTTATGTATGCGAGATAAAATTGTTACGAGTAATATCCTATGGCAACCCACGTCAATTTTACTGTTTACTGAAAAATCATCACACGAGTGCCGGATACTTCGCGGTCTATCATGTAAGAACACAACATAACTACATATACTTGATTAGGCTACGTCGCATTTGTGGAACTGCTAAATATCCTCTAGATCTTTAGCTCTCCCTCCTTGAAATATTCTGCTGTGAGTCGACCACGTTTCTACGGCTTTTCAGCCTGTTACAAAATAACCTGATGAAGTCCTAAGGCTTGCAATCATTCTAGTTATATCAAGTAATAAGGAAAAAATCTAGTCTGTTCGGATATGATGTACAATTGCCACACGTGGTAAAAATTACTTGTGTTTATACACGTTTGTTAAATGCGGACCTTTTTTCTTACAAAATGAAATTAATCTGTGTATCAAAGAATACGCCAGACCCAACAGAATAAAAAATGTGTTGAATCTGACGAAATGCGAGGTTCGTTTACAAAAAGTGCTCTAAAAAGAGAGCAAGTCCATTTTATCGATAAAAAGTTCATGTTCATTTGTACGACTACGCTGAAAACGTTTTCTGATTTGAAGAGAGTATAGCAATTCCCTTCTTTTTTTTGGAAAGCCTTCTTCAATAGCTTCTATATGAATGGTGCCCCTCTGGGTCCCACGCTAGGATTTCGTTTACAGATTTGAACTACTTTATACAGCAGAAACGGTATAACATAAAATTACTTTACAATAGCCTTCTTTTAAATGATATCAAGCTAGGATTTCATCAACAAGACACTCGAAACTTTGAAAGGTCAGCGGCCAATTCCCTGCGGGGAATTATCAATCCCAGACAAAAGAGTTGGGACAGAAAGCAATATCTCCCCTTCCCCCACTTTCAATGTTGATAATCAGCTGATTTTTCCCTTTTTGTTGGAAAAAGCGCGATATTTTCCAACATTGATTTTTTTTTTTTTTGGGGGGGGGGGGGGATTAGATCGTTCATAGCCTCTGCGAGGTGGGCGCGAAGCACGCGGGGGTGCAAATCTTAAGTTTTGCGTTTGCGTCCAGTTCTCTCGCGGTCCTATGTGCGCGTTCAACGATCGAATAACAATACGCGAAAACAGAGGGCTGTAAAGAGTCATGGGAGATACGTGATATAGCACGTGTCCCAACTACTTTTGGCGGGAATTAATGGTGGTTGTATTCATCAAAGCAAATATCCAGTGAACGCAACTACCATGATCTCCTGCAGCAGCCATGTCTCATAGAGGAGATTTGCCATTCGGAAGTCAACTGAAGTGTTTGTGGAGTGAAACGATAAGACGTAGTTGCCGCGTTTCTAATAGTTACTGCATTGTTCAGAACTTTGACATAGTAACGAGACAAAAAGGTCAATTCTTTTTGGTACTGACCCTTTCGCCTTGTTTGTACGCCTTTTTAGAAAAAGAATATTTGCATTGCAGTCTCAATCAATATGAGTTTTTCAAAAGTTTGAGTCCAGCCAGTCGTAATCTTTCCTTGGCAAGGGTATAGAGTTCTTCGCTTTGTCCTTCGCCTGTTGCTTTGGATCATTGGAGACTTGGCTCTGCGAAGAGAAATAACAGGCATTAATTTATAAGGTAAATCCCAATCAAGCAAAGGAAAACTGAGTTCTTGCCACCCGAGAGAGCCAAACAAGAAATGTTCGGAGAGCTCTCACTGTATAGTTTTCTTTCCTTTTCCAGACTTATTTTTCTCCAATTTTTCGCTCGCAGTTTCGTTCCCTTCGCGTGCTTTTATGGAAACGTCTGCTACGCTGGCTAACCTCAGACTCTTAAATTCCCCGAGACATTTCATCGCCTGAATCGAAGTAACAACATCTTAAGAATTTACCTTACTGGATCCAAAACTGCCTCGCTTTTCGTAAACCTTAAAAGCTTAATATTGTTTTTCTGGCTATTCTTTGATCCTTGAGCACGATAAACAATTTTTAATAAATACAAAACACGCTTCAAACCTGTTGCCGATTTTCGTGATTCCGCAGTCTCATGATCAGTGCCCTTTCCCCATCAGAACCGAGACTCTGTGAATACTTTTTCTGCGCGGCAAGCCTCTTTGCAGGTGTGAGCATGCGCTCTGTGGTCAGCACTATTCGTGCCCACTGTGAGAAAAAAAAGACATTTTTACTGCATCAAAACATATTCTTCTCTGCTGTTATAATAGTGTAACGTTAAGAAAAGTAAACGTCAAGCTTTAAAGTCTTCAATGAGCTGCAGGCTACCTGACGCGTCCATTCCTTCTTGGTTTCTGCCACCATAAGGTAGGTATTACCCATCATGGCAATCAACATGTTCACAATCAACAGAGCACCCAGGATCAAAAACAGGAAAAACATGATCTGCAACAACAAGGCAAGTTATAAACAAGTTTTTTTTTTACGCCACAGTGATTCGACGCGCGCGGAATAAGTTCTCTTCAGAAAAAAATGCGACTTTAATATCACCTTTCATCGATCACAGTTAACAATAGTTCTGTGAAAACTGTTTATAAACTTGATTTAAAAACGGAGATATTTCCACTAAATGCGTCACTCTGAAGTTTGAAAAAGAAACACGTAGAAAGCACGTAAGGTTCACTACACCAGTGCCAGATTGTGCCTTAGAAGATTCAAATCTTCCCTTAATAATGGGATAAAAGAATGTCATCTTCTGGGCCTGGTGTTAATGCACCCTTCTAATTCAATGCGAAAAATTGCGTTATTTCAATCCATCGTTTTAAGCTGTAAAACAGGTCATGTTTCCTTGAATCACAGCTTGTAAGCAGGCTCACTTACGGGGGATTAGTTAGGTAGAGGGAGGGGAGGGGAGAGAGAGAAATAAGCACTGCATAGTACTCCTGGCTATCTAACTTTCCAGCAGCACTTGCTAGGCAGTGTGCATAACTGTGATTGCCCGGCGTGGACTTGGCATAAGACTGAACTGCAGTCATAAATGGAATTAACTTACCAAACCCAAAATCTTCAATGGTGATTTACTGTTAGCCACTTGTCCATACAGGTCCTGAAATCAGAAGTTAGTGGGTTTTAACAACAAATGAAAGAGAACGGGAACCTTAAAGACGAAGAACAACAACGTCTCCGTCCTGGTTTCTATTTCCAGTGACCTAACCCCTCCAGGTCACTGAGTGACCATGCATTCGAGGAAGAGACTTGGCAAGGAGATTGGCATGATACATCTTTTGATAAACATTCCATAATGAGGGATATTATCTCTGTCTATCTCTGCTTCTTGTATTGCTTTCCTGCTGTTTCGTCTCGCAGAGTCTTTTTGTTCTTTCGTCTTAAATCAAGGAACGACGATAAAGACAGAAAGTCTAAGTTAAAACTCATCGTGTTCTACCACGGTTTAGTAAGTAACATACCATCTTATCCCATACGTATTGCTTCAAGTACCTCATACTCTCCTAATGAAAGAACAATGAATCCAAGTCCTGCAGAAAACCAGCGTGTAAAGAGATTCTCTTCCACAGTTTTGTCATCATACCCCATCACTACAAGGAACATGGCTGAAAAAAAAAATCAAAACAGAAAAATACACTGACACCTAGACAGGAATCTTTACGGAAGTATCTAAAAATTCTAAACCAACAAGAGTTGGATGCCTACATTTTGACAAGCTGCGTTTAATTTTGATTCAGCTGTATGTTTCGATTGCTACTCTTGTTTCCTGAGCTAACGGATCAGCATCAAATTGAGGCTAATTAGCTGACGTCACTGTCAAAGGTGTAATATCCGTTTCAGTTCTCAAGTAATCATCACAGTCAAACAAAAGAATGAACAAAGACAGAAGCTTGCTTGAAAACTAACGGCTACCTTTTTTAGGAAATTTTGAAGAGCTTTTTGCTGGTTCTGTTTCGCTGTGTTGTGAACAACTATATTACAACAAAATACAACATCAGGCCAACAAACATTACTTTACGATACTCACCTTGAGAAAATCCAATGACAAAAATCATGTAAATGACAAAGAAGATGAGGAAATCTCTCTTTAACATCTGATAGATCATCACCACGAAGGGCCCAACCAGAGCAAAACCCCTAAATGCAGAAATACAACAGTGCTTATCGGAAACTGAAATGCCCTATCATCAAAGAAAGGATTTGTATTGAACAATGATGAATTAATTAATTGTGAAACAGAGCAATTTTAAGACTTCAGGGTCCAACACAGCTTACCCCTCTTACCCCGTCACGCCCAACAATTTTATCAGGTTGTCTACCAGGTAACTGCAGTGTACATGTAGCATTCATTTACACTGTCTAACAGGATGGAGAAGCAAGTGCTACGAGAGTGTCTTCCTTAGGAACACATAACGGGTAAGGGAGTTGATACAAATTACTCTAACAGTGTAGGGCATCTACGAAACTAACCATGTTGACTACTCTTAGGAGTTGATGGGCAGGCAAATCTTTCAAATGCAAAACTTACAATACCAATTGATATACATGTAACTTACTAAATACAATCCAGATTTGATTGACAATTTTCTAAATTCTCACTTCCTGTCTGTTAACAATTTATTGACTAGCATTGTGTATGCATTGTGTATAGGGGAAAATTCATATGGTTCACCCTTTCAAAGGACTACATCGAACATAGCATTGACTCCATACCTGCAAAACGTGAGAGAGTATGGCCAGGCCATAATAAGGGCCGCAATTGCTAAATGATCTTCCGTGGGACCAGCACACGTGAAGCGAGCTGCTAAGCAAGTCAGTAATAGCACACACGATAGCGTTAACAGGAGACGAAGAGGATTCTGAACCTGTCAGAACAAACAAGACAAATATACTATCAAGCAAGCTTCTACGAAAAATTGAGTGTAATTCCCAGATGGCATGGCTCGAGTGTTGATCGTTGACTGGTGGATACTCCCTTGTATGGGCTATTTAACAATTAGACCCGTAGCTCGAAAGGGCTACGGGTCAATAGCCCATGAGGCGAAGCCGAATGGGCTATTGACCCGTGGCCCTTGAGGGCGAAGGGTCTAATTGTTTTATTATCCCCCAACTAGTCGGACAGAAAAGGCAATAACAAAGTTAGCAAATGCAAGTTTAGGAAATATTTATTTGGGGGAAAAAACGAAGGAAAAACCGGCGAATTTCGCTACTCGATGACTATTACTATTAGACCCCTAGTAGCGTAGCCAATCAAAATGCAGGATTTGCATTAGTCCACTAGTTGGGTGATACATAAGGTATATCTGGCCCCAAGGGCTATAGTTTTTATCTGTTTCGGTCAGAGATTGGGTAACGAGTTTAGCTATTTTGGTCTCAAATCGGGTATTGGTTTTGCACTGTGGTTTTGAGTTGACCATATGTTTTTTTAGAAGCCACTTTTTCAACATTTATGGATAAGACCATCAATGAAAGCCCGGCCTTCACAATGCCTTTAACAAAGGCCTGAACTAGGGAACTAAAATCAGAGATTTTGGTTTTAAACAGGGTAATGGTTTTGGAACATGCACACAATTGAAACAAACAAAACAGCTACACATATAAAGAAGAGACCAATCTCTCTACAAAAAGACACGAAATACAGATATTAAGTCACTCCACATCAGTCTTAACTGGTTTTCATGTAGCTTCCCTATCGTGGTCAAATTGGAATTCGGAGAGGTTGGTTTTGTGGAGGGGTGGGGGGAGGGGGGAATCAGAGAGCCTGGAGAAAAACCCTGCAAGCAAAGCAAGAACCAACAACAAACTCAGTCCACTTATGGCACTGGACCAGAATTACCCCATAAAGCCCCGGCCAAACGGTAGCAACATCTCAACGCAACATAGCGCATTGTTGGCCCAATATTTGCAAGTCCCGGCCAAAGGATCGCAACATTTGAGGCAATAGATCGCAACATTGTTGGGTGCAACATGTTGCAACGTGTTGCGACATGTTGCAAGTGAAAATCGAACCATTGCATATGCCCAGGCGCAACATTGTTGCACGAACCTGGCCAAACGACTACAACATCATGCAACATCCACAAATGTGCGTGAAAAATTTGGCCATTTTCAAATTTGAGCCAACAACACCCAACATGTCGCAACACATCGTAACACTTCGCAACATGGTGGCCAAACGCACGCAATATGTTGCGCCCAACAATGTTGCGTTGAAATGTTGCGATCGTTTGGCCGGGGCTTGCGTCATACATAAGCCTTACCAAATCAAAAAACACAGTTTTGAGCTTCTCCTGAAAGATCATCTGTCGGATCAGAATAAAGATATATAACAATGCAAACAGCAGTGTCAAGATCTCAAAAGCTGCCCGCACCTGTTGGAATAAAACACACAGAATACCGACAGTCAGCAGTGACCTTCATCATTTGTGAAACGTCAGTTAAAGAATCATTTTTTTTTTCTTCCTGTGCAAATTACATGCAGCATGCAGTTAAACTGAATGAGCATTGTGTATGATTGTCTGCTCCGATATTTACAGGACCAAAGAAATATTCTGTTCCAGTTATCCAGATAAGTCTCTTTATTTCAGTGGCCAAAGACAATACAGCCACCCCAGATCTCAAGATCTTTAACCCAAACCAGAGGTTGACCAGTTTAATTTGTAAACTATTTGCGGTGACCCACTAGTGCTACTACCATACATGTATGCTGTACTGTAAAACAAAACCATCTCTGTACGAAGACTTTCCTTCTCTGTACAGTAAGCACAAAAGTGTACCGTCATTTCCCAGAGTACAGAGCAGGACTGATTTCCAAGGAGGAAAGGAGGTTCTTTTCTACAGTAGAGACTTGTCTTTTGTTTTTACAGAGGAGGCTCATTTCTACGGAGGAGACTAATTTCAATAGAACAGGCAGTCTTAATGTGTGATGACAACAAGAACCATTGCCAAGTGGAGGAATGGTTTTGTTTTATAGTGTGTAGCAGTGGAACTGCTGGCCACCATTATTTACAGTATCAGCTTACACTGTAACAGATCTCTGACTGAATGTAACTAATGCGTATAGCACACTTGAAAATGTCACAGAGTTTCAACAAATCACATACCTGGTGTGAAACATCATCACGGATTGTGTTCAGTAGAAAGCAATGATCACAAAGAGTGCCATTAACCAGAGGATGAGAGGCATTGCCTCCTATTGTTTCCACACAGTCCAGGTTCTGACAGGAAAACAAAACATGGCGACAAAATAAGGACAACTAACATCTTACATGTATACCAGTACGCCTACTCTAAAAGAATGTCTAAATTTTCAAGCTTGACTTGTAAATGACAACAATATCAACTACATGAATTATAATTTATAAACAGCAAGGATTATTGACGGAATTGTATTTTTCACATGTACATATACATGTATTTATTACATGAACATGTATATGTACATTAAAAGGATGTGCTATTTTTTCTCCGTGACTAACAAAAAAAACTTACCTCAAGTGGACGGAGAAGTAAAGCAATGCTGAAGCAGATGAGGAAAAATATGTACAGAGCAAGCAGCTGATAAAACCTGGCAAGAACAGATATACAGTGCATATTAACATACATTTGTGACAAACTGATAACCAGCTGGTGAGATAAAACCATGCTAATCAAAATATACCGAGGTCTAGCAGAATAACTGCCTGCATGACTGACTGACTGGCAGATGGACAGGCAGACAGACAAATGGACAGACAGATTAATGGATGGACCGACTGAATTCAGGGAAGATAGAGAGATAATAGGATGGTGTTAAATTGCGTCAGACTAACATACCATTTAGATCAAAAGCTGTCATAATCAAGAGTAAATCAATGGTTAACTCTAGGTGCTTCATAGCAATAAGTGACATACACCAAGTAGGCTTAAAGTGACAAACTGGATTTGTGCAGATACATTTTGTACATGACTGCATGCAGCTGGCACATTGTATTTTATGTACAGAGAGTTCTGTCCTCTTAGCATGTTTGTTTACATACCTGTAGCGACAAGCATGATTCCATTTCTCTTTGAGCAAATTGTTGAGGATTCCATCAAAGAGAGCCAAATGAGATACAGATTCCTAATACATGAAAAAAGAAAAGGATTCGAATGAGTTTAAAAAAGACAAAATCAAATTAACAGCTGACTGCTTGGAAATATTGCAAGAAGGGAATTATAATAGTGGGTGATGGGCTACAGACATCAACCTGTGTAGCAGAGGATGTGTCCATGAACCGTGTAAATATGAACACCGACAATGAGTGTCCAAAGTGTTGAGACACTTTGCAAAAAAAAAATGATTTTCCAGCATCCTGGAAAAATCCCCCCTTCTCCCAAACAATGTTGATTTCTAAGACTGCACAGAACCTGTACAACACTAAACTGGGGGCACTGGGGGCACTGGGGGTATCAGAGAATTACTGCCAGGTGCAAATAAAATAGAATAACAGGTTAATTATTAAAAAGCATCATTACAATAAGGTTCTTAACTACAGTACTTTTGTCACCCATTGCAAGAACAAAAAAAGAAGCAGAACAAATATAAACTTAATTTTGGCAGTCCTATCTTTTTCCACAGTATTAATATTATTGCTGATATTTGCGCCTGATTTTGCAAATTTATGATTTGTTTTAATACGCCTTCAAATCAAAGACCAGGTAGTGTTGAGCATTAATAAAACTACAATGAGCAACAAAAGTGTTGAGACACTTGGCAGTAAAATTTGACTTTCGAGCATCTTGGACACATCTTCCCCCTTCTCCACCAAACAATGTTGATTTTTCTATTTCTTAACCTGCACAGACCACAGTGCCTACACAACATTGCACTGGGGGGCTGGGGGTATCAGAGAATTAATGCTAGATGCAAATAAATGGAGCAAGTGCTTAAATATCAAAACACTTCATCTCCTAAAACTGTCTCAACCACTTTTGTCAGCCATTGTATATGCTTGTTGTTTGTTCATCTTGTCCATGGCTTTTCTTTTTTCATTATGTTTTTTTTCATTTTCTTCCTTCATTTATTCACAACTCGATGACTCATTTGATTGTTCATTCATTTTCTGATTCTTTTATTTATTCATGTAGAATAACTCTCACTTACCTCATGCGTGATTATGTTGAGTGCAGAGTTTTCATTTATGTGTCCTTCATGAGTCAGCTAAAATTTGAAGACAAAATATCATGACAAGTGTAGATCATATCACTAAGAACGGGTACCAATACATCCACCGTAATCGAGGATCAGCCTTAACATATTGAACATAATAAATTATTATTACACCAAAGGAAAACAAAGAAAATGCAATTCTTAATCAAGGAGGATAATAAGTTTTGAAAGTCAATACTTTGGCACAGTTGAACACAGTTTTTGATACCTTTGTTTAATTTACCCTTACCTCTAAAACCCTTGATCCTTTGGTCACCAAAAATAGAAGCAAGCAAGTTAACAACACAAACTTCAACTTTTTGATATATGACGTATGTGTCATTGCCATGGCAACATGATAAAATATAAACAGGCATTTAAAATTGGTTTTGTTTATTTTCAGAAAATCTAGCTGTTAGATTTTCTTTTTAATTTGCATGCAACAAGTTTGTATCGATACTCACAAGTTCGCACTATTTTAACAATAATTTAACAAACAGATCTTTAATTATCCCTCATTGAGGGGTCACTGGCATATCTTGAATTTCCTTTGTTAAAGTTCAATTTTTTTCAATCCTCCAGTTACTTATTTCCTAAAGTATTTTCGTGCCAAATTTCATGAAATTCTAATGGGTAGTTCTCAAGAAATAGGTGTATCTCCGAGAAGTCAATTATTCACTCAATCGCAATTTTTTCGGCTTACTACGCATGCGCTGGATCTAACTGGGTTCTTTCAGTAACAAAATTCCTTCTCTTTAAGAAAACAAATTAAAACCATTATTGTTTTATTAAATTACACTGAAATGTACTTTTTTGAGCCCCAATTTCAAAACTTTCTTGGAGAGGCTCCTAGACTCATCCTCCATGTGGCCCCGATAATACCACTGCACGTCTTTTTATCAGCATTGTCCGCCGCCTACTCTAAGTTATTCTCCCTCTACTTCAAATTTTTGGGAGAATCCTGGAATTGCTGGGTTCTTTGTATCGTTACCTTTTCTAACATACCTTTGTGATAAAATAGTAAAACCATCAAAACACTGTGTTCATTTGTGAAGAAAAATAGTACAGATAGCGTGGACATTGAGCAAATAAAATGATTGCTGTATTGATGCCATGTTTGTTTTTATGCAATACCGGTACTTGTGCGCCCTCTGAATTGCGTTAGCAAGAGCGCACGCGAAAACTGTGTTCAGCCACCTTAACATTTTTCAGGCTGAAAATCAGGAACATATTGAAATCAAGTGGGTGGGGACTGGAAAAGAGTGAGTTGCCATGGGAATGGAATTTTTCTCAGCCATAGGTGTGTTTCATGTAGAACTATTAGCCTAACAAGTTTCAATAGTTTGCACTGAAAATTGGCCAAGGTAGCTCTATTTATATACTCAATATAATATTGGGTTGAGTGTATGGCATCATCAGTCATCTCATTTGCATATTTTACCCATTTTTCAAACTTAAATATCTCCGGAACTAATGCAGATATTTGCCAATGGTAAACAACGTTTTTATTCTTTCATGGAATTCTATGTAATACACTCAAAAAATCAAAATTTTATCATACTACCACTTGACTCCTTTAGCCCTGTCATTTTATTACATCACTGGCAGTAATTTACTATATTTTTGTATACTCCCTTTAATTAGGATACCCTAAAGCCCCAAGGGTGGCACCACAGCCTGGGTCTGGGACACACGTTCCCTTCTTTTTTCCACCTATGGTTTTTCAGGGTTTTCATGTCCAGCTTTGGTGAACTTAGTTTTTCAAATATTTGTAGCATCTATTGACACTGAATAAATGGCAGGATGGTTTGGCTGTCCAACCCGATGAGTAAAATAGAGTGCCATTCCTACCACAGGGCAGGAAAAACCCATGAAAATAGAAGTTCAGTGGCCAGAGGGCCAGTGAAATTAGCCTCAGTAGTCTTGTGAGTCTGAATGAATATGTCAGCTTGATAAATGATAATTTCCAGTTGGAAGCTATTTAAAGCTATTTAGTTGGGGAAAGTGAAATCTAAAATTCACTAGCACACTGGGAAAGTGAATTTCAATTTATTTTGCTTGCCCTGCTCTCACACAAGAAAATGAACCCAATGGTAGGAAAAAATCTGCTTACTGAATCAAGATCTTTGAGTGAGAATGCAGCACATGTCACTTCACCATACTGCCAAAATACTTCTCTTTCACGAGTCAGAATGTGATCAAACATCTGTAAGAGAAATTAGAGAACTAACTTTTGATTGATGCTCATGAAATAGGATATTAGTAAGTGCTTAGATGAACATACAGTATAATTATATAAATCAGACACAAAAATATCTCTGCCAAAAACCACCACTGCTATCATAAATGGGTGTTTTACATTTCCATTTTTGAAGGGTGGTTCCCAGTTTGATGGTGTGTACTTAACTTGATGCTATTATTTAAGGTCTGTTGATAAACAGTCAACCATATAGGGCAATTTCTTCGACACAGAATGGGTATTAGACCAGTTAAAAAATGTACATTCTAAAAAATCAAAACTTGAACTCATAAAACTCAAACAGAAATACAAGGATTTAATTGAATTTGCTTGTAAAATCATGGGAAACTTGCCAGTTGATTGAAACATTTACCACAATAGCACAATGTGGCATGAAAAGAACATGCAGTTTGACTTTAAAGGTAGAAGGGCAGTAGAAAAGAAAACGTTACAAAAGCTGAAAACTAGGTCTTGTACTGTAGTTGACCTCTATCTCACTTGTTAGAAAGACAATGCATCTATACACTTAAGTACAGTCGAACCTCGATTTAACGAAGTCACTAGGGACCAGCCAAATTTGTTCGTTAAATCGAGGTTTTGTTATATCAAAAACCTCGATATAACGAATTTGAAGGGAAACAGCCAAAATGTTCATTATATCGAGGTCATGCATAGTTAATGATTGATTTGTAACACAGGTGACTTCTGTGGAAATTCTATAGTATCAATGTCTATAACATGTAATAAGCCATTGAAAGGTTGCTGTCTCTTTACCATAAGGATTTAAGGATTTGTTGACTGTTGATCTGTTCAGCGTTTATCTTCTGTCACATGTTGACATTGTAATTCGTTATATCAAGGTAGATTTTACGTTTGGGCTTCCGGATTTTGTTCGTTATATTGAAGAATTTGTTATATCACGGTTCGTTATATCAAGCTTCTATTCCACACATTTTACTGTAATTTCGGCCGTTAAGGCCTGGTTAAACTAGGAAACATTGTTGCAGAAACATTGTTTCTTGTTATGTTTCCCAGAGTGGCTAAATTAGCGGGAAACAAACAAAATGGTGGCTAAACGAGGAAACACTGTTTCGGAAAACAAAGGGTCACTCATGCGCATTATAATAAACCAACTTTCGAAGAAGTATGAGGAGACTTCTTTTTTGTTACAGGGCTTGTTCCCCCATAAAGTTTGACATTATGATACCATATTTTGGCCCTGTTCATGCAGTCTTCATGAGCCACATTCCGCAATAGTCATACAAAGCAATGAGTAACTCTGTTTCCTCGTCCTTTCAATTCCTTTCCTTCTTTCCCTTCTCTTCTATTTCAACTTCGCCGCCAGCCATTGTTGTTTGCTTGCCGTTGCTGGGAAACGTTTTTGATGAGCAGCACTGGAAACTAATCAACATTGTTTTCACAGTGGCTAAACTGGGAAACATATGTTTTGGACGTAAAATGTCCGGGGAAGCAAAAATGTTCTTGACTCCAGGCAAAAACATTTTTTGTTTCCAAGCAGCAAAATTTGTTTCCGCAACATATGTTTCCTGTGCGGCTAAACTGGGAAACATTTGCTTCCACAACAATGTTTCCGCAACAATGTTTCCTAGTTTAGCCAGGCCTTTATAACGAGGACTTCGTTAAATAGAGGTTCGTTAAATCAAGGTTCCACAGATTGTAACAATCCTATGACAACAAATAGAAAAAGATTTAAAACTGATGCTAATGTCTTTTCCTTAAGGTGATTCCTCAGAAATTAATGTTACCAATGAATTTTTTTGAAACTTTCCCTGAATGTTCTTTACCAAGCACTGTTTCGAAAAATGCAATAAAAATGATAGGTCACCAAGTTTGCTTAGGAGATGTGACAGGCCATTATCTTACCCAATTTTTGCCTGCACTTGCGCTAATCATGCGTGTTATTCATTGGTCCAAGTTATATTTTGTGGTAGCTGGAAGCATAATTTATAAAAGTAATATTTGGGAAAACACAACAAGAAGAAAAGTCGAGCATATGGAACAATATCATTTGATATGAAATTTGTTGAAAAATCACACCATTTAAAATGATGTGGACGTAAAGCATTCGTATAGTCATTGTTTTCACCATCATAATTTCCAGAGAACGTTTTCTTTGTGTGCTTTCACCTATATCTTTTTTTTTTCGGCCAAAAATATTTTTTTTCATTTTTTTTAATGGAAGTCAAACTTTTATGTACACCATTATTAAGCGATAAAAAATATAGGTCACCATGCTAATTTAATAAAAAAAGAACATTATTATTTCACTATCAAGCTTAGCTTGTGGGAAATCTTTTCATCTTGGTATATGAACACGCTCATTTGTGCACGCTAATAACACAAAAATCGTGCACAGTAGGGATGTGCAATGTAATACTGAGGAATCACCTTAAAAACATTCTGGCAAACTTTTCACCTGTCTGCGAGCCAGTTTGGCAGCAAGTGTTAGAGGAGTGAAACCCAGCTTGTTAACGACATCTGTAAGTGGTTTTCCACAACGAGATGCACAGCGACAGCCATAATCCAAGATGAGATCATACATGTCCTGAAAAATATAAATTTTCACATTGAAACAAAGTCATTATAATTGGCATAAAATGCCACTGATAAACTAGTAAATATGTTTTGTCAAACACAGAAGATATTAATTTTCTGCACAAAAACCAGTCGCAAAAACATCACTTGAGTTGCATCATAAAAATAATATTTCAAAGGTCATTTAACATTGAAGAACTTGGTTCATGTTTAACCCATTGACTCCTGGAGCTTTACATCTATGTCTTAAGGCTCTTGTTAATTTTTTTTGCCTTTCCTTTTTCTCCATTTCTTCTCTTTTTACAGCAGCACTTGAGATTCCAAATGAATGTCTTGCTTCTATTCTCATTGAGATGGGTAAGTTTTACTATGGAGTAGCTACATGTGAGTAGTTATGAGGGGAGGGGTGGCAGAACGCTTTTCAAAAGCAAAAAAAATAAAAGGAACTAATTGAAGGAAAATTTAGATAAAATTTAGATATAACAAAAAAATAAAAATTGATACACAAACTAAATCTAAGCAAAACCTGGTCTAGTACTTCTACCTGTAATAATTATACGGCCATTAATTTTTGCATCATAAAACATTTTATAGTATTCTTTAACTAATGGTTCTATTTCATTATTATCTTTTATATAAGGATAAATTTCATGTGCTTTAAGACTTACTTTTTCATCTGAAACAGGCTTATTTTCAGGAATAACTGGTAATTTTATTTTATCATTTGGAGTATATTTTTTATCAATATATTTATAACCTTTAGGTCTTGAAGCAATAATGCCATCTTTTGTCTCAATTATATTATTTTTTTGAAATGGAATAACTTTAGGCTTAATCATTGGAATTTTTCTATTTTGAAAATTATAATATCTTTTTACTATTGTTGCTTCTGCTTCACAATCCATATAATATATAATAGGGTATCATTTTTTATAATAATTTAATATTTTATTATTTACATGACTAATTTTATTTATTAATTCTTTTTCTACCTTAAATATCTCAGGATTTCTAAATTTATCTAACATAATAGATAGCTCTTCATTTGTTTTTGAATTAAAATCAACTTCATTATATATATAGAAATTTTATAGAGTATTTATAAGAAAATTTCTATATATATAAATTTGTCTTTTTAAATGATTAGTATAAAATTCTAGCATATTATCTGGCATATAATATAATTATTATAATTTATTCAGAATATTTTTTCCAATAGTGTTTTTTATACTTTTCAACAGAGGGGCACATATCAATAAAGAAATTATCAAGATTACAGATATCATTAATCAAATCTTCATTATTAAATGAACCAAGTCTCAATGCTCTCTTTATTCGTACTAATAGATGTGCATAGCTCTGATAAGCATACTTACAGTTATTCATGTTTTCGTTAACGTTTTTATAGTCAAGCAAACATTCAATTAACATAGAACCACCAAGAGAAATAATAGTCAAAATAGATCCTGAGACAATAGCTGATGCAATACCGCCTCCGGCAATGGCACCTGAAAACAATCTTGCTGCATATTTAATATTTCTGTAATACCTATGAGCTCTCTTATATAAAAACCATTTTAGATGAATTGTTTTGTAATAACCCATCAATTCATTGATTTGTTCACTATTCAAGTCTGGTGAAATATGATTGAAATCGCAAATTTTTTTTCTCATATAAATAATTATGAGAAAATTATTTATAAATGCAAGAAACGTGTTTCTCTACTACTCACACACAGTCTGATGCAACAGACAAAGGGAAACGTGTTTCCCTACAACCCACGCACTGTCTGTTGCAACAGACAAAGGGAAACGTGTTTCCTTACTGCCCACGCACTATGACTCATGTTTGCAGGGGATTCCCCTATTTTAGAAAGGTGACTCATTGTCACCCACGCGATACCGATTAAACCTACTGCCGCCGCTCTGAAGCTCGCCAACCATATCTTCTAACCTGTTGACTTTATTCTCTAATACTGCTATTGCTGCTAAAGCTTTATTAAGAACAGATTGACTAGCTTTTTTAGCTAATTCATTGTTTACGTAAGTAGCTCCAGCTTTATTTTTTAATAAATCCGTGACAAATTTTTTAGTGGTCGCGTCACTGTTATCTACTGGAGCGGATACATTAGTTAATCTTTTTTTATTAATATGGTAATGCTGGTCAGCTGTCAAAGAGAAACCAATACCTCTATCTCCCTTTTCACCTTTCACTGCTTTTACCTCTTGTTTTCGTTCTCCATTAGTGAAACCCATATATTGAATACGTAATTAATAATTTTTAAATAATTGTTCCTTCACTCTTTTCATATTCAATGATATCTGAATAAGCCTCACTATCTGTATTATATATATTTTTTGTTATTAAAGCTCTATTAATAGTAAAAGGAGAATCTGATACATATATTATATCAAATTGATGATATGAACTCTTTGCAAGTGGATGAGGCACAGTTATGTTATTAGTAAGGCCACTAAATATAAATTTTAAAACTGCGTCTGTAATTGTTAGCCAAAAATATATTTTTTTTCCTTTAGCTGAATTTGGTATATTAACACTTTTTAAACTTGGCTCATTAATCAAAGGGTTTTTTGAGACTACTACTCTATCTTTGCTAATAAATATATATATTGGATGAAGATTAGAAAAACTAAACCAATTTAATTTTATTATCATGATATTACTAGTATTACTTTTATGTTGAAACGTTAAATAAAAAGTAACATCTCCCCTATTGGCAACACTTGTCTTATATGTATAATTATTTTGAGATCTACCTTCAATAGAATCAGGAAAATAAATAGTTTTTATTAACACAAATTTTGAATTACTTCTTATTATAGCTTTAATTAAATTACCATTTTTATCTAATTGCTTTTGCAAATCTGAATGAACTGTAGATATGGAGCTTTGTAAATTTGCGACTGAAGTTTGGAAAGAATTTTTAAAATCATTTAACTGTTTAAAATTGATAGCATCACTATCTTCATTTCCTTCTGGAAGGTTTTTAATGGTTTTATTATTCATATCGATAGGAGCTTCAAAATTGACCACATCATTATGGAAGTAATACAATCGGTCCCAGAGATGAATCGAAACATCATTCTGGTAACCTCTAACACCATAGACTACCACATAAATATCTGTTTTAGGGTCTGACCTACCTTTAAGACGAATATCAATATCTAAATCATCAAAACTAGGATTGATAATACCCTTATTAAAATGTATCACACTTCTTGTGTTATTATTTACTATTTTGCTATTAATTTTACTGACAGAGAGAGTGCCACTAGATGCATTAATTTCATCAACAGAGAGTCCATCACTAATATACATTTCATAAACTATAGTATAGTTTCCGATTGGTAAATAAACTACATCAATACTTAGTCGAGTACTATAATAACCTAGACTTGAGTCATAATCAATTTGAAAATGGTATGTTTTTTGATTTACTTTATGATAATCTTTATTTATGAGTCCAATTTTATGAATATCACTATCATCCTCTTTGAAAAGGTCATCATCCATTACTTTTTTGAATACATTTTCTTGGTCAATTGATTCAATTGCTCTCTCTTCTGACTCTTCTATAGCTTTATCAACATAAGCTTTATCAACATCAGGTGTTGGCACTTTTGCTATTTCTGAATCAATATAATTTTTATTTACAAAATCTCTATTATCAACATAACGTTTATTTGCCGCATCTCTCCCATCTGTTGGTCGGCTATTCCCTTTACCTTTTTATTTACTATCTGGCCAGCATTAGGACCACTCTGCGCAGTGTATTGGAAATTAAGGTCGCCAGTCATATTATCACCTTTTACTAATACTCTATTAGAAATTAATGTTTTAAGATATGCTCTCTCTTTTTCAAAAAAATCAAAGTTAACTGCCCTCTTTAATATTTCTGCCCTATTATCAGGGTCACCATCTCTCTCAATAATTGTGGCGAGATTATCTATGTATTTATTACCCATATTTAAATTACCGCTCATAACTCTCGAACCATCTAATTTTAATAAATCTGAAGTATCTACCGAAGGAATTTTAGCAATTTCTCTATCTACATATACTTTAGAGACAAGATCATTATCACTAAATAAATTATCAGAATATGGCTCTGTGTTCTGAACTTTTTTTCCTCGCAGGTCAAAACCCTCAGTTTTATCAGCATTGCTCTTTAACTTAATAAAATTCTCATTTAGATATTCTTTATTTACAGCGCTATATAAATCTTTTCTCTTAACAGTTAATGAGTCAGTATCTTTATGATCATCTACGTTTTTTATTTGAAGAATATGATGAGTATCCATTTGTAGATCACCTGTCATAGACCTACTACCATCTAACTTTAGTAGATTTGAAGTGTCTACTGATGGGATTTTAGCTATTTCATCATCAACATATTTTTTTCTTACCCCATCATTATCATTTGTTGGATTAGCAAGACCAATTAATTTATTTAAATTCAAATCTATTGGGCTTTTTCCATCTCTTTTCATAATTAATTTACCACAATCTTCTATTCTATTATTATCCATATCAATATGCCCAGACATTGTACCTCCAGAAAGAGGCAATAATTTATCAGTCTCAGTATCAACATAACCTTTAGTTGCAGCATCATCAGATTGGACTGGATTAGCTAAACTCTCTATTTTATTTCCATCCATATTAATATTTTCAAAAAATAGGAACTCATAGTTATCATTTGTATCTGCTATCTCAAATATTCTATCATTAAAATCTGTACCTCTTGTTCCTTTTACAACTCTTGTTTGAAACTTGAAATTCATAGATGGGTCTCTCTTAAATACTTCAATAGTAAATTTTATTTTACCTTCTGATCCATCACTTGAGAATTTTATATATGACTTTGTTATATTACCATTTTGTCTACTAGAAAAAGTATAAAGTCTAAACCCATCAGAGGCATGCACACCAAATATATGAGTATAATCAGTTACACCAGTTATCTTTATTAATGATGTATATATACCATCTCTTAACTTATCTGACTTCATTTCCAGTTCTAGAAAGGTTTGACCACCAAAATCATTTGTTGTACCAGATGGTGATGTTTCATAAAAATTATTTAATAGATTTAACTCTATACCTGACTTAAATATCTTTAAACTAGGTTGTAAATGAAAATAATTTCATTAATTTCAGTATGATCTTTTAATTTTTCATAATTAACAGCATCTTTATCATTTATTGGGTCAGCTAAATTAACTATTTTATGTGATTTTAAGTCAAGATCAGCAGTTAAAACTTTATCTAATTTAGAGTCTAGATTATCATCAGTATATTTTTTAGTAGATGCATCATTATCATCGACAGGTGCTTCTACATTTGTTAATCTCTTTTCTTCAATGTCAAAATTACCATCATCAGTAAGTTTAAATCCAATTCCAGGAAGACCTCTCTCTCCTACTCCTCCATTTTTATTTACATTTTTTTGTTCTAATAATCCATTACTATACCCCATTATATAGTAATAGATTGTTTTATTTTTTAATTGTTTTTATCTAATTATTGTGATTGTGAAGAAGAAGGAGAAGAATAAGGATAATAACTACTATCATCACTATCTGTACTTTCTAAAATATCATTTAATAAAAATTCTTTATAATCAAATGAGGAAGATGATTGCGAGCAAGAGTCCACCAACCAAGAAGATTGTGATTGAGTAGATTGTGATTCTTGTGATTGTGAGTGTTGAGATTGAGAGTCTTCTGAACATTCCATATATAATATAAAAATATTTTATTTTTAAATGTCTTCATTGAAATTTTTTTAATATTTTTATTTATCTTATCTATGTAAGCAAAACTATAAGGTTCAGAGGTCGCTTTAAGGAATTTACCTTTATTAACATTAACTTCTTTACACATTCTTGAAGTCTCTGCAGAAGATGGAGAGTCAAATATACAAAAATGAGAACAATTGAGTCGTATATCTTTTGGAGTTAGATAATAAGATTGGCTAAGATAGATAACACTGCAATCTTTATGACGACCACCAATAAAATATTCTACAAGAGGTTTTTGATTCTTTTCACAAACAAAGTCATCAAATATAACTATCTTTTGATTATCACCATCTAGTTCTGATAGAGGTGTTATTTCATCATTGCTAGCTTCAATAACATCATATCCTACCTCTTCAGATATAGGTTGAAATGTATCCATTAGTGTTTGATACTTTGGTTGTTCTAGATTTTTTGAGAATAAGTAAATTTTATCAAAGTAGAGAAGGTTGTAGAGCATATGCATAAGAGTGTTAGTTTTACCACAACCACTTGGTCCACAGATTAACATTCTAAAAGTGTTAGATGGCATAAAAGGTTTAAGCCTTTTGAATTTGCTTTTAGATTTGGATGTAGAGTCATAGTTTGGTATTTTCATCTATAATTTATATGAATATATTCTTTTTCATTTAATTATATAATTAAATATAACAATCATTTAATAAATTTATAAAAATATAAATTATGTTAATATATGAGTCTAAGTAAATGGAAAGAATTAGCAGATAAAAGGACTAATACTGGTCAAATGAAGAGAGAACTATTTAATAAAATAACAGAAGATAAGATAAAGACTAAAACAACTGATCAAGCTATTGCAAAAACTTTTAGGTTAGATAAGCTAGACAAACTAGATCAAATAGCAGAACAAACTAAACCTAAAAATAGAGTCAAAAATAAAAGACCTATTAATTATGAACAATATTTTGATCCCTATGAAGATATGGATGTAGAAGGATTGTCAAATCTAGATGATCTTGTAAGACCACAAACACAAAAACAAATACCACAAGAACCACCACCTATATATTCAGAACAAGATCCTTTGGGGATAGATGAAGCTGAAGATGAAGCTCCATTAGCTGAAGCTGAAGAATCAATGGTAGTTGATGAAGATAAAGCTGAAGATAAAGCTAATATACATAGAAATAAATTAGAAATTATTTTTAATCAAGTAGATTTAAATAATCCAAATAGTATTTTTGATACATTTGGTTTGCAAAATTATGATGATGTTGATGAGGCTTTAGAAAGAGATGAATTAAAAAATAACACTAAAAAAAGAAATGCTTATCTTCGAAAAATAGAACAAGATGCAGAAAGATTTAGAAGTACGATTACACCTTATAAAGGACAAGCAACAGTAAATTATAAAAAAAAATTAATAGATTTAGATGAAAGAAATGAAATATACAAAAGAATTGGTATTGTAGAAAGACAGATAAAAAATTATAGAAAATATTATGAAAGTAAAATTACTACAACTTCAGGTTCTGGTCTACGAAAAAGAGGAAGTGGTGCCTTTTTCTTCAATAATGCTAAAGAAATGCTAAATAAATTAACTCTAATTATTGCAGAAATGAAAGCAGGAAATACAAGTTTAGATATGAGAAACTTAGGTGTAAGTATCTTAGATGCACTTTTACATGCTAATCATATCAATAAAAGCCAATACCAAAAAATAATAAAGAAACACTTTGCTTAAAAAATATTTTGCTGTTATATCATATATGGAAAGAGAAATAACATTAAGTAGCTTTTCTGCAAAAAACGAACCTGGAAATAGACCAGGTGACTTTACAACAATATTTACACCAACAATGATATTAGACTCAAACTCAACCTACTATATTGGTTTAAACAGAATTATCTCAATGTTTTTTACATGGACAAATGTTAATTCAGAATATAATAATCAAAAAATATCATATAGTAAAGATAATGGTAATAGTTGGACTGATATTGATTTTCCAAAAGGAGTTTGGTCATATAATGATTTTGATAATTATATTAAATCAAAGACAGTAGAAGATGGAGATGGAAATAATCCAAACTATCCAATCACACTAACTTTTGATGAGCCAACTTTTCGAACAATTATAACTTTAGACACAGGTTATCAACTTGATTTAACTAAATCTAATTTTAATAAGCTTATAGGATTTGATAAAGAGATTTTAAAAGAAGAACAGAATATTGGAAAGAGAGTACCAAATCTTACAGAGGACACTGATATTTTAAATATACATTGTGATTTAACAAGTACTTCATTAGTTGATGGTGTAGAATCAGATATTATTTACAGTTTTGGTACAGGAACTTTAACTCAATCATATGCTTTTACACTTGAACCAAGACGTATTATTTTTAGTCCAATAAATACAACAATTATTTCAAGTATACATATCTATGTAACTGATGGATTAAGAAGACCAATCTATTTTAATAATTCAGATACTGCATTTTCATTAATATTAAAAAAAATAAGTAATTAATATTATATGGTTAACAATTCAATGCCAAAATCACGAGAATTTAGAAAGATGTATCATCCATCTCTAGGAAGATATGTTTACTTTCATAGAGGAAATGGTCTTATAGTTGATAATATTATGAAACCAATTACTGCTGGTGTTAGTGAACTTGGAAGTGCTATTGGTAGTAAAGTTGCCTCTACATTTGCAAAAGCAATAGGAAAAAAGACTAAAAAAGCAAAAGAAGCAGCAAAAGAGATAGAGAAAAAGGCAGAAGAAGCAATAGAAGAAAAATCTGGTGATGTTATAAGAAAGATGTTATCTGAAGAGATAAAACAATACACTATAGCCCCAGGACCACACCCAGCAACAAAGAGAAAAAAACCTAGCAGAGCTAAAACTAAAATGACACAATCAGAAGTTAACACATTAATTAATAATCTCTTATATGATTGATTAGTAAAAAGAGAGTAAAAACAATAATATTAAAAAAAATT
>CM042747.1:28362751-28375251 GCA_022496165.2 Catalaphyllia jardinei
CTATCTATCTATCTATCTATCTATCTATCTATCTATCTATCTATCTATCTATCTATCGTCACTTCTCAAGTTGCTCGCGGAGCTAGTCATGCAAATCCGGAGATAACATTACCGATTACGTAATGACCTTTTGAAACGTTTGTCAGTGTTAGCTGAATAAGCAACAGCACATAGTAGGATTCCACAGCTATCGTTGTATTTTTATCTGTTCCTTAGAAAAAAGTACCACTGTTAAGTAAGAAGTCAAGCGCAAATAAATGAAAATGCTCCAAGACTGGTATATGGTTGAGATCAACTGCACGGCAGTAGGGATACTTGAAACACTGAAAAACGTTTCAAAAGGTCATCATACGATCGGTAATGTTATCTCCGGATTTGCATGACTAGCTAGCTCCACGGGCAACTTGAGAAGTGACAATTTAACTGCGTCCATCTCCCCTTGGTCTCCAATTGTCATTGAACAAACGTCCCATGCCATTCGGGTTGGGATTTCAAATCGTGCTTGATGGTTGGGTTTCGTTGCAGGGCTGCCTTGACCATGCCTAGCCAGGCCGTTGCATAGTGCACTCAAATGGTGATTTACATCCTCGAAAAACTATAAATCAGCGATGCGAGAACTGGATAACGCCGCTTATTTATCGCCGAAGCAGCTTTTGGGAAAAAATCACTGTAGCACGAATTTCACGATATTTATCGCCGCCGAAAGCGAGCCCGGTCTTGGGAGGGATTGCAACCTTTGCTTCGCTTTTAGGGGTGGAAAAAGCGGTTGCTCAAGAAAAGCCTTGGACTGCATCTAGGAGGCCTAAAACACTACAAAATTACAAAAAATGGCCAAAAGACAACATCGGTGAGGTAAAAGGAAAACTTTAATGCGAATTTCATACATTTATAAGCAACAGGAATATCCTCCATACAAACTCTTATAACGAAGAATGATTAATTATTAACTTTACAACCGAACTCCCATATGGTGGGATAAGGCCTGATGGTCGATCTCTTACATAATCATATCAGTTGTCGAACATAGCTTTTCTAAGCCACACTCTTCGATATTGATATATGCTCAAATAGTGAGCTTGGGCTACCTGTGATTAATATTGATTATATTGATTGACATTGATTATATCGATTATTGCTTTTCATCCATTGGGTACAACAGGACCTCATATCAGCCCATAATCCCTGAACTCTCGTTTCTTCCTGCCCTCTATAGGGGCTGAACCTGGGCGGGCAAAAAGAGAGTCCAGGACACTTTTGCATGCGCATGCTCAGAACGAACCACTCAAAAATTTGCTTGTATATTATTATTCAGAAAATCGCACCACAAACCGAATCTGGAAAGTAATTCCATTTATGTTTTTTTCCCCGAGGGGAAAAAATGGCGGCGTTCTGAGCATGCGCATGCAAGTTATCCCGGACTCTCTTTTCGCCCGCCCGGGTTCAGCCCCTGTAGGGTGGAAGGTGAGTTCAGGGACTGGACTACCCTTGCTTAACATTTAAATATCTACAGTATTTTATAATATAGTATTAAAATTCAAATCCACTTACCAGTATTTTCAGTTAATTCGTAATTATCGATACCAACATTTTCGATTGTGTTTTCAACTCGACTGGTGCACTTGGTGAGAAAAGACAAAACGGCATTTTCTTTCTTCGAAGGCACCTCGTTCCCGCGACTCTGTCTTCTCCACTGCACAAGCTCTCTTATTTCGATGTCCTTTCCGGCACCGTTGTTGTATAAAAACTTTTCGCGAAACTCCTCGACGAGTTCTTGGATTTCGCTGAAGTTTTTCGTAGCTTGAGCTCTCCTAAACGCATCCACTAGATTGCCGCGTCCATACAAATCCACGTAATTGTACAACTCATTAGAACTTTGCGTTTGCTCTATAACGTCTTTCCCTGCGCCTTTGGCTTCTCCCATGTTAAGCTTCCAATTAATTATTTACAGAAACATGCTTGAACCTTCGGTTTGACTACCACTAAGAGCAGATGTAGTCACTTTTGCAATTCTGATATTTGCTGTTTATACTGCTGAAATGGTTGTCATGTATACCGCGCTCTCCAACCAACAAGATTGTGATCAAAAATACCTCATGTATCACGCCAAACGTACAATTGCAGGTGTTCGTCCACAGAAGATCTACATTTTCTCATATTTCATGAGCCGTTTTACAGCAAAAACAAGAAAATACGAGGACAGTAGAGTGGAACGAAAAATAAAGATGGCGATGGAAGAGAGAGACTGGTCACGAAGGCCCCTTTAATCGCGGGCTCTAGCATACGAGGGAAGTGACGACTTTTGAGGCTGATTTTGTTCCAGGTTTGCTTGTGTCTTGATCTTAAATATTTTAATTAAACTCAGGGCCATGATAGCGAGATGATACCTTGTCCAACTCTGTCCTGAAATGAAATAACAAAAGGTGTACAAGGCGGAATCAAGGGCTATTAAAATCCACAAAGAAATATGGGGGTAGCCACACATTTTTTCTAGACAATTAGCCTTAAATCTGAACAAAAATGATGACATCAGCAGAAGGAAAGGATTTTTATTCACAGATTTCTTTAGAATTCGCCTTTACATGGAAAAAAGCAAACACGTTTATAAAGATCTTAAAACTGCACGGGTAATGGTAACATAGAGAAAATTTTGGTATGTTTTTAATGACAAGATGATAGCCTTAATAATAATAATAATAATAATAATAATAGTAATAATAATAATAATAATAATAATAATATAAACTTATTTAGCCAAGGTAAACCGGTCAGCAAAAGCTGTTATCGAGGGGTGCCCATTTTCCGCCCGTTCCGATAAAAAATACAGCCTAAATACCTTTTCGTCGCACTTGTTTTGCTACCCTGGGTGCCAGAGATTTTTCTAGAGCGGTTTCGGTGCCGAAGCGAAGCGAAGCGAAGCATTAATTTCCGTCCGCCGCGGGCGAGAATAAAACCTCTGGTACCCATGGTATTGTTTTGACCGCGCACTACACCATCTACAGCCTGCAGGTACATGCTTTGACAGATAGCAGCTTATTTTTCAGCTAGAAGCCGTTAACAGTTCGTGGTTAGCGATACGCTGCTATTCTACTATTCCGGTATTCCTGGTTTTAGTGCAGGTTCATTAAACTTGATTTGGTCACTGAGGAAAATTTTCCTTTCATTTGAGTCGTCACCTTAGTAGCATAGTTGATAGCGTCAATGTCAACCCTAGCGCACGTATGGCGGTAAATCATACCTTACGTCATGCGCAGAACGTGTGCGCACTAACAAAACTAGGCACATGGCCCCGGTTGTTCGAAGGCTGGATAACGCTATCCGCCGGATAAATTGCTATCCAGTGGGTAGCGTGGTTTGTTTTGCACTTATCCGCTGGACAGGGATTTATCCGGTGGATAGCGTTTACTTATCCAGCCTTTGAACAACCGGGGACAGGACATTAGTATCCGCCAGGGCTCCTGTGTCCGCTTAATACAGGGTGTTCGCTTTAAACAGGTCCTAATATATTGTACAGTAACACAGTACTGCTCATAGTACAACAAACAGTAAATCAAAGAATTCATCTGGAATAATCTACTTAGCGTTAAAACGATATCGCTGAACAATGGTAAAGGAGTCTGAGCTGAACTTCTAGAAGTAAAAATCACTTTAAAGTTTCCACTTCAGTGTATTATAGGGTTTTTTTTTGCAAAAAACTAGCTTAATATTGTCACAATATTGGTGTCGGCGTCCGCTTAACAGAGGTGCCCGCTGAATGCAGGTTTATTTTACTTTAATGTGATGTTCACTTAATATATATAATACAGGTTTTACTTTAACTTGTTGGTCCTAATCCAAGAGATTTCTTTCAGTTCTCTCTTCTCCAGACGCTGCAAAAAAGCCGCTGCTACATAATTCATCATCGTCGTCACTATCATCATTATCATCACCATCGTCATCTTCATGTCCTTTTCCCTACAAACAAAATAGGACCTCGCGTTCTCGCTGTCCAAGCTTCTCGGTTCTTAGCACATGCACCAGCACGCAGCCAACCTTTGAATTCAAACTGGCCTTTTTCCCTGTCCACAGGCCGTCTCCAAGTTTCCCTAAGCCTTCTTCTCCGACGTCCTCCTTCCGGGGTCCATGTTGGGGCTCATTAATACAGCACTAAGTAGACGGTTTATTCGAAAATTACGCTTTAACTGTACTCCGAATGTTTGCATGGTTTTGTCTTCTTCAAAGGCAGAACAATGCATAAGGGCTTGTGTATCGTGACATTTTCTGTAATGAAAAACTCTCGCTATACTCCAATCCACTTTATTAGCGATGTATTTGTCTTCGATTGGCATTACTATATGGTGTATTCCTTGTTCGAAAATTTTTTGCGGATCAACAATGCATTTGTTCCAAAACGGAATGGGCTTTTTCGTGCGATGGAAAACATGTTGTGTCATCAATAATCGGGAGGGTGGCGAATCTTCTACTGAAGGGTCGAAAGTTGCACTGTCGAAACAGTGGCCACAATATTCTTCTTTGTTTATTTTCTCCAGAAAGGCGATTACATTTTTGTATTGGAGAGGTACAATAAACTCATCTAAATCATTGAACGCCACAAAATCAAGCCGACTCATAGATCGAAACAAGCAATCCATGATGGACAATGTCTGCCCAAAATAGTGAATATCATACTTGCCAATATAAGAGGGCAGATTCCAAGGAAGAACTCGTGCCAGCCCCTTATCTTCGTAATAATTCAACACTTTCAGTATTCTCTCAGACACTGCCAAGTTATAGAAAGTAAAATATGAAGCTCCCAAAATCTGCGAAAGTTCCAAAAATTCGATCAACTTGTCGACCGATATTTCACCATGTAAAGGAGGAACGCAAATTCCGTATTGCCTGCGGCTCACTTTTAAATCGATAAAACCCACGGGCAAGACAACTGAGTCAGTGTTTTTGCTCTGATACTTAAAGACTGGTCTTGTGGAGATATTTACAAAACAAGGTTTGCAGTCAAGTTCTGGTGGAAGAAGACAAGAGGCTATGAAACATCCAAACTTCATGAAGTGATTTCCGCTATTTTGATAAAAGGAAACCTTTGTGTTGTACACGCCGTTTTGTTTTGGCGCGCAAGTTTCGAAATGGCAAAAAAGCGACGGAAGAGGATCTCTTGTTGAAGTCAGTAACAAAACTCGAATGAAACTCTGAGCTTTCCGATCATCAAACCACGCTGAGTAAACCAGTGTTCCCCTTTTAACTTCGCGAAATCTTGACTCCTCATGCGTTTGTCTACATGAGGACTCTTCATCAATCGTTTTTGGCCATAGTGATTGCCAGCGAACTAAAATTGTGTTCACACTTTTGTCAGAATCTGATTTCAGTTTAGTGCTGTGCGGAAGACCACTGTAACGACGGTTCCTTTGATTGTGAGAAGACTGAGAACTTCTAGGATGGACGATTGTGCCACCTATACGTGGAGTAGCCGCAGGCACAATGTACCATTGGAAGTATAGATGTAAAAACGTTCCCACAACAATTAATACGAAAATCACCCAAAACGTTCTGAAATAAGACAAATCGCGCGTCCACGTCGACATTGCCACAAATACCGGTACTAAGTCTTCTAGTAAACATAGATTCGCTGGTTGGGGACCCAAGTGATTCAGGTAATATGTTTAACAGCATAATATGCAAAGACGGTTGTTAACAATGAGAACCATAATCAATCATATTATAATATTTGCATTTTAATTTAAGCAATTTAAGAATTTCGCTACAAAATTTACTGTAAAAAAATATCTGTATTCAACAGACTCCTCTAATAAATTATTAAGCGGACATGGACAGATAAAATTTGACTTTTATAGTCATTTATATTGTTAGAAACCTGTATCAAACGTACACTGCACAAAGGATGCTTTTGTTTTTGTCCATGTTTCAATAGATCGGCCATTTAAGTTTGTCGACAAAGAGCTGTCACAGAGGAATTCGATATGTTATTATTCGGTTTTGTTTTTTACACAACTTTTGATCTTGTTTGATTTTTTAAAACTTATGCATAATTCGATCAACATAGATACCGTTACTATATACCAAGAGAAAATAAGGCGGATCATGGTCTCTTGTACATACTTAAATCGCATATAATTGTCATTGCTTATGGAAATACGGTATTTTAGAGTAAGTATCAACTGTTTACGTGAATGCCATTTGACCCTATTCAGGGTCGTCACTGACGGATATCAATGACCCTTAACTTTAAGACGAATTTCAAGTGAGGGGACCTGTTTTCAACATACACCCCGTATTAAGCGGATGCTATAGCAAGAGTCCCGAGGGTGGTTCGTGCTGAGTACTGGTTAATTGAATACGGTAAAAAAATACATCGGATTCACCGAAAAATTGTTAAGCATTGCCACTAAGAAATGAAATTTAAACTGTTCGAAAACAGTGAACGCGACAACCGTATTGGAGCTGAGCGCGTACAATAAAATGGCCGCAAGCGATCCATAATGCCACGTTGACAGTAGCCCCAGATCCCACAGAGAGGAGGAGAGGGGAGTGGAGGCAAGAGAGACTGCCAACCAAGCTTTCTTCTCACAGGTAACTGTGTTCTAAAATTGTATTGAAGTAATATATCAATCTCGAAAGACCATGTTTAGCCACAGTTCCAAACACCGAGGAATACTATGTTTAGACCTGATGATTATTAATCGTTTGGTTTGGTCAAGTGCGTGGGGAAATAAAAGTCAGCGTCTATCGTGTTTTCGATGTGATTTGAGCAATGGAATAAGTGAGTTTCTTTTATCTCTCGAAGCCAGGAACAAGACTTGTATATGCAACACTGCTGACATCACCTGACCTGTCTTCTGCGTCCGAAAAAGGGAATAATCTGTTCAAAATCCCGGTGTGCGACAAATGCAGACTGCAGACTTGCAGACTCGCGCTTGGGTTAGCCAAACTAGAACCTCTGTTAGCCAAACTAGCACTCCGGTCAGCCAAACTAGCACTCCTGTTAGCGAAAATAGCACTTCGGTTAGATTGTTTAGGTTAGCTATCAGTGATGGTATATATAGGTAACACGATATATAATCTGCCAGTCTGCAGTCTGCAGTCTGCATATGTCGCACACCGTCAAAATCCCAATGCTCGTGCCCAGATACAAAAATTCTGTTCGCAAATTTAGTAATTACGTGTAAAACTAAATTTCGATTAGAAGGCTTTTCAAGAAAGTGCTGCTATCTAAAAATCTAATATTATCCGGTTGCAGGGTATTTTACACGTGGTAGTAGATGTAGCGGTTCTCACTTTTAGGACGCAACTTTATCATAATATTTAAGTTCTTCAAATTGAAATAATCCTTAGATTAGAACTGAGTACAGAGAGGTCCATAATAAACCAAATCAATTGAGTCTCCGACTGATACGTAAGCGAGCTTGTAAATGAGCAGGTAATTTTTCCGACCAGAGCTCTTCCGTGTTAAATACACAGCAAAAAAAGAAGAAGAAACAATAACAAGAGCAGAAACTTTAATTACACAGCAAAAACAGCCAATCTTCGCATTATTGAGTTCATGCTCAAGGCAATCTCAGATCCCACAATTAAAGAACTGAGCTGCCGTACACATTTTAACTCAGCGGGTGTGCATTATGTTTGCACCGGTAAGGGAAGGGTCAGAATTGATTTGACACTTCTCGAATGGGATGCGTTTCTTAACGTTACATAAGATCCAAGATCTACAAAAAAAATGATAGCTGAGAAATAGGCTAAAGATTTTAATGGTAGAGAAATCGCCGAAAATCTATGTTTAAGGGACCGGTCATTATTTATGTGGGGGGGTGGGGGATGGGGGTATATTTTAGTGTTAGGGTGAAAGAAAAAACGTGACCCACCCCATTAGTTAATTCTTGACCCACCCCCATATGACGATATATCTGAGGTGACCCCCCCCTCCCTTCAATCTATACCTTCTCACCTTCTTACCTGTTTATTGAAAGCGAGAAGAATGGAAGATGAAGGGAAATATTGAAAAGCTTGAGCATGATGTTTCTTATCTTCTATCTGATAATAATCCAGCATGTGTTGG
This sequence comes from Catalaphyllia jardinei, assembly GCA_022496165.2. Taxonomy (NCBI): domain Eukaryota; kingdom Metazoa; phylum Cnidaria; class Anthozoa; order Scleractinia; family Caryophylliidae; genus Catalaphyllia; species Catalaphyllia jardinei. The sequence continues at coordinate 28,370,814 of CM042747.1, forward strand.
CAGATATACAAGACCACAAATCCATACCACACCGCAAGACCTTAATAATTGTAATCTTCCCTGGAGGCTGATGTAGATTTAAAGCTTAGCAAATTATCAGGGGAATATCAAAGTCTTTTTGACGACAAAGGGAATCACTGCAAGCCATGGGCTTCCGAACAAAAACTGTAGTGTGAACGCCTAAACGAGACGTTGTCAGGCTTGAAACTAAAACTCAGCAAAGTCATCACCGATATCAAGAATAATTTGACCGCCTCAGTGCAGGCATTAGCCAAATTTTCTGTTGCCAAGGGAAAAAATAGAACAAGGAGCCAGAAGGAGAACAGAAGAAAGGCCAAAAAAAGAAAACAAGAAAGACTTCAGGTAGCTGTGCTAAAAACACTGAAGAACATTACTCTAGACGGGTGGACCATTGAGAATCTCTGTTTCCCTGAATGTTACAGCATCAGTTCTACAAGTCAACATTGCCTGTGCGAGGAAGAACTTACCACAAACAATCTTGAGAGGATAAACAGGAGTGCTGTCGAACATTTGAACATTTTGAGGAATCAAGGACTCTTCGCAATGGATGCATTTGCAGTCATTGAGAACACTATTGAAAGGGTGCTGGACAATTCTCTATATAGATTGGTTTGTCATTTGTCACATTGCATCGAGTTGGAATTAAATCTTCTACATTGTAGACTCATTCTTCACAATCACACAATGACCCACCCCCAATCATGGTGAAATTTTTGTTTTTGGCCCACCCCTTGTCTTTGAAAAAATTGGGCCTGCCCCCCCTCCATGATTTCTTTTTCCCCCACCTCCCCCCCCCTACATAAATAATGACCGGTCCCTAACGTTTGGCTCAAGTCGCGATTGATTTTGGATTTTCACCTGGGTTTGACCATAGTTAATAGAGGGGACTGGTTATGAAGCCCGGCAAACATCAAAGGAGCTCACAAAGATGCCAAGATTTATGTTGGAAGGTTCACGACCCTGCACAATCTTTTGTTTTGCCCTCATACACTATGCATGAATTACGTAACCAACGCGTTTTATTGGTTAGTTACTCAGTTCGCAGTAAACAACTATGGTGTTTTGTGTAGGGTCAAGGCCAAAAAAGAGAACAAAAACATACAACAAAGAACTTTGTCGAGTTTCATAAACATTCCCCTCTATAAACTATGGTTTGACTGAATTTGATTCGTTGAAGAAACAAAACCAAAACATTCTAGAATACGTTCAACAAACAGCTGGATACAGCTCTATCCAACCAAAATTATACCACACCTTTTTTACGTTTGACTCAGATGTTGACAAATATGCTAGAATACTGAAGACTGAGCCAGACTCAGTCTTCGGTGATGACCCCTTCATCTGTGTTTTTTCTTCAAATTGCAACCGCTCGAGCTCTTATGTTTTCCGACCTTAATTATGTTATGCTAAATTTTCGATCTTTTTATGTTTTCCGTCCAATATCTTTTACATTATAAATACCAGAACAAATCACTGCAGGCAATTCAGGTTCAAACTGGCATTTCCTAATGAAAAAATAACATTTTTACTTTTTAAGATCAAGTGTGTTTTTGGTTTCGTCTTTTGACTCTCTGCGGGTATGCTCTGACTTACATAAAATATGAAGTTGTTGAAATAATTTTGTTTTTAAGGCCAAGTGCAGTTTACAGCTAGAAAGTGGACTTCCGCAGTTTATAAGAAAATAGAAATTAATTGAAAATAGCCTGCATCTCCTTGCTAGAGACACTTTGTGCACTTCATACAAGAGTATGTTATTTTCGCAGCGAATCCACAAATTTATTAATTCTGTATAAGAACCACTGGCCATTGGTATGGAGCTTTGATGGAAATGATTCTGAGTTTTTCAGAATATTCTTGTGGCTTGCCCGCAGGGTTTTCCTGCTTATTAGGGTTACGACAGTACTAAAATCTGATAGAATAAAAAGGCCCTTTCAAACACACCTGCCAAAATATAAACTGACCAACAACTGAGTACATAAGCAACGAAGAAGGAACATTTTAAAATTGCATTCAGTGTAAATATTAGGCTTTAATTTACAGTCTCTGTTGTGATAACTCGAGAGTAATTAGTTTTCGCAAATGTTTTGATACCCAGTTTTGATAACCAGTACGATTTTCCTGAAGGGTCTGCATAAACATTTTATCTACTTCATGCGCGGTCAATACAAGTTTAAACATAAAACAAAAATAAAAAAGAGTAGCTGTGTGATTTCTTCGCGATATTTTTCAAGGCAATTTCAGGGTGGAATATGAACGAAAAAAGAGAAACGAATTTGATATAGACCTTTGATGTACCATATGCCATAAGGTTACTTGGATTTCTATACAAAACATTTACTGTACGTTTTGACTGCCTTGCGGTAAAGTTAACAGCGCGGTACGCTTGACGGTTTTAAAACACCCTAAAAGTCGTGTTTATACACCTCGTATAGGATTGGAAGAAACACAATATGCCTTTCAGAAACACGTCAAGTCCGACGATTTCCAGGTCTTTTATGTCTTTTTGTATAAGTATTACGTCAACAAAATTAAAAGAGTGTTCTATTAACTTGTAGAAAAATTATCAAGCTCTGCCTCAGTTATTTCAAAATTACGCTTTAGCCGCTCTCCATATTTTTGCATAGTTTTGTCTTCCTCGACGGCAGAACATTCTGGCGCCATTAAGGCATACGAGTCATCACATTTTCTGTAATGAAAAACTAGCGCTGATCTCCAATCCACTTCATTAACAACGTAATTATCTTCTATCGGTTTGCTTACATGATGCACACCTTGTTCGAATATTCTACGCGGATTGACAACGCATTTAGTCCAGAACGGAGTGGCGTCTATTGTGCGGTGAAAAACCCGTTGCGTCAACAGTGGGGAGATTTGCAAATCTTCCCTTACAGGGTCAAATATGACGCTCTGAAAACAGTGACCGCAATGTTCATCTTGATGGATCTCCTCTAGCAAAGCGATCATGTTGTCGTGCTCAAGGGGCACAATAAATTCATCTAAATCATTAAACGCTACCAAGTGAAGATAATTCATAGATCGAAACAAGCAGTCCATGATAGACAGAGACTGTCCAAAATAGTGAATATCATACTTGCCGATATAAGAAGGTAAATTCCACGAAAAAATGCTTGCTAACCCCTTATCTTCGTAATAATTCAATACTTCAAGTACTTCCTCAGACACTGCAAAGTTATAGAAAGTGAAAAGTGAAGCTCCCAAAATTTGCGAGAGTTCCAAAAACTCGATCAATCTGTCGACCGATATTTCACCATGCAAAGGAGGAATGCAAATTCCGTATTGCTTGCGGCTGACTTTTTCAGCAGTGTGTTGATGATCGATAGGGCCCACAGGCAACACAACAGAGTCGGAGCTTTCTTTTTGAGCCGTATACTGAGTTGATCCTGTGGAGATGTTTATAAAACAGGGAATACTGTCGAGTGCTGGTGGAATAATACAAGAAGCTATGTAGCCTCCAAACTGCATGTGATGATTCTCGTTGTGTTGATAAAAGGAAGCGCTACTCACTGGAGACTTTTGTTTTGACGCACTTTCGAAATGGCAAAACAGCGGCGGAGGATGTCTTGTTGAAGTCAACAAAAGAACCCGAATATAACGCTGAGACAGTCGATCATCAAACCAGGCTGAATACACCAACGTCCCTTTTTCAACTTCACGAAATCTTGACTCTTCCTGTGTATCTGGACAAGAGGGTCCCCCTTTTCTTGTCAGCTCTGCTAGGTTAGTTATAACCGAACTACTTTTGACCTGGTTTAATTTCATTGCTGTGCGTTCTTCGAGATCTCTGTTAGTATTCTCGACCGATTGACCACGATCTCTATCTTCCTGTCTACTCAACGTTTCAAGGTCATACCGGGAATGTGTCTGAAGGCTGCCGACTCCTTCACGAGGAGTCGCTTGTAGAACCGCGGAAAGTTCGAAGAGCAGAAGTAAAAAAAGCCCTGTGACAAAACACACGGAAATCGCAAATATATTCCGCGTTCTTCGGCAATAACGCCCACCGCAAGTAAACTTCCTCATCGTAGACCTGTTTGATGAGACTCAAAAAGAAATGAGCGCGTCCAATATACAATGCACACTACTTTAGTTTAGTCGCGACAAAAAGATATTTAGTTTTGACTAGGCGTGAGGTCCCGATATGAAAATATTGACCGACTTTTTGTGCATCAATGCATCAAAACAAAGTTAAGGTCTACTAATGAACAAAAACAAGAAATAACGATAAAAAGAAACAATACTAGAAAGTTGTGCTAAAAATGGCCAGCCTTTGAAAGGCCTACATAAAAAAAGCTAGACTGTTCGACTAGCCAATCAGATTTATGGGATTTAATTCATATCTGGACTGCACAAGGGGTAAACAATAATTTATGAAATTTACACACTGTGGGATACCAACCCA
>CM042747.1:28382751-28401276 GCA_022496165.2 Catalaphyllia jardinei
GCTTACAGTTTTCCTCGAGCTACGCGCTCGGAAAACTGTTCGTTTCTCGGAACAGATAATGTCCGCGGACAAATATCCTAGCATATTTTCGCGCCAAATGGAGGATTTTGTTTATATGTCAATTGAATTGGCGCACACGCTTTTTGACCAATCGTAATAATTTACATTTTATATACATTTAAAAAGCTCAATTAGAAAACGGTCCTAAGAAAGTACGCGCGCTGATTGGTTAAAAATCCTGTTTGTATAACTCGATGGAGACACAGAACTAGCGCGCGCTGTTGACGTGGTGATGGCTCGAGCAAAGAGAATTTACATTTGCTAATCAAAGTTTACAAGTTGTTTTCCTATTTCTCGTCGTGGCGTTTTCTAAAAGAAATAGAAAAAATGTACTCCGTGTTTGTATCGAGTTATACAAACACTCGTGGAAGTTTGGGAGAACTCGAAACACGGTACATGTTTTCTATTTCTTAATTAGAAACCACGAGAAACCAATAGGGTACTGTAACGACAACTGAATGAAAAAATACAAGTCAAATTTCCTACCAGCAAATTTCCCAGATCTGACATGGCATCTGTTTCGTCACTCTCGTTGCTTCCACTTGAAGGCTAAAAACAAAACAGAGTTAGTTAACATATGACACTGTTTAGATCATGGCGGTTCTAACATTTAGTCTATGGACAAAACACGGCTCTGTGAGCATTCAAATGAAAGCTATTGAGCAGTAATTCCATGTGGTACTGTTAATTATAATGCAAACGCACGAGGCGATTCAACCGCGTTTATAAATCTGTTGTGTAGTAACTTTCATGTGGTAGTATTTATTATATGTAGTAAAAAGTGTCAGGTGTGTAACCGTTTCAATAAAAGCTAATGGGAGGTTTCCTTCTCAATTTTCCCGAGAAAAAAATATTTCCTTTACTTTGGAACTCTTAGTTTCGCAAGGTAGAGAATATCACACTAAACCATTACTATTTAAGCCATCAAAGATAAATCCAAACTTACAGTTCTGACAGGCTTAAGCTGTATATTACCAGATTTTATTCTATCCATCATTTCAGCCATGGCATTAGCAAGTGGATCTTTAGGCCCTAAGAACAAGCACGAAGATAAGTTATCATTTTTTCTTACTTTATAAACAAAGCAAATTTTGAGTACAGACAATAGTTTCTTAAATTATTTCTATGTGCTTAACGTTCGTTCTACCGATGAACTAGCTGATCCAGCCTGGAAGACTGAGTGACCGAATGACTGAGTGACCGAATGACTGAGTGACCAAGCGACCAAGTGACCACGTGACCAGGTGAAGGGGTGACCGAGTAACTGCATGACCAAGTGACCAGCGAACGCGTGACTGAGTGAACGAATGAGGGAGTGAATGACGAACGGACGATTGCATACTCAATCATTTTTCTACATACCTTTGTTTCTCTTTAAACTGTCTTTCTTTTTCTTTGGTCCCATTATGTTCATGAACTTCCTAAATTTCAAAAACCACGTCTCTTCAGTAGCGGATCCAGACCTTGAGCTATAGGGGAGGGGGGGAGGGGTTGTTTTGCTTGCCCCGCCGGCTTTTCTTCCTACTGTGATTTCTTTTTTTGCCCAAAAAAAGTAGGGGGCTCCCCTAGATCCCCCACTGCTCTTGATATGTAAGTAATAACTTTTTTTCTGGCCACTACCTACTGTCTCGCTATTACATGCTAACCATTCAATCCAGAAAGCGAATCAGGAAATGTCAAGTATTGAATCGATTGAGGACAAATGACTGAAAACAGTTCTCTATATAGAAAACAAATAACAAAACAAAAAAGGAAACAGACGATTCAAAAAAAAGACTCACTCATTAAACTGAAGCGTATTTACGTAGAGCGGGAAACATAAAGCAATGCATCTAGATCTGTAGGACTTTAAACACACTGTTGTCATTTCATGTCGATTCGACTTACTTGATAAGTTGAGTGGGAGGTGGTGGAGGAGGCGGAGGGGGAGGGGGTGGAGGAGTTGCTATTGGTGGGGTTTTCTGTGCTTCTTCCAAGCTTTTCTCCAGCTCTGAAACTTCAAAGACAAATAGTACACTCAGCACAAGATGAGAAGCCTTCATTACACCTGCAAAGCACAGGATATCTGTAATCCATGGACCCAGGGGTTCCCCTCACGAGCAAAGAAATTAAACGATTCCTTCTCTCCGCTAGTGAAACAAACACAACTGCAGTGTGTCTGAATACAAGCACATTTAGAAAAAAAGTACAAACTGTAACAGTGTAAACCAATCGCTGAACTTGAGACAATCAATATACATGCATCCGTAGGGTAACCTTTAAAATATGAACGATGAAAAAACAGTTGGTTGTAGTAATGAACCAAACGTAACGCGGATTTGAATGAGAAAACGTACTACCTCCTTCCCAGCTCAGTAATGAACAAAGTGACGACATTCCCCATCTACTGGCGCATTATGTTGCAACGTACCATAACTCGTCCCAGCAAAGCAGGAAGAACGTGCGCCGTGTTCTAAGCTCTGTAATTCAACATCGACTCAGACGGATGATGTAATCAGAAACTCTTTAAAACCCGTGTACTGCGACTATAAAGGCATGGTTTATAGCTCAGTGTCTGATAAGTGTTACAACTGGGCAAAAGATGGTCTTCGTCACAACTGTTGTTTGTCTTGTCAAGCAGAATGTCACGGACCTATCAGCAATACTCCATAGCATTGTGTGACAGCGCAGATAATGAATGTAAGTGATACTAAGAGCATAAGGAGGTAAGAGGTTTTCTTAAAGATGGATGGTATAAAAGTAAATACCTTTCTGGTTAGCATCACAGGCTTTCTTTTCTGCATCTGCAAGCTGCTGTTCTAGGGACTCTATATGTTCTTGTGCCACCTGAAGCTTTCCTTCTGTCACTGTAATTAAAAATAGCAAACGAACGGGAGCTAGACTTTCAGAAAAGTCCTTTGTCTTGTTTATTCAGTACCCGTTTGTCGCTCGCATGGCTACTTGGCGGCCTAAAACCTCGCAGATCGCTTAGCTCGCTTAGCCATTCTACCCGGAAACTCACGAGGTCGACTGTTGTGGCATATGACTATACGTGAGCCCACATAGAGGGAAATGTCTTGCTCAACCAGTAATCAAAACAGGGTTACAAAAAGGTTTCAATCGGGTTTAGAACACCCGGAAACTGGGTTGCCAACACGGGGGGAGGGGAGGGGGGTACTCCCAGAAAAATTGGGTGGGGGTGTGCGGCCCGCTTCCCAAAACCCTTACCATATTTATGACCAAAATCTGGGATATTCCCTACCCTATTTATGACCTGACACTTAAATTAAAACCCTGTTTCAGAGCTGCGTTATAAATAGTTCCTTAGTTCCGACCAGACCGTAAACATAAATGTGAAAGGTTTTTGCTGATTTTCATTTCCATAATGATGAACAAGTGACTTCTTCTTAGAAACATGCACATATCAAGACTAGAGTGCAGAATCCATACCCCATTTATGACCAAAATGGCCAAAATTGGCTAAAATCGATACCCTATTTATGACCAAAACGGCTGAAAAACCATACCCTTTGGGGCCGCACATACCTACATAGCCCATATAAGGGAGTACCCCCGCGCCCCCGGGGTTGCCAAAGGGTTTCCAGCCAAAAATTGCCAAAAATAGATTCTAAATCGTTTTCAACGAAGCTTTCAATCAGTTTTAAAGATTTTTTTAGTGTTTCCAAAAGGTTTTCAAAACTATTTCAGTGGTGTTCCAAAAGGGTTTCGAAACACTTTGAAAGCTGCTCACGATCATCACATCTAGTGCTCATTGCATAAGGCCTGAGAAATAGCAATTCATACTATATCACTAGTGGCGGATCCAGACATCGAGATAAGGGAGAAGGGGGTGGGGACGGTCTTTTTTAATGCTTGCTCTGACGGTTTTTCTTCCGCCTTCTGTGATTTTACCCAAAACAGGGGGAGGAGCCCAGCCCTGCACTTAGATCTGCCACACTGATCACAGTGAATAAACTAATATTGCATCAGTGCAAAGAACCTTCAACGAGGATATTTGGTGACTATTTCAGCTATTTAGTAAAGTAACTAAGGGTAAGAGAAGGTCTTAAGGAAAGATGTAAAGCTACTTTTAAAACAAGAAATATTAACAATGAAATACAACATTATCCCTGATTGTAGTGAGCCCTTATATAAGCGCTGACACAAAGTTATGAAAGCTCTCACCCCTCACATCCCTTTAACTGAAATGGGGCCATCTGAAAATAACTATCCTTCAACAAGTAACAATTCCATTCAGTCCAGAGTGACTATCAAACTTTCACAAATTTTTAAGAAGCTGACCTCTTTTGCCCACTTTGTAATCCAATTCTTCCGTACCCCAATATAACACAACGTTAATACTTCAAGGTTTACAATTTATTCTGATAACATCAGATTCTTTCAATGCAGATTAACTCACCATTGATATACCCTTCGTCCTTTGAAGCCTTTATTTCTTCAAGGAGATCCTTTATCTGCAATACATTACACAAAGAGTTCTGATTTCTCCATCTTCTTATTTATAACAATTTAATGACTATACTGCTTTACAGTTTCAGATTCAATTGATAAGATGTATCAACCATGTAAGAGTGTTTTGCCACACTTACTAAACGTCTCAAAGTTCATCAAAAATACCCCGCTGCAAGTCATAGTTTCAGCTCTCTTCTCGGTGTTTGGAAATGTCTTCAAAAACGGTCTTTCAGGTCTGTTAAATTACTTCAAAACCGTCTTTCTGCAGTGCAGTGTTTCTCTAATGAACAGATCATTTGTTCAGTTGCTGTTGGTTGTCCCTGCGTTCATTGCCTACCGTCTTGGAGAGCCTTGAATTACATCATACTTAACTATTTATAGAACTTGATCGACACTGAATTTCTCCTGACAATATTGATACGTTTCAAAGCAAACAGGTAAGGAGAACATAACAAATCATAAAGTTGACAATGATGGATTGAGAAACTACCAAATCAGTTAGTGGAATTAATAGTTTGATTAGAAAATGATGGGAAAACTTGCCATAGTTTCTCACCTTTTCTTCAGATTCTGTTCTTTCTTCTGCAAGCTTCTTGTTCAGTGCACTGATCTCTTCTAGCGCTTTCTTTAGTTGGTCATCTTTGCTTGTTGTTTCGGAAATATATTTTCTTTGCTGATCCAATACATCTTTCTCCCTTAAGACCTGTGGTTGTTAAATGTATTGACGCACTTATTGGGATTTTAAGTAAGAAGTAAAAATCTTTACACTGACCAACTGTCATGAGAAAGTTTCTAGAATAAGTTGAAGAGGTCACGCAACACTTTAAATGTTGCGTGACAACAGCATTCAGAAAAATAGGATCATAGGAATGCAATGCGTGCAGAGAGCTAAGAAATAGAAACCTAAACACCCATTGTGAACCTGCAATACTAAAATGTCTTAAACCAGTCACTAACCTCTGCTGCATACTTTTCAGCTTCAAAACGACATTGACTTTCAAGAGCATACTTTTGTTGCAGGGTGCTATACTCTTCAAGGGCCAGTACAGAAACTAAAAAAAACAAAATAAGAATAATGTACTAAATAACTGAGAGATTTGTTATCTGCACTAAAGATAAGTTTCTTCTATACATGTCCCCTCAGAACCTTTAGAATGTCAAAAAATGTGAGTATATTTCAAATTTTGGCACAAAGAAATGCACTCTTTTCTAAGTTGTTGAAAACAAATTTCTTTGACTTAATCCTCTTGCAACTGAGATTTATAGTAAGAGTACTTTTCAAGAAACAACTGCTAGTGGATTGCACCTCAGATCAAGAAGTTTGATTTAACCCTGGTGTATACATGTGACCTTGTTTATTTTCTCACAAGGTACTATACCTCACATAATGCCTTGATCTCCATACCTGGTGAATCAGATGTCAATATTTTATGACTGATAAATCCCAATGTAAAAAAATTATCACCAACTAAACCATGTATTAATTAGTTACCTCTGTTTAACTGTTTCAACTGTTTTTCATTTGCAAACAGCCTCTTCTTTGTACTTTCATGGGAAAGTCTTTCTTTGTTTAACTGAAAGAGAAATATAGCAGAAAGTGGATTGACGTAGGTTAAATAAACAATAGCTTCCATTTGGTGCAAAAAGATCTTCAGATATTTTTTGGATTAGGAGTTGCTTGCTGAAGCACTTTATAGAAAAATTAAAATAGCGGTTAATCAACGTTTCGATGTAAAAAACATCATTCTCAGCATTGAGGTCATTTATGCTAATGTCAAAGTTGTTATGAGAGAATTCAATCAAACATCATTCTCAAGATTGAGGTCGTTTATGCTAATGTCAAAATCTCATAACAACTTTTACATTAGCATAAACGACCACAATCTTGAGAATGATGTTTGGTACATCGAAATGTTGATTAACCGTTATTATAATTTTTCAGACATTTTTCTACAGACATTATCTGTTTCAAGTGAACTGTGAGCGTCGAGGAACAGATAATATCCAAGCACAAAATAACATTCAAGCATATTTCTGTATCAAACAGAGACTACAGTGTTTGTCATCCTTCAGATATTTTTTGCAACATGTTGAGTCTTGGAAATTGGGTAATATCACTCGGATATTCCCCAGTTTCAGATGGGATATATATATTCAGTTACATGACACATTTAAACAAAATGTGCACAAGCAAAGATAGTTATTTAAAGTTCCCAAGCTATCTTATATAAAATAAACTTCTGTGCCAGTAACAGTACAGTGATCATGAGATCATGCAGTTTTGCAAATTTAACTACTGTACTGGCTATGTACAGCAATGTACGAAGTCTACAACTATTGGTTGTAGACTTACCAGGTTAGCTCAGCTTATTGAACTTTGGAATTTCAAGGCAGAGTTTGTAACTTCATGCCACTGATCACAGACTGGTCCTGATCAGAGTTGGGTTTTGAAATATATCTAGAGTGGGAATGTTAACCCATTGGCCCTGTCTGTTATTTCATTTTCACTTAAAATGAATCAAATAATTATTTTCAGCTACAACAAATAAGGAAAGGACATTAGAGAAACCATGAACACTCATTCAAACAAGTAGGGAACATACAGCAATGCCTCCAGGTCAATTTTGCACACACTAAAATGGTGATATTTGAACCTTTGTTAAGCAGTCGCCTATTAAAACGGCCACCCCCATTAGGCTGACAGTAATCAAAATCCCGATGAGGGCCTTTCTATTGTTTTTCCTCTATTCACTGCGCTTGACTCTGGAGCAAGAGGTCTGGGTTCAAGCCTCTGACCGGGAACATTGTGTTGTGTTCTTGGGTTAGACACTTTACTCTCACAGTACCTCTCTCCACCCAGGTGTATAAATGGGTACTGGCAAATTGAATGCTGGGGGAAACCCTGCAATGGACTAGCATCCCATCCAGGGGGGAGTATAAATACTCCTAGTCACTTCATGCTGCTGAAACCAGGATAAGCTCTGGCCTGATGGGCCACTTGACTTGTATACAGACTTCACCTACCTCAGTACCCCTTATTAAGCAGCCACTATCCATGTCCCTGTGGGTGGCCACTTTATAGGGGTTAAAATGTAATATGGAATCAACTGACCTTATTTTCTGTGTTAGTCAGCTCCTCTTTGGTACTCTTCATCTCATTCTTTAAAGACTCCACTAAACCTTTCAGTTCTAACAAATTAATGAAATGCAATTATTTATGTATGTCCAGCATCTCAAAATTAGACAATACTATCTGATCTCACTGACTGCAGTGGCCAGAATCAACAAAAAAGGTACTGTTGAGGCATTGTAACCTACTAGGTTGATCTCAGTTAATTACATAGCTGTTTCTGTAGACTTTTCCTGTTTTCGTATTTTCTTATTTTTCTTTATCAGTAGCTTTTAGTGGGTAAATTGTCTTTTTCTTTCACTCATTATCCTGGCCCGCCTTGGTAGCATTGCTACCTGCAGAGCCAGGGGATTAAGACTTAATTGGGAAGTAATAAAATATTTTTGTTGTTGTTGTTGTTCTTGATTTCTTCCTGTTTTTCTATTTTTCTTTTCCCTTCCTATTTATTTTCATTTTCAGGGGACTACCAGTAGGTTCAAGTTGTGAAGAGATTATAAAAACGAAATCAATGTTTTTTTTGGTGACTGTTGTGCAACCAAAACCAAAGAAATCACATCAGGCCAATCACAAAGCAACCAAACATTGATGAAGGTACCAAACCCATTATTTGTTATTAACCAATCAGAGGCTGTGTCTAATGTCCTAATATATCTTGAGATATTGACAATTTCAATTTTAATCCACATTTGTCTTCTTTTTACTTAATTTATCATGGTCATACGTTTAGCTCTCTACCATTTTTAAATTTTGTAATATTACACTGACACTGAAAGCCCCACGGGGAGGAGCCAATAAAGTATGTATAGTATGTATGATTACTGATTTGATATGGCAACAATATCATGGTCACTTTACCAAATTTGGGTATGGTAAATACAGGGTTCTCCCAAAAATTTTGAAGTAGTCAGAGAAAAATTCCAGTAGCAGGTGACAATATTCTACCTTACCGAGCCAACCCCCAAAAATGTAATATGGCTATTTTCCCCAAGTAGCCAGTGTGCCAAGGTTAAGTAGACGGCAATTTTTGCTGGGTGCTACAGTTTCTGGAGTGGTTAAGGGTTTATGAAATAAAATAGAAGTGCATGCCATTATAAGCCAAAAATTCCAATCAGACGCTAGTACATCTGTATGCAACAAAAATTGAAAGGCCATGTGTAATCCAAACTGAATGCACCCAAAGATCTTTGGTGTAACCCACACTGAATGTACCCAAAACATACCAAAAAGATATGATTAGGTGGGACTCAGTAACAGCAATAAAACACAGAAAAAGTCAGGAATCAAGCAATTGATTGGTTTTGAATTTTGCTCCTGTCAGCTGTGGCAACATACCTGTTCTTATCAGCTAGACCAGTTCTTGCGATCATTCAAAAAGTCACAGAACCAAACAAAGGTGACCATTTAGCAAGTGATAGAGGTTTTTTGCACTAAGTAAACACACCTTTGATTTCTTCTTGAAGAACTGCATTGTCACTTAAAGATGCTTCATCAGTCTTAAAAAGCTCAGGGCAAGAGAGCTCCTCCTGGTATAGTATAGAAACAAATGAGTGCCAACAAAGTCAACTGAACATGGATATTTATAACACTTATTATTCTACATCATTTTCAATTGATGAAGCTGGTACAATGGTGATTTCAATTTTTGACACCTATTCTTGCCATGAATGTAAGACTATTACAAATCTGCCTTTATGCTCTGAAGAAATATATTGTCAATATATTAATATTATGAAAAAAAGATCTCTGTCATTATCATCGCATAGTCAAGTATCTTTTTCTAAAGACTGATTTTCTGCACAATTTTTCACCAAGAGCTCTTTTTTTAATATTGTTTTTCATTAATATTTATAATAAAAATTTAACAATAATACCACATCACATATTTACATTGATCATTTCATTAAATGGTTGTCAATTATAAGTCCTTTTGTAAGTATTAAATTAGCCTGACTAACCTTGTTTTTGATTTGATATTTCAAAATAATTTTTAACTCAAACAAGTTGAATGAGGCTAATTGAAATGCAAACCAGATATTTTTAAATTGGCAGCCAGTTACGAAGGAAAACCACAGAAGGCAGCTTTTATAAAAAAAAGGTGTCTGTAACAGGCTAGCAGGTGAATTTTAGGGACTACAAACAAGGTGTCACTAAAGTGGGAATTGACTTTGTAAAATAAACCATAAAGTAATTACAATTTTAAAAACACTTACAAGATTCTCTTTTTCACCGACTTGTGAGATGAGTAGCTGGCTTTGACGCTTGAGCTTCTTGTTTTCTTGAACCATCTGGGGCATTAAGTATATTCATTGTAGATCATTTTTATGCAACAGTTTGTAAGCAAAAATCATTACTGCTGTGAACATGCAATTACTGGCTGGATTGCTTCTGTATATGTGTCTGAGTTTCAAGGAATGATCTTTAATTATTGCACTCACTTCTTCTACCCAATTGTTAACCAATATTGCCAAAGCAAACTGGCAGTATGTTGTATTCCACACGAAGTTCACTCTCAGAGTGCCTATTTTTATCACAAGTAACTGGGATTATCAGTACACCATCCACCCAACCTGAGTGAATTTTGAGGTTCAAAAAAATCCCTTAGGGAAGATTGACTGAGCATGAGCTCTGTTGATTCAAGCCAGTCTAATTTGAAATCCATTATTAAACAAGGACAAGTCCCTAAAACAAGACCCTCTGGAAAAACCTAGATATAAAGAGATACTCCAAAGTCTCCTATATAAACCAAATGGCAATTATTTTAGTCGGTCCTGTTATGTGACATCTGATCCGTAGGTTGTGATCAGACGTAGTATCTGATCCATCTTGATTGCTTATCTTTTATGAAAGTTCCAAAAGTGTTGGCAAATTTATGACTGATCGCAGCTCAGCAAAGATTCAGTTGTTACCGGTAGTTAGGTTTTAAATGTTTGATGTCATGGAAAGATGCATTAAGTACTGCCTGCAAAACAGTAATACCACTGACTGATAATAAATTCAACCTTTGGAGTGGTATTTTGCTATGATTTGTTAATATATTTATAATAAATGAAGTAATAAATTTAATGTGCTCTTAATTTATTGTAAACAAAATAATAACAGCTCACATTTGTGGCAAACTCCTCTGCCCTATTCCTGCAGCTTTTCTCCACCTCAAACTTTGAATGTAGATTTTCATATTCAGATAAGGCAAGATTAGAAACTGTTGAGTAAGAGAAGAATGAGTTGAAATGTAAGGAATATATACTTATTTGGCCACTCCCCATAGGGGCTTTTCAGGACCAAAGTAAACAAGCAATGATAAATAAATATTCAAATAAACATTAAGAATCCCAACTGGTGGGAGGCAGACCAGTTCACTATTTACAAGGGTAGCTGTAAAGTTGAACTCAGCGATAGCAAGAACAACATCGGCTAGCGGTCAGAACAGGATTTAAACCCGGCATCTACAGATTTCAAATCTGGCACTCCAACCACTCTGCCACGCTGCCTCCCTAAATGAGTTCTAAAATTAGCAAATTTAAACCTGTTTGACTAGTATTTTCCAGAGCACTGATACTGACGTACATGTAAGAACTTGATTTTATAAGAGGAAAAGGTAATTTAAATATTATTCCCAGCCAATTGTTTTTGATCCAAACTAAATTGTGTGGCTTCCAAAAATTAATATTCACACCCTGCCCAAAGAGGTATTGGATTGAAACCTCTCTCCTATCCTAACCCTCTGGAAAATTCAGTTTGCCTTCAGGTTTTCCTCTTCTTAGTTAGCTCTATTAGTGCCCTCCCTGTTGTGTCCAAGCACTAAATAACAAGGCTACGAGGTGGATAAAACGGCCAAGCGAACTTTAATGTTCACTGACCTAAACAGAGTAATACAATTCCAACTTGACTACAGTCAACTCTCTCTTAATTAACAGACACCTCTATAATCTGCACACCTCCATAAGATGGACACCTGGTGCTGGTCCCAGCCATTTCTCAGTCATTTTACTATAACCAAACTCTCAACTATAACACGAACACCTCCATAACACAGACAACAGACACTTTGAAATAGTCAAAGGACACTTGTGAGGTGCTGAATGTGACTGCAAATTATGATTTAGGGAAGAACAATTCTTAAATTACTAAGTATGTGACTCTTTTAACACCAGACGTTTAATAAACAGCTGAAATCTTATTAAATCAGTCATAATTTTGTCCCACTTAAAAAATAACTCGGAGGAGACAAACGAATTGTATCAGCACTTTGAGGATTTTGAACTCCTGAAACAATCCACGATCACAGATTTCTTTTTTTCTTAAGTGCATGCCTACCAAAGCCATGACTATTAGAAGCTTTAACCTAAATTGCTTTCACCAATTGTTTTTTAGAAAAAATTATCTCTTTTTAGACTTGGTGCAGCGAAAGACAGTCCTGAGTCATAAGATGGTTATGTTCCCTTTTGCAGAATGTACTGTTCACTGTTTGGACTCTAGTTACCTGTTTGATTATAATACAACAAGATATTCAATTTTATAAATATGTTTTTGCTCCAGTTTGTAGGTTTTGTTCAAGTAAATAACTAAAGCAAACTTTAAACAGACTAATATTCACTGTGCACAGGTTCAGAATTATTATCTTAAAATTCCTGGGGTCAAGTTACGTTGACTCTCTGTAAGCTGGACACCTCTCTCAGACGGACAGCTGAGGCTGGTCCCAATGAGATGAGAGAGTTGACTGTATTTAAGCTTCTCCCTGGAACAAGTGGTATGCAATATATATTACATAACCATTACACATTATTAAGTTTCCTATTATGGAGAACTAAACTAATTAACACTACACTCCCCTAAAATGAGGTATTAGGACACTTGGAGGACACTTTTTCTTTATCGATTTTCATAGATAGCTGCCTCACTTTCTTAGCCACTATGGTTGTTAAAGGCAGCTAATATCTTACTTTTAAGTTTTAAAATGGGTGATTCCAGAAAATATCCAAACCATACCACGGGTGGCATCTTGGAATTCCGAGGGAGAGGAGGGTTTCTTGGACTGGAATTCCAAAGGCATGGGGGTAACGCAGTTTGGATTTCCAAAGGTATGGGGGGGGGCCGAACTTTCAGCTCTGAATTCAGTGAATTTCCAGAGGGAAGACGGCAAAAGCTTCGCTTTAAATTGCTGACTTGTTGACTTTCCCAGTTTGTAAATCAAGCACAAATTGATCACAGAAGCAGGATACAGAAGTGAACATTCATGCAGATGAGCGGGCAGATGGGTTGTGCAGCAAGCTCCACATCAAAGAGGCCTTAAAGTTAATGAACTGGTCAAGTGATTAATAAAATATAACCAAGTTTGTGTTTCTTACCAATTGTCGATCGACGATGTGTTGTTGCGTGCTAAAAACTCGCACCAGTCTCTCGTTTCCAAATAGAACGCTACGAACTAATCAGTGCTAATGAGCTTTGCAGGATATTGCACGTACATTCAAACAGTGTTCGGACTGGATTATGCCATTGCAAGAAAAAATTGTACTTGTAAATATAAAGACAAATTACGAACATCTGTTTATCGGTAAAGTGCTCACAAGTATGTCTTGAAGTCTTTGAGAAAGAGAGAGATTCCTTTCTGTCTTGAATTCACGAAAATATGTTTTAAATGCAGCGTAAGTACATACCTTTGAAACATTGTTTTGGCCATTAAGGGTTGTTGTAGAACTATGGCCATGGGTTTTAAAATATGTTGAACATGTAAGTTGTACCCATTCATACCCGATGTAAATATTTTCCTTGTAAAACGTATGCTGCATAACTAGTGCTCAGTAGTTACTCAATGAACGAAATTTTCAATATGGTGGGTGATGGCACATCGATCGTGAACTTTACTTTTGTCAGCATCCACTGGTGTCAATATGATCTATTCTCCTGAAAGTATGAAGCTATTGAATGGAAAACAGAAAGTTTTATTAGGTGGTAAGCAGCTTCAAGATAACACATAGAAGGAAATTATAGAGCTCTACGGTGTACTGACGTTAACAAACTTGAGTTGCTTGATATCTGACTGAAAATTGTGAACAGAATTATTTTGCAGGCGGAAAAAGTGCAAGTTTCCTGTTCGCTAGATGTTTCAGGTAGTTGAGCAGGAATTCCAAAGGGTCTGAAAAAAAGGAAAATTCCGGAGGGGAGGTGGGGTTAGCAATTTTGGAATTCGGAGGGCATGGGGGGATGAGCATTTTGGAATTTCCAAGGGCAAGGGGGGGGGGGGGTTAAAATACTCATGCCCCGTGGTAGGGTATGGATATTTCCTGGAATTACCCAATTAATGTATTTCTTTTTATTTCTTTGTGGTATAAATAACATGTTTCTGTTGTTGCAATTATTTTGTTTTTTTGTGATAGAAATAGTGCAAGGGTGTAATGTCCTTTAACAGGGCACAAAATTTACAAATCAGCTTGGGCTTGATAACTATGTGGAGAGGTTTATTATTAAGGACTACGATCATAGAGTTATTTGATCTTGAGTTTAAAAAAGTAATCCTGGCAGACCATTTCAATCTTATGCAAAATTCAAGATAGTGCCACATGGACTGCAACTGTGCCTGTCAAAGGATACTACAGTGTTTCCACAGTGCATCCGGACCACCAAATAATAATTTTCTTTAGTTCTGAATCTACCATATGCATATTCATGTAACCTTTAACTGATCCACTGAATATTAAATTCTGGGCAGATATGCTGGAGAACACAACATATTTATTTGAAAGATATGGAAAAAGTTGTACTGATCATAGTTACAGTGAAATATGGCACATGATTTTGGGATTATGGAATACAAAAAACCTTTCCCCTTGTGTCCCTTGTGTGGAGAAAAAAAAATCCAATATTTCAATATAACCCAACTTTGCATACCAAGCCTTACTCATCTTCATTTCAAGACTTATCATGTAACCACTGTAAAAGAGTTTACAATTTCACAAGAGATAAGCCTACTTTTCAGACCAACTAGAGTTTATGTCTGCTCATTTCCTCAGAAGTCTCTGAAGACCCTATGTGCATATCAAATAGCATTTTAGATTCTTGTTTTTGAAAATACAGTCATGTATTCTAAACATTTAGAAAACAACAAAAATCAGTGTTTTCCATTGTTGGTCCGCTTCCTGCCCTTTCCC
The DNA here is from genome assembly GCA_022496165.2 of Catalaphyllia jardinei. Lineage (NCBI taxonomy): Eukaryota > Metazoa > Cnidaria > Anthozoa > Scleractinia > Caryophylliidae > Catalaphyllia > Catalaphyllia jardinei. Next base: position 28,397,539 of record CM042747.1, read on the forward strand.
CTTCCATCTCCAGTACCCCTTTAGTCCTCCTCTTGTACCCCTCCCTTACCCTGCCCATACCCCTCCTTTCACCCCCCTGTTCAATCACCCCTCTGTCACCCCCACTGAATTACAAGTGGTGGTTACTTGTAAACAAAAGATATGGACTCTTGACAAGGAAAATTTAGCTCTATTTTTGGAAGATCATTATTTGTTGCTCAAGGCGATCACTTAGGGGAAGTTCAATTCAATTCTGGGAGATCAAGAGAAATAGAATCATGCCCAATAGAGCTTTTTGTGTTAGATTTCATTCTCCATTAAAATATTACTGAATTTAAATTGAAATCTAAACTCTTATCTGTCCTCAATATAAAGGAAGTCGATGCATCTTTCAGCTAAGGTAAATGCAATTTTTTAAAAAAATAATATTTTTTGGATTTTGCCACAACACAAACTTCAAAGAAAGTTTTCCAATTAAATAGGACGCTGTTACAAAGATGAAAGATAACCTTTGACTTTTATATTAATTCTCTAGCTAATTTTGGGTCTCTACCTTTCAGCGAAGAAAAACATGGCCAGGGATTTGATGAAATACTGTTTGTTTACAATAGGAAAGAAAATAAAATTAATCAGCGCTGGGAAAAAGAGAATTCCGAATTAATTTACACATTCAGTCGAATCTTTGTAAGACTACACTACTTATTTCTCTTCGGAAGTCAATTAGCGAAGGATCGCACATACTAGTAGTTTTGTCTAAACAAAATTGTCTATTGTTCAAGTGTAGTCGAGAGTATTTTGGTACAACATAATTTGCAGTGTCGTACAAAAAATGATTTTTACATGTACCCTCGATCTTAAATACCCTCAAATTCTCAATTTGTTTGTATTTCAATATCAACAAGTCTGCGACTGTTTTTTTTTTAATTAGAAGAACGTACATCACTTTTCGTTGAACCACAATAAGCTTGCTGCTTCTACAGACATGTTTGGCCTGAAAATTTAGAACAAGCACCGATTAAAATTTCACCTCACTGACCAAGATAGAACCGCAATGACAAAAGAAACCCGATTATTTCATTATTTTGCAATGTCCTCTGTCTTCAACCCAACCAACATTCTCCTGGTCTCTAAGATAATTTCGTACGCAGACAACAAAGGGCTTCTATATGATGTCCCTTACACCATTTGTTTGCCTTCGCATTTGCGCTGATACAAAACGGGTAGTAGTAGATTGCCACTGATGAAATTTCCTCTCCATGGGTCATTTCACGACTTTCGAAAAGCACACAAATGTAATCTTTCCGTTCAAATCTCATGAGCAAAACTCCTGTTCCTACCTTCTTTCAGTTTCTCTAAGTCCCCTTTGGCTTTCAAATATTTCGCCTCCTGCTCTTTGAACTAAAATAAAAAAGAAAAGGAAATTTGCAATGATTAAATATAAGCGGATGCATGAATGCGGAAGATATTTGGTTTTTTAATTGGAAGCTCGCAGGTTCTTTATTCCTCAATTTATCAAGAACCAGCTGGAGTTTTCCAAGACGAAAAAACACAATTACCAAATAATACACTCACCTTTTCAAAGTAATCCTGGCACTTTTTCTGCAGATCTTCGAATTCAATAACCGCTTAAAACGAAAGAAATCAATAACATCGTCAATCACTCGAAAAAGTGTACAGCTGAGTAAATGAAACGAAACAAAGTCGCCGACATCCTTGTCAGATTGTTCTTGGTATATATTGCCACCAACCTCTTTGAGATAACCCCTTTAGGTTTCGGTAATTTCTATCTAATACTTCCAGTCTCTTCCGGGTTTCGTGTAAGTCGAGTCCATACGCCTGTGAAGCATTTGAAGCATCCGCCATTTTTCCTTCGACAAATTTTTCTTGTCACACAACAAGACGTTTGCAAAAGCGATCACGTGGTAAGTAACAACATCCGGTGCAAAACGCAAAGACAAATATTACTTACTTACGAAAAGGCGAATTATCAGGAGCATATCACCTAGATAAGTGATATGCTTCTGTTATCATATAAATAAAAACTCTTATATGATTGATTTTATATGATTGTGTTATACACCCTTTGATCAAAAGTGGGTCTGCATGAAAAGGTACATTATAGGCACGCAATGTGTGCATGACTGTTTACAGTTGACTTAAAAAAAAACCAAAAGCTCAATAAGGATCCCTTGTTAACGCGAAACAAAATTGATTTTCCATGGATTCAGTCCTAGATTTGCTTCTTACCGACCTAAACTGCACTTCTACCCCGAAGACTCGAGCGCTCGACTAGGCTTTGTTAGATTGTGCCTGAAAAAAGAGATATTATGCTTTTAGCAGTGTTCCTTTTTTATAGAAATTATGCCAAAATTATGCCTCTTTAAGAAAAAACATGCTCTCTGTCACTGAAATTATGCTATTTAGATTTTAAGGGAAATAAAGATCACCAGTTGCTTAACTCTATCAATTTTAACTTAAATGAACATTCATGTAGTCCACCTTACAGTCTTTTACAGTCTTTTGCATCGCAAATGCGCATGTGAGCACCTCGAAAAGCCACATGATTAACAAATATCAGAATCAACCGGAAGTGCTGAAAGGGCGGGAAGGGCTGGAAGACTAGGGCTTGGAGGGTCGGTACATTTCGCTGACCCCTAGTCCATGGACTACCCGATGGACCAGGTCCATGGACTATTTGAATGGACTACCCATAGACTACCCTAAATGGACCACCGTGAAATTTGCGGCAAACATATATCAAACATAAATTTAAATAAGCTAAAACCGAAACAAAAAGATGCGATCGATCGACGGAACACTTACGATTGAAGAGATTCAACGATCCCGAACAAAAGATGCGATCGATCAGAACAGTTGCGATTTAATTGTCAAACGTTTCCTGCCTTAACATCTGGACCTTTGTCCCAAAATGTTGGATTCGAGCGGGTTTTCTTCTTGTTAACCAACATGATAAGCAGTCGCCCCATAGCCACCGCCATTTGTATTACGCTAAGTTCATAATAAGAAGACAAAAACCATACACAGCTGTTTTGAGTTTCTCTCTTATTTTGTTTTCTTTCTTGGAGAGAGGTGGCCTGCCTGGATTTGAAATCTGGAGGCCCTGCTCCAAGTCCTCCTCATTGTCACTAACAAAATCTGTTCTCAGTAAACCTTAATTCCTCTCAATGCTTTCAGACTTTCAGTGTTTAGACTTGAGACAATAGGCCTAAATTCTAGTCTCCTTTGCAGCCGTTTTTTTGGGGTGTCACGGAACCCCCCCCCTTTAGGGGGGGGGGGGGGGGGGTGGAAGCGTTGCGTGACATCCCAAAAAACGGCTGCGAATGAGGCTACCTAAATCCCGGCACTGACTTGACGTGAGTCGTTATTTATTTATTTTTAAATGCTCGAAATTAATTTATATTTTAATAGATTTCCGATGTGTGGGATATTAGGACCACTGATCACATGGGTAACATCTATCATAGTAGGGGGAATATAAAGAAAGATCAAGCAGAAGCCGTACTCCAGGCAAGTAGAGTAAAGTACGACAAGCACTTAGAGTAAAAGCAAGCAAGCAAGCAAGCAACGGTAAAGTACAGTAAGCAAGTAAAGTACACCAAGCAAATAGAGTATGTCAAGCAAGTAGAGTACAACAAGCAAGTAGAGTACATCAAGCAAGTATAGTGCATCAAGCAAGTAGAGTACAGCAAGTAAGTAAAGTACAGCAAGCAAGTAAAGTACATCACGCAAGTAGAGTAC
>CM042747.1:28403786-28436069 GCA_022496165.2 Catalaphyllia jardinei
GTTCTAGTGGTATAAGTTCTATGTCGTTAGGTGAATGATTGTCGGAAAGAAAATGGTCTGAAACTGCAGTCGGTCTGGAGGAAGGGTGGAGGAAGGTGTTGTTTGTTGCAACGTAGACAATGTATCATGTAAATAAGATTTTTAGAGTCGCAGACGATATGATCATGAATGGTTCTCATTTCCCCAGTGGCAGAAAAAGGTATAGTTTGTACGGCCGTCGGTGATATAGTACTTTGCGAGCAGAGGTCTCTTCGATCTTCCTAGATCAAAAAGACCTCTGAAAAGACCTCTGCTCGCAGGGTGGGCAGTGATATAGCGGCAAGTGATGCAATTTTTGCCGCAACGAAAGGATCCTTTTGTCACGTTTGTTTGTCAGTACGTAATTTAGATCTGACTAAAAGGTCACTAAGGTTGTCGGTTCGTCGGAAAGCTACAAGTGGTGTGGTTTGAAAGACGTTGTTGCATCGTGGGGAAGACGAAAGGATTTTAGTGTCTTTGTCTGATACTTGATACGGAACGAAGGGCGGGATTGTATGTGATAACAAGCGGAACGCGACTGGGTTGGTTTGTGGTCTGAGTGTTTCATTGTGTGTGACTGCGTGAACTCGTTGGATTTCTCTTTTGAGAAAAGAGAGGTTGTATCCACGATCGTTAAGGTATTGGATGAGTTCATTGACGCGTAATGTGAAGCTTTCGTCGGAAGAGCATATGCGTCGTAATCAGACAGCGAGGCAGAATGGAATGGCTCGTTTTGTACGTAGAGGGTGACACGATGATTGTAGAAGGTATTGGTGTTTATCTGTCGGCTTAGTATAGAGATCGGTCTCAACTTTGCCAAACTGGCTAAGTGAGACCTTGACGTCGAGAAAAGAAGTAGATGTCGCTGAATGGGATGAACTGAATTTGATTAATAGTGGAGCTCCGGCGGCCCGAAGGGCCGCCAAGCGGAGCCCCATAACTATATAGGAAAAAGAAACCCATGTATTGATTTTGCTCGTGGGCGCGTACACACGACGGCGACGGCGAAGGCGACGGTGGAGTCGCACAACATGGCGGCCATACTCCAAATAATAGGTTGATGGAACTAGGTATAAAGAGACATGCAGCCTTGGTTTACCGTGTACTTTTTTAATATTGGACATCCATGTTATGAGCAATTGACACCTGTCAAAACAAGGTATCCGCTGACCAGTATCACGGGACCATATCCGGGGCTCAAGGATACAACTCATCGAGGTCGCGTGTTTTTTCATCTCTGACCAAATGCTGGTTTTCGATTAGATCGTGGGCTCATGTCAGGTTAACTTGTTGAAAACAGTTCAGGATTGTTCGGAAGCCAGCTAACGCTAGCCTAGGGTGAAATTTATTCGAATTATAACGTTTTCTTCTGTACTAATGTTTTTTTCCTGCTTTGGTTTGTGTTTATAAAACTTAAAACAGAAAACCTGACCGCAAAGCTCCAGAACTCAAATCAAAATTGTACCGAGTTATCGGGAGTGCACTGTACTTAACTTGCACAGTGCTGAGCTGAGATATATAAGTGCACTTATCAAGCCAAATGTATGTTATTTTGTTGTATATTATAGAGATAAACAAGCATTGCGCTATGTTTTCTTTTCGCATCCTAACTAAAATCTTCTGTCAAGATTTTCTTGATAAATCAAAGTCTTTATGGTATGTATGTATGTATGTAAATCTTTATTTATTCACGGAAAATCATCAGTTAAGCTTAAGTTAAAATCTAAAACTAATTACAACTGCTTTACATGATTGCCGTGTGGGAACCCGATATATCAGCTACCTTCTTGATATTTCGCTTAAAATGCTCAACGGATGCAGCATTTTTTAAGTTTTTGGGCAAGTTATTCCATAGCATGGCCCCGCTGTAAGAGAAGCTTCGTTTCAAATAATTGGTGCTTGGTTTGGGCAGGGTCAGCCTTCCCTCAGAGTTTCTTAAGTTGTAAGCAGAGTGACGCTGAGAGAAAAGACTTTGTAGATATTCCGGAGCAAGGTCATTCATGGTTTTATACATCATTAAGGCTTTTTGTTTCTTTCGGCGAAGAGATAGCTTCTCCCAGTTGAGGGTGGAAAGAAGGTGGTTTGAGCTCGCATCAAAGGATGATTTAGTAATAACTCTGGCTGCGCGATTCTGTAATTTTTGGAGCTTATCACTCAAATAACCACTCAAACAGTCCCAGACGGGGCTGCAGTAATCAAAATGAGGCACAATTAAGGTGTTATAAATTAGAATTGCAGTTTCTTTGGATATAAACGGCCGCACGCGTTTTAGGGCGCCTATAGCTGAAGAGACTTTCTTGCAAATCTCTTCAACGTGTTTACCCCAAGAGAGGTGAGCATCTATGGTAAGACCCAAGGATTTGGTATGAACTACTCTCTTGATAATTTGGTCATCAGTTCTGATTTCTACATCGTCACATTGGGCAGATAGCCTTTGTCTTGATCCAATAATCATTAGCTCAGTTTTAGCAACATTTAGACTGAGCTTGTTAGCTTTCAGCCAACGGCTAAGGTTATTTAATTTAGGAGTTAGAGCTAGCTTAAGTTCTGTTAACGTTTTAGCAGATAACGTAAGGTTGGTGTCATCGGCAAACATTCTTGGTACGGCGCCCCGCAGGGAGTTGGGAAGATCATTAACGTAAATTAAAAATAGCAAAGGACCCAATATGCTACCCTGCGGCACGCTGCAACTAAGGGTACGAGCAGATGATAGTTTGCCACTGACATTACATCTTTGGGTTCGGCCACTTAAGTACGACGAGAACCATTTTATGGCCGCCTGATCGACACCCAAATATGACATTTTACGCAAGATGATCTCATCATCAATGGTATCGAATGCCTTAGTAAGGTCAATAAAGACAACGCCATTTAAAAGGCCATTGTCGATGTTTACTGACCAAGCATTTGTTGCCTCAAGCAAAGCCGTGAGCGTACTATGTAGAGAACGGAACCCTGATTGGCAACCCAGTAGCAATTTATTATCATCTAGATAATGGAAAAGTTGATTATAAACAATTCTTTCGAAAACTTTCGAAATTATAGGGATTACAGATATTGGCCTGTAGTTGTTAGGGTCAGATTTAATGCCCTTTTTAAAAAGTGGAGTCACTTTGGCCGTTTTCCAATCGTTTGGATATATCCCAGTTAGAATAGACTTTGAGAATATTGAGATAAGAGAGGGTGCGACGATATTAGCAGCCATTTTCAACAGTTTACTCGGAATCATATCAAGACCGGTGGCTTTCTTTTCATCAATTTTCGACAAAATGTTAGAAACAATATCAACACTCGGAATTTGCAGAGTTAGCTCCAGAGTTAGATATAGATCAGGTGTGACAAAAAACTAAGTGAATGGGGCCTTGTTCTTGTTGTACGGCATAAATCTTCTCGTTTGATGGGTTTAGCTAATAAGTACTCCTGTTAAACATTCAATTGGAGAGCTTTTAATTCTTTTGGCCTTTCTTTCAACAAAGCTGCGCGTCGCTCCGGCTTAGCGGCTAGCAGTTCTAAACAGTACAGGAGGTACATCAGTCAAGGCTCACTGACACTATTCGATGGCATAATTCGATGTTAGCTAGAGAAACAAAGTCCCAAAAATTTGGCCAATGTTTACTTCGTAGTAAATGGTTTGAAACCAGGAGAATCAGTGGTTCGTGTTATTAGTGTGATCGTACGGGTAAGTGTAGGCTTTTTTGGAGTGTAGGCTCGATTACCGGCCGCTGTTCGGGAAAGAAGCCCGCGCTCAACGTAGACCGAACAAAATCGAGCCTAGGGCAAGTGTAGTTCTGAAAAGAACTGTTGTTTTTGACTGACGTTTCGACAATATGAGCAGAAGTCATCTTCAGAGTCAAGTGAATAGTGTTCAGTTGTCACGGTCGATGATATTATAGTCTGGTTCGTTGAACAGATTGGTCCGTTTAGCCGAGATGGTATTGGCTGTGGGACTCGTGCAAAGTTTGTCAACGGTCAGTGGTGGGTTCAGTTTTAATTGTAACAAGTCAGTGGGATCTTTAACTTAGCTTTATGGATGACCATTTCAGTTAACATCGCCGTGTCTTTTCTTCACAGAACTTTATTTTTCATGCGTGTCCCACCCATGTCCCATCCCATTCTCCTTTGGGCTAAGGCGTCTCGCCTCATAACTCTTGTTCATAATCCCTGACTCAGGTACTCCTCCGACCACTATGGTCTACTATATCTGTAGGAGCAAGCCTATCACTGAGAAAACCCACCTGTGCGCCTGTGGAAGCGGGATTTAATACTACACCAATGCAAACAATATCTGACGTTTCAATTTCGGAAAATTCGATGTCTAGGAAAATCAAGGCCCTAAAGATTAATAAGGCCGAGGGGCCTGATAGAATAACTCCCAAGTTGTTACGGTTAGCAGCTGAGCCTGCAGTTGTTCCGGCGCTGACGAAGCTATATTCGTTAAGCGAAAAGAAGATGAAGTTTTCAACCTTGGAAAAAAAGCTCACTTATGCCCAGTTTTTGAAGAAGATGACCCAACTGACAGAAGTAGACCTATATGGTTACTTAGCGTGCCAAGTAAGATTTTAGAATCGGGTGTATCTGACACAATATTACAACATGTTGTGGATAACGGACTGCTATCAGAGAGGCAGTGGGCATACTGCAAGGGCCACTCTTCCCAATTATTACTAACTCATCTAAAGGAATGTTGGTGGCAATCTATTGATAATAATTTGGTGGTAGCCGCTACTTTCGTGTAGTTTTGTAAAGCTTTTGACTTTGTCCCTCATAGAACACTATTGCATAAATTGAAACACAAATTCAAGATAGAGGGTAATTTTCTTTATTATATCTCTAAGTTAGTACGCGCGCTGTGATTGGTCAGTTTAGCGGGCCGTACTCTCCTGCACGGACCGCTAAAATTGAAAGTTTTTTCTTGTTAAACTTTTTCGTGATTTATTTCGCCAAGTTTTCTCAACTTATATAGCGAATAAAAGTTTAAACTTTCTTTTACTCTAAATTGTGTACTAAAGTGTGCTAACGACCGATTTTAAATTGATTCGATTTGCTTTCGACCTGCTTCAGACATTTGAAGCTGTTCCTCATGAATGGAAATCGTTCCCGGACCCGCTTCTAAACGATGCGCTGGACGAACTTAACAATTGGTGCGTAGTCAACTCGCTAACTCCATACCTGACAAAATGTGAAGCAATGCTATTCTTTAGAGGATCATTTATTGGTCCTTACCCCTTGATTACCATAGGCAAAGAAAAATCTCCGTGGGTATGTTACGCAAGATTGTGACCACAAACTATCACAGATCTAAAGAACAGCTTTGTCACCAAACTTAATTTGCTAAAAAAAGTGCTCTCTTCTAAGAAGAAAATCTCTCCTGGATTTATATTTTAAAGTTATCCTCCCTTCTTTGTCTCATGATATCCCCATGTGGGGAAATTGCAATAATTTGGATCATATAAAATCCCTACAAGCACTACACTGCAGAGCTGCAAGGCTGATTTATAACTTGTTATGGGATACACCATCGAAAGCGGGACATCGAAAGCGTCTCCCAGATTACTAGTCGGACATGCTAAGCCAATACACCATCAAGGCTACCACGCTGGTAACGCTGCAGATTAACGAGGTAACATAGCAGCATGGAGATCCCTAGGGCCCAACTTTTTTCACTTGAGAGTGTATCCTTGCCTCTACAACCCCAGACAGGGTTTAGAATACATGAAAGTTAGAAATTTCGAGGCAAATGAAAAACGTTGGGCCCTAGGGATCTCCATGCTGCTAAGTCACCTCGTTAATCTGCAGCGTTGCCAGCGTGGTAGCCTTGATGGTGTAGTGGCTCAGCATGCCCGACTAGTAATCAGGGAGACGTGGGTTCGAGTCCCGCTCAGGACAAAAACCAATTTTTCGGATGGGTATGTAAAAGTAATAATGCACGGTAAGTGTTTGTTTCTATCCCATACATAATGCTGCTTCAATATTTTATAATCTTTAGCGTATACACTCTTTTGAATGTTTTCTTTACAGACGCTTTCACTGCGGCATCTCCCGGGGGACCCTGGGAATGAACGCACGGAACGAGAAACATGCGTGTTTAGAGTTTACTTCAGCTATCAGTTCTGGCAAGCACAAGACAGAATACTTATGTTAGTATAACATTAGGATTAGACTTACTCCACCCCGATAGCTTTTATTATTTCCCAGTAGTTCACGATCACTTTGACCCATTTTATTAATAATTGCATGTTCGACAAGGGAACTTTGAAAGAGCACAAGCGAGTCGCGTTTCATTCAGCGCACTTCGCGCGCTGGTCTCACAAACATAGAATGACGAGCCACGCTCCGGCCCTGATCAGAAAATGAGGAACTTGACCATTGTACTCAATATAAGTGATTGAAAATTGTGAGACGTGAATAATTAAAATTTCCGACCGACCTGAAACGTGACTTGACTTTACGAATAAAACGGGTTAGCAAGCAACATTTGTAGTTGTCATGCTAAATCACTGAGTGTGAATTTGAATGTTCCGTCCATAACAAGGAAAAAGTTTAGCTACTACAGTATATCATTTTAAAACTTTAAGACTTTAAAATAACTTCATCACATGTACATGTAAAACAGTGAAAACCGATGCGATCAAGATAATCACAATTCAACCCACGATCACGCCTACAAAACATTTCAGCCCCAAGAAACAGTTCAGTTGCTATGCGAGATCAAGAATGTTATTTACGACATCGACTACTTATAGACGCAATGGAAAACGCCAAGAACTGAAGGAAAAATATCTATATACACGATATGGAAATTTACGATACTGGGATTTTTCACGGTTTATAGGTAGGACCAAAATGTCAATTTTATCTTCAGCTTAGGATCGGTCAAATCTCCATTTGGGTACGTCCACTTGAATATCTTTTGCTATGAATTGATTTGGTCGTATTTGTCGGCGATCTCGACGTCGATTGCTGACAAATATAAATATGTTCTTGTGGAAAACGGCATACAACGGGGCTCTGTGCAAGACGCTTGAAAAGAGAAAGGAGGGTGGTAGAGGGTGAACTGGCAATCTTTAGCTGAGGCTTGAAGGGTAAGGGAGAAAATCGTCTCACAGTCGTGCTTCAAATCACACTGAATTTCTAACAACTACCCCTTTCTGCCCCTAACCGGCGCTGTTGCTAGTTGGATTAACCTACAACAGAAGGGGGTAGGGGCAACAGAAAATACCCTTTTTGTTTTTCACCGCTTACTTCCCCGCTGCTTGAATTTTTGGCACATACATTGAGGGCCTGAAAGAACCATGCAAATCTTACGTTGCGTCACAAATGCAAGAATTAAACCAACGTGCTCCAGCCGGCCGTTCTAGGCAACGGTCGATGGCTGACCAAACAACTCTGTCTTAGCGCTTGTTCCAGGTGTTGATCATTTGTGTGGACCGGGAACACAGTTAACAGGGCTAGACTGTTCACAGCCCTCGATTTTCTCATATTTTTATACGAAACCCAACAAGGTCGAAACAGCTGTCCACGGTTGCAATTCTTGGCTTTCAGTTTGGACTCTATCATGTCTTTGTCCCGTCAGCCTTGTAGCATTGTTTTATAGCCTTTCTATTTTTGGCTGATCAGATCTTTTATACATCCTACGTAAACCGGCAGTATTTTCGTTTGCGATCCTAGGCAAAATGGAAAACCCCATCTGCCACCTCTGCCTTTCAAGGCTTTCGCGTGCGTAAATAGAGAGGCTGTGAACAGTCTAAATAGGGCAGACTTTCTCATCTAGGAAATGGCGGTTCGGGGTAGAAGGAACGAAGAGAAGATGGGCCTTTCCGGGTGATTTTCTTTCCGCTAAGCGTTATATTTTCTGGCTTTGAGCTCACCCCGAAGAACAACATCAGCCGTAATAACTATTTGAGGGGCTTATCCGTTCTAATTTCAATGCCTGAAAACTCTCGGATACTCGACTCACTGAGAAGCAGCTGATCTCCGGTGACTGTTGTCACCTGGTTATTGCTTCTGTTAGCTGACTAGACTTTCAGAAAGTCATTCGTCTTGTTTATTCAGTACCTCACAGATCGCTTCGCTCGCTTAGCTATTCTACCCTGAAACTCATGAGGTCGACTGTTGTGGCAAGGCTATTAAGAGGCATCAAAAAAGTTTCTTCTTTAATCAACTTCGACTTTAGTAACTGCATTTCACCCCTACTCCAACAAAACTTAGCCTGTGAACAAGCTCCCAACGAGGGCGAGACGAAATGCCAGAAACAAAGCGAGCGGACAAGCGCAACAAAAAAAAAATTGCGAGCGAAGCGATACGAGTGGGGTGGGAGAATATACTCTCGCCTTCTCTTCCTCCCAAGATCGCTCTCTGTAAAAAATAAAACATGATAGTTTTTCTCGTCGTTCGTTAAGCGTATTGCACAGGGCAATACTGACACAAGTCTGGTTTTTCATGCATGGAAAATCGCATTGTTTTGGTATATATACCTCGGATGAAAGTTGGGCGACTATGTGTCAATTATCCCAAACATGATTTATATTTCTGCTGTTAGTTTTTCTGTGCAGAGAAGTGTCAATATTCTAATAAACCTATTTGGGATATGCGTGAGATTATACGCTTTCTTTTCCTAATGTAAAAGCCCACGCTTGAGGAGAGACAGCGTCCTCTACCCCTCTGCAAGGTAGGCTGATGAATTACTTTAAAAAAATTCGGTACACTGTTCGGCAGCGAGAGGAGATGAAGACAGAAATAATATAACATCAATAAAAATAAATTCATGAGTATGACTGGATTTATAAATATGGTGTCAATAATTTGTGCCAAATCACCCGTATGCACTTCGACTTCCCAGCTCCTAAAGGTAGCTATGCAAAAGAGAAAAAGAAAACAAAGGAGAGCAATTATGAAACGACGGTAAACGAATAGGGGAAAAACAGCTTTTAATATTTATTTCGTTGACTTTTGACACCGTTTTCTTAACAGGTCAGACATTATCGTAAAATAACCTTCAATTTCTCCCGGCCGTAGGGATCAGTTTTCTTGTTTGATTTATTATTTCAACATTTGTGCTGATCCAAGTCGTAATAGGTGATAGATTCAGCGCTCCTCACTGCTTTGTCGCTATGGTTCTGGCGTTTGTATGATCGATTGGAGAAGAGAAATGGTGTGCTAGTTTCCTGGCAACATGCTGAAAGCTACATCTTCCATTAACAATTCCGACGAGCTGCCAGTGAAAAGTAGTACAGGAGAAAATGGCAGAAAAACCGTGAAGCCTTCCGTGAAATAACGGATTGGGAAGATACGATTAAAATCCCCCTTCATCCCCGCCTCGATCCGCGTTCATGACATACCATGAAAATTTCAAAATTGTATATTTTATAATCACCTTTTTCGTATCCCTTTTTGAGGTATCAGTGAGTGTCCTGCAGTAGTATAGAAAGCTGTTTCTCCTTGTTTATTCATTACATGGTCTCTTTAATCTAATTATTATGTAGAAGGAATGCTTTACCTTTAGAGTTTACTATACACAGCTAGCAAGGGTGGCCTTCATAGCATGTTGTTGTTGGCCTGATAATTCGCATTTTCCTTTTGAACGCTGTTAAGATCATAACATTTTAATCCTTTACCTGTGTGAAGTTAATAATATTTTTTCTGGGGTTCTTGGGTTTGATCGTAACTTTTTAGACGGTCTAATATTGAAATTCGAGAAACAAACCCAACTTCCGGTTGACCGCAATTTAACTTTGGTTGTTTTTTGCAGGATGTCGCATAAGTGATAGGCATTTAGCACGTTCCTTCGAATCTGTCATCGGCAGAAGTCTCTGAAGTAATCTATTCAGTGGTTCATCCCCGATGTTTATCATCGCGTACTTCTAAAAAAGTAGAGATCCGATTTACCGTTCAGTTGAGCTCAGCCTGAGTCTCTTCTGGCAACTTTTCTTTTGATTGACAATTGAAAAACAGCAACTTTAATTAACAAATTCGGATCGAAATCTCAGCGGAGGGTCCAAAGATTTCACGCTCTAATGAAAAACTAATAACCATTTGAATAGCAGGCTTTGAAGATGTTTATTTTTGCACTGTGCTGCTCCCGACCTTTGCTTACAATGGCCAACGAATTGCTTCACGAAAGAGAAATTACTGACCTGTCAGCGTGACAAGATTGCTTAATTGTGTACACTGTATTTCCATGACAATTGTTATTTGAACACGGCTTTGCGATCGGAGGTAAAACAATATGTAATTGGAGTGATTCGGCGTCCTAGAGTCTCTTAAATGACACTGTAATCCACATTGTTGATGAAAAAGGGAACCTGTCAAAATCAATCGGACATGCTTCGGTGAACATACCTGAACACTTGGGAGGGGAGCCAAAAAGTTCTGATTCCGTTTTGCGTTGATGACAACAGAATTCTAAGTGCATAAAATACTGTCTTTTAGCAGATGCCCTTCAATCACTTCAAAAGCAGCGTTCTTGGTTTCCGACAGAGCTACAAAGTAGGTCATTTTGAAAGGCGCGAAAATTTGCTCCTTTCGCTATCCCCCTCTGTATTAAATTATCGGCTTATTTGACGTCATAGAGCGCAAGCGCAGTATGGCGCTTTTTGACAACTGATTGAGTAGCAAAGTCACGCCTCCCGTTTCCCTGCTTCAAAAAAACTAGACATCCCGCTGATTCCCATGCGAGTTTTAGGGTTGCATTGACAAACAGCTACCAATCTGCCCTCTGGCAGAGCAAGAACGTAAATTCTACACCGCGATTCTCGTCTGGAGTGAAAAGGGACGCCTGACCTTTCAACGTGGGTTCGCAAGAGCTTCAGTGAAACTAAAGATGTCGCTTAGCGAAGTAATGCTGAAAACGCTCATTCCAAGTAACTTCTTGGATTCGGATGATGAGGAGATAAAGTCGTTAACTTGTCCTCCAGAGACAGACGATTTGCAAAGGAGCGAATTTCACATGTTCAATGACTACTTTGGGCTGAGCAACTTGGTGCAAAGAGTGAGGCAAGCGAACGGTAGTGATTTCGACTATTTAACGGGTGAAAATTTTGGAGTCAGCAAACTGCCGCCAAGACGTGACCGATTTGACAGCATCGATTCCGAAAATTCATCGTCTGGTAGCTGTGATTCGTTCACTGATCATTTCGGAGATGGGCCTTTCCAGCCATTCAACTCTTCATCGCTCTTGCACAGTGCATCATCCAAGCGAAAAGAAGCTGTTTTGCCGCCAAGCCGACGGATTAAACCGTCTGCGAGGGCTCCTGCTCCGGTCTCGAATCGTCAAAACGTATGCGTGTTTTGCAGAAACAATGGGGAAAGCGAGGAGGTCTACTCTTCCCATCAACTAAAGGGTCCCGATGGAAAGACAACATGTCCAATTCTGAGAGCGTATACCTGTCCTATCTGCAAAGCAAGCGGCGATGAGTCGCACACCATCAAGTATTGTCCGCAAAACCAGCAAGCGCAAGGCAATGGCGGTCAATTGCCAAAGGTGCCCAGGAATCGTGTTCTTCCAAAACGGAGTCGCTGAACTTTCATCGCAGATTCTAAAGTAAGACTTTAGTGTGAAATCATTATGTAAAGATTTTTAAGGGTAAATTTAGAGTTTATATGCCGATTTTAAATTTATATTCGGGTTGTTGTGTTATTTGTTTACCACATGGATCTCTTACTATTCCAAGACGGCGTGCAGCGGTGCAACGATCGCAGTGAGTTAAATTATTATTGCATTTATATAACAAAAACCCTCAAATGACGGTGCAGATTGCTGCTATTCGTATTATTGAGGCCTCTTTCATTCAAGGCATGTTAACACAGTGTTGTTAGTATTCATTTTCTTTCGCTTTCGACTTTCGAGCCTGAATTGTAAGGTTCTACAGTAGATGGGCTTCATGCTATGTTTTGTTAGGTTATTAATTTGCAGCGATCTGCATTCAGAACGGAAAATTTCAGGAAGATTATTGTTAAAATTTAGTATTTAGTTTCCCACAAGAGATGTTGTGTAAATGTTGCGAAAATTACAATATTTTACCCCAAAGTGGTTGGACTTCTTAGTTAGAGGTTAACTTATCGAATATGTATCTATGTAAAATTTTCGAATTGTAGCAGAATACAATATTGAATTTTCACCCTCTAAGTGTAAAGTATTTTAATATGAAAGTGTTGATTAAGAATTTCGCTCAGAAACGGAGAGATTATGATTAATAATGTGTTTTATAATTCCCAATTCTTCTCTAAGGGAGGTTTTTCAATAATTTGTCGATATTTACGATGTAGAAATTTACTACTTTGAAAGTAGGTTAATGATACCTGGTTGTAGAGGTGGATTTTTGAATGAATTTTATTGTAATTTTAACAGCTGTGTTCTAAATACTGGCTGCAAATGATGTGAAAAAAAATCAAGGTTTATGAGAAAGTTTTTTAATATTAAAACTGACATGCTTTATTCCAAACGTCAGGAAGTTTTGAGTACGATTTGTATTTATACATTAAGCTAATTCTAATATCAGAGGAGAAATTTTGTATGGCTTATTGAAAGGAGAGAAAGATTAAAACCTCGTTTTTCAATTTCTACTCTTTGTGTCTGTGTTTCTTTTTTTAAATCTGACCTTTCTTTCACAAATTCCACGGTCTCTAAGGGTTTTGTTTCTTTCGCGCGCTTTCCGCTTTAGCGCCGATGAATTGACCGGATTATAGTAAGTTTTTCATGCGTTTGAGAAGCTTAGCAAACCGACTACAAATCAAAATATACCTTGCTCGCTTTTAGATCTAGCGTAAATGAAAGAGCGATCATGCTTCCGAGCGAGTAAAATTTTTTGGAGGTCAATGTAAACAAACCATGTGCTTTTGGCGAGTTGGTTGTAAATGACGAAGGCGTTTATATTTGGAAGCTGAGAAGGGTTTCTTACGATTAGGTGTTATTTGAAAGCATTCACAGGTTCGATTCCCAAGTAGGTATATTTCTTTTAAAGCGATCGAAAGGTTTTTTGAAAGATATGCCCAAATCTCTTTGTTTTCATTATTTACGTCACTAAGAACGACAGCTGGTCTTTGAAAACGAATTTATTTTTCACGAATTGGGTTCCGCAAGAGTCACTGGTGAGCAACAAAAGAAAACAATTTGATTTTTGAATCCCGGAGTTCGTGTTGTTTTTGTTTCCCTGCGAAGAACCCAGCGTCGCATCAGGCGTACGTTTGGCGCAAAGCTAACTGATCACAAAAGACATTTAGCTTACTTAACTATTCACAACGCGTGCAGTATGCAAATCACTGCTGAAATAATACAGAAAGGCAGCCGACTGTCAAGGCCTTTGAAAGAGGAAATTATCTGTAATCAAGCTCGTAAACAGAAATGCAATTACAAAACGAAACAATCGATACACGCTTAGGGCTTTTTAAAGCCGCGAGCACGTCACAATTGTAATGCAAATTGAGTTAATTGAGGGCTCTGTTTCGGTGTGGTATTTTCCTTTTTGGTGATTTGAAAAGAAAATGTGCCGTCGGTTCAATTTTAAAAACTGTGATTAGCAATTTTCAAAGATATGTGGTTCAGCCTGCTGGCGATAGATCATGTTTTCCGTCTGTCCTTCAATATTTGATGGCTGAACTCTCAAACAAGATT
This sequence comes from Catalaphyllia jardinei, assembly GCA_022496165.2. Taxonomy (NCBI): domain Eukaryota; kingdom Metazoa; phylum Cnidaria; class Anthozoa; order Scleractinia; family Caryophylliidae; genus Catalaphyllia; species Catalaphyllia jardinei. The sequence goes on from CM042747.1 coordinate 28,417,414, forward strand.
AAATCGATCTCGGCGTCTCGCGTCATCTCTGATATTTCCTTGAGCGAAGATACAAATGTAGAGGCTAATGGTTACTCCTTTCACAGTTAAGGAATGCGAGAGAAAGTCAAAGATAGCTTGCGTTTCGTTTAGCAGACGCTAAATCATAGGAAAGCGGCTTTATCTCGCGCCAAAATTGACAACTGAACTGTCAGAAGCCAACAAAGGACACAAAGAGACGTGATAATTGATGGGGCCCTGGAGCGATATACCGAAAGACCGGAAGTGAGTTAGACAAGCTTCTTCACACGAAAGCGCATTCTTTTCACTTTCTTTCCATACATAATTTCTTCAACAATTAGAAAATATTACTTCTTTCACCCGTAATCATTGCTTTAAAAGTTTCGAGGGGTAACTGCAGCTTATGTAAAATTCCCGGGATACGTTCTTTTAAAGTTCTTACTGGCTCATGCCACCTGGAGTTTATTCTAGAAGGAAATAAAAAAAGATGCTAAATGCGGACTCTTACTGGAAAACAATCCAAAACATGGCGCCATATGGTGTGAAAAGTTAGAATAAACAGCTTCATTCCGGGAATCCCCCTCCATCAGAGTATTTTGATCAGATCAGAAGCCTGGAGCATTTGCATTATCACCAAAGCTTACCAGACGGCCACCTGTAGCTACGCGAAATTCCACAAAGTTTAATTTTGGCGAAAATAGTTCTCAGGTACTCCGTCTGGAAAATATCCCCGGCTTTTCTCAAAATATCGCTTTTGATTATGCAATTCCCTCTTCGCGAAAGCGCATTTGCTTTGTAACAAAATCAGCGAACGAAAGGCTTTCCGTTATTTGTGTTCAAGTCGTTATAAAGTACAGTAGACTTTTGAATTGAGCTGTAAATGAATAAATCGATTTGTTTCACAAGTGCATCTCATAACCGTCCACGTGATCTTTTTTCCGATTTGTGCAATTGGATCACATTAACCCGGTGAACCTACAAAGCTGTTAATATTAAAGCAGACAGTAAAAAGGGGGCGAAAATTCAAGACTTCCTTCCCCGGTGCTTCTAAGTGTCACCAAAATATATCGTGATTCCGTTTTTAAGCGCGATATTTATCTTTTCACCAAGATTTCAGTGATAAGAGCATGGGATATTGACTAGAAAATAAATTCTTCTATGTTTTTTAAGACTTTTTTTGTGGGGAAAATTAAACTTACTGATTTCTGGGTATTAATTTACCCGTATGCCCTGCAAGCAGTAATGGTCTTAAAATACCACTGATTGCACTTTGACAAATTGACGTCAATATCTAATTCCTTTCAAAACTGGTTGCGTGGCTTGGAATCTCAACGCATGTGCCATGTTTAGCTAAGGTATTAAAAGCGGCAAAAAAGTTATGAAATATTTACCACTAAAGACAAACACACGAAGACTGAGAAATGGAGAGATAATTTAACACGGGCGAAGTAGAAATGCGAACAGACAAGAACACGAGAGATAAACGGAAGGCGGAAAACCTGTGTAATTGAGGTGTTAAACGGTATTTTTCAGTCGGTACAGTTAATGTAGCCAAAATAGATAAGAAGGGCGGACAGATCTTATTTCTTCAGCTCAGTCTCCAAGGCCAGACCTGAGAAAGATTTTTATGCGGCTCTCAATTGCGCATCCTTCGGCGTCAATCAGCGAACACCGGACCGCGTCAAATTGACTAGTGTTGTCAATTTTAGCTAACAAATTAATTGATCAGTATTTAAGAGTTAGAAGTACTCTTTTGTAAGAGCGTGTCTGTGCACCTCCGTTATTAATTTGTTTACGACACTAAACAAACAGAGATAAAAACCCCTCCAACGCGCCCATTTTTTTTTGTTAGCATCTGCGCACCTAACGCGCCAATCACAAAGACAAAGGTGTCAAGAATTGTCCTATTTTAATAGTGCTAATGGCCTTATGACGCAATCACCCTGGGCCCAAAAGGATTTTGATCAATTTCGCGAGTGTGAAAATTCTGGACTAAAGGTGATTTTCTCTTGAAAAGTCCTGAGAAACCTTTTAGGGCAAATTTGCACTGAACTGGGTACTTCGAAATTAATGGGCTTTGTGCCAGCGCTCGATCACTTGCACATTGGATTCAGAAAAATGTAAACAGAAGTAACCTGTTTACTGGAGCATTGTAGCGCTAATGCGCAACGGTTGCTAGCTGCGTAAAATTGAAAATTACAGTTCGTTAGTAACATTGTTATAACCGATTTTTGCATTCTACGTTGTTGGTAAAGAGTTTCAAGTTTATGCAGAACCTACAATCCATGTTTTAAAGGCTGCAGCATTATTTATTTTCAGTGGCATAGATGTGAAAAATACTGTCATTCAAAGAATAAAACATGGTATTTTTCAGGACATCCGTAACAGATGTTCATCCGCACCGGAAAATACAAATAAATCAAAGCAAACAGAGAAAGAGAACTTGATCCACGGCTAACGTGACAAAGCATGCAACTAACAGGCATGAAAACAAGGGCTCTTACTTGGTGTAGAAGACACAGCTGACGTACAAACATGTGTACAACAACTGAAGACAAAAGGACAAAAGAACGAAGAAAACAATGAATACAATAGGTCTGTGGAGCGGCGTTCTTTTGTAAAGTGTACTGTGTCTTCTACGCGAAGAGGGAGCCAAAACAAGATGGGGTCCAGGAGAGAAAGAGGGCTATACGCCATTTATTAGGGCATAAGGGCCCGAGCATAAGTTCTATGCGAGGGTAACCGCTAGATGCATGGTCCTTCTTTGTTGATATCTTCGGCAGTTACTCAAAATTTTTAGAGTACATTTCTCCAGCTGCTCAAATCACATTGCAGCACAACACTCTCCCTCGGACACTCTCCCCACGTAAAGAGAGTGGGTCATCAGGAATTCTAAATTGACATACCTTATATGCACTCGAGCCTCTGCGATATCCGCTAGATCTTTTCTGTTTAGTGCTGGAAACTAACTACAGTACTTGCTTTTTGCACAGTAACTGAAGACAACAACGGATGCGATTTTGAATATATACAAGCCACCGAACCAGCAAAAGTGGAACGTTTTTATTAAATATAACTGAAAATTGTTAATAAGATGCTTTTATAACAAGTACGCATGTAAATTTGATTTTTCCACGTCTTAACAAAACATTCATTCGGATTGTGGTGGAGTAGCGGAGTAGCGGATCACATCCTACTCCATACAAGGGCAACTGCTTCCATATAATAGGACTTTATCAACGAACCGTGATCAGCAGCGGCAGCAGCAGCCATGGTCTCCTTCGTCGCTCAATTAAAAAGTTTTTAACCTGAAATGAAGGAACAAGAACAAATTGAGATAAGGCTAGCGCTTGTCAGATAATGGCAGTACTCCTCCTCTTCCCCGCACTGGGTGGGATGCCAGTCCATTTTTATATCCCACCATTTTTGTTCGTTTGAATCCAACGCACTAACTATTGGGAATAAAACGTAACCGTCGGGGAGGGAGATATGTAGAAATCGGGGTATGCGTTTGTCTGTTCCAATTCACTACGGCACGCTCAACAGCGCTACCGAGAGAATTTACGTCAAAGTTGACGCTACACGGAGCGAAATGGACAAATAATGTTGCTTAGCGACACATGTCTGGAAAACTGCGGGCTCACTACATTCCCAAAAAAGAAAAAAACTTGGTTGCGACAAAGACTTGTCACACAACGTTATACGAATTGCCACATAACGCTTTTCCTAATCCTAACATTCGTGACACGACCGTGGGGGCTACATTGTTTTGACAAGAGAGGAGATTCCATATTATAAAACTAAAGTACTGGCACCCAAGACAGATTATTCCACCTTATATGCTGGAGACTTTCTCCTTGTTGTTGTCACAACGCTGCTGACTCTCTTTCTTCATCAAATGCTGAAACTGAAAGCATCCTATTTTAAGACAAGGTGATATAGGGCAAATGGGACTGAAGAACTGATAGGAAAAGTGAAACTAATTGTAATTTCAGAAAAACGCAAGTTACGTTACTCGTACCCAGCGTCATCGCTCCCTTTGACCCGCGGTTTCGTTAACCAAGCATGCGCAGTAAGGAGGTACGAGAAGCTACGAGATTGTAAGTTATGTCAAACAAAAAAAAAAACATCTGGAATAGGCAAAAACGTGCACTTAACGGTTGAAACATGCCCCTTCAAAATGATATTGGACGAACATGCTTGATGGTTGAATTAGTCTGGACTGGAATAGAATGGAATACAGGATAAAAACTATAAAGTTATACCTTCTATATCTTCATTCTGCAGTATTTGATGTTTTGCCGGTGGATTTCTCAGAAACAAAAGCAGCGGAGCAAAGAGAAGATTTACGATCGCTAACCCTCGTAGAAGCCTTTGAGAAGAGAAAGAATAAAAGGAACTTTTAGAGGACATATTAGAGGTCCATCTCTTGATCCAGCCTGGAACGTAGTAATCCTGGTATTTCTCCAATTTTTTATACGACGGCTCGGGTTATAAGTCGTTTTTCCACTTGTGCTGAAGTCACTCCTCAATAAAAGGCCATACAAGTGAGTTTTCATGAAACAGAAGGAAAGTAAGGGAATGATCAAATACAGTAAAAACCCGCGAGTAAGATACTAGAGTTTAAGAACCTGCTAAGCTAAAAATTGCCAGTTAGCCCCCTTCTGTACAAGAACCTGCTTAGCTTTTATCTTGTAAATCATAAGTAAATATTCACTTAATAGACAAATAGCATTTTCCACCCTTTACATATGGGTTATTGACCAAGTGCGAGGTCAAGATGGCTGGATATTGGCCAAGTTCTTTTTTTGCGTGTTTATGGACCGAGACGAAGTCGAGGTCCATAAACTCGCAAAAAAAGAACGAGGCCAATATCCAGCTATCTTGACCGAAACAACTTGGTCAATAAAGGATTTATTATGAGGAAATTTTTCTTGCGGGATACAGCAGGTAGTCCCGAGCGGGCAAGATAGCTGCCCGCTCGGGTAGCCAATCACAGCGCGCGATTTGGGTCATCTTGCCCGCTCGCGGAGCTAGCCATATAATAAACACTGTTAATACTGAGAGAGCATTTAATGTTATGTACAAAGGTACACGATATTTATGTGGTAAGCACTTCTTTTTTCAATAAAACTCGTTATTGCATAAATAAATAAATAAATAAATACTGTTTTGATTTTAAGTACGAAATAGGTTGAAAAACCACTTAAAGCCTAACTGAAATTATTTTCTTAAGAAAATAAAAACCCATTTAAGAACCTCAGTAGCCTAAATGTTTGTTACATACCATTTATGTAAGAACCTGTTTAGCCTAACTTAGGAAAATGCAGGTCCTTTAAGACTCGCGGGTTTTTACTGTAGTAGTCAATACTGCTGTCCATCTATTTAAGTTCGAGATAGGATTTGTTTTCATGTTACACGCTAGCTGCATTCTTGATGAAACGCTCGCAATTTATACTTATTACTTATGAGTTATTATGCTACGTTCCGCACTGTTTCGGAAGACGACAAAGAAAACACAAGGTTAAAAAGATCAACTAAGTTAACTTTTAATTAATCAAAACAAACAAAAAACCAATATCTACCATGGAAAGCTTCCTTTAGCAACTATTGCTCCTCCAATCAGCGGCCCTGTAATAAAAAAAGTTTATTCTTAAGCAAAACTCTCCGGCCCGTTTGCCACGCAACACAGGATAAATGATAGCGTTCTCTGTAGTGCCATTAACTTTGATTTGCCCCACACGTTATATATTACCCCTTGTAGCATACCGTAGATGAATGAAGTTGAAAGCAATTCCCAGGTGAGGTAAAATATTATATATGCAATGTTTGAGAAACACTCAAATAAAGTTGTTGATTGTTGATTGATTGACGTACCAAAGGCGAATCCAACAGAAGCCGCGAAGTCCTCGATAGCAAAGACACTACCATACACAGAAGCGTGCCTAGGGAAAAGGAAAACGTTGTTAAGTTCTTGCGGATTCTGTTTCAAGTAAACCGTGTGCATAAGAACCCAGTGGTCAATCAGGCTGGTGCATCTTCGGTTTTTGTAGCATGAAGCGACTAGGAGTATGTCTACTCCCCCTCCCCTGGATGGGATGCTCGTCCATCGCAGGGTTACCCCGCAGCATTAAATTCGCCGGCACCCATTTATACACCTGGGTGGAGTGAGGCAATGTGAAAGTTAAGTATGTTACTCAAGGACGCAACACAGTATTCCCGGGCAGGGTTCAAACCCGGAACTCTCTATCCGGAGTGGGGCGCACAACAAAGAACACTGGTATAAGTTGTTATCCGGCGAAAGCTGACAATGCTATTAAAAACTAACTATAACACAAAAGATTTACACAAGGGTAGAGTGCCAAAAAAGAGCTGAGGTATACTTCCTGACCTTATGTCCACAAGGTAGGCCAGGGCTGCTGCCATAGCAGCATCCACCATTCCTACATACACAAGAAAGAAACAAGAACAAAATATGGATTATATTAACAAATTATTAAAAACTGGATCATTGGATAACACTATTTATGAGTTTTCATTGGCTAAGCCATCATGTGATACAAGCACTTATACCACGTGGCATGTGGCAAGCATGCGCTTTATGTTAATATTTTTATTGTTGTTTTCTATATTTTGGGGCCATTTTTAATAAAACAATTCTTCCATATGCGCTTATTGGATATGAGATGATTATACAAAACCCGGCGCTACGCGCCTCTTTGGCTACCTATCATCTCATTTCCAATGCGCGCTGGTGGAATAATTGTTAAAAGTATGTATCGCTAATGTAAGAACACAAGAAAGCATAAGATAGTGTATATATTAACAAGCCAGGACCAAGAGCAAACAATGGTGAAATCCAAATATAGCGCGTGTTCGATGGCAAGGCGATTTCATATAAAGATGTTCGCTCGGCTTAAAAAAAAACAAGGATCATAAGAACGTTATCTAACTTTGGTTGGTGAAAAACAGTGTTAAATAATATGGCCACTGTCACAAAACCAAATTTGCGCTAACCAAGGCCTCTCAATATCGTCAACACTCTCACTGCCAACTTATAACTAATATAAGTGAATAAAGATGGTGAGGGTGGGACAAATTAATAAGACAGAATTTTTCTTTGTCCCACGCTCGTGTCAAGTTGATCTCATGACCAATATGTTTCTCATTATCGTTATCAATGCTTCTGCTTAAAAACATAAACAAATTGCCATTCCCAGTGCCTCTCTACTTTTTTCCTCTCCTCGTTTCTCGCGCTGCGTCTCAATTAAATGTAAATGAACACATGAAACAGGCTAGGAAAAGGAAATTCTTTTATCATTCGTCACAACAGGGCGAGTTACCAGTATACTTCACTCGTTGGACCCGAGATCTGTTTATAGAGATGTATTGTTGTTTTAGCGTCCATTAACCACGCACAAAAGAAATGCCTGCCTAAAAATACATTGTGTATTTCACGTCCGTCAACAGAATTGCGTGCCACGGCCATAACGCGCTACAATGCGTTTGAAGTGCATCGCCATGTGGAGCTCTTAACTCCCATTAACTGCCACTTCGCGTGATCTGATGGGACTAATATACTCTGTTGAACACCTGGCAAAATATTACAGTAGGAACTTGAGAGCTGATAAAAATCAATCGCGAAAACCACGATTGCTTTAATTGAGAATGAATATGATGGTTGAAGATAACCGTTCAATTTGTTTTTATGCTTAGTGGAGCATGACTGGTGCTGAATGTTTGATTAGGTTTTTGTATGGCCTTGCAAGAAATTGTTATTATGTATGGTAAACATCAGAGTTTTCTTTGATAACATAATTCGCTTATTATGTAATATATCGGTTCATAATCAAACATCAGGTGACTTGTTATATTATTTGTTACATTATGGCTTGCTTCGTGAGCGGGCAACATGAACCGAATCCTGCGCTGTGATTGGCTACCCGAGCGGATAAGATGGCGGTATCTTGCCCGCTCGGGATTACCCACTTTGTCCCGCAAGAAAATAGTATTCCTTTACCACCTAACAAATCCTTTAGTTACCAAGTTGGGTCAAGAAGGCTGGATATTGGCCCCGTTCTTATGGATCTCGAGCCCGTCTTGATCCATAAACATGCAAAAAAAGAACTTGGCCAATATCCAGCCATCTTGACCTTAGGCTTAGCCGGTCAATAACGAAAATCTAAGAGGATAATTCTCTCAAGTAAACCTGTAGATTTAGAGAACAAACTGCGTTGACACCAAGATTGTGTTTACTATTATCAATCAGTATTAAGTTCTGAGCTGTGTTCGGATGGATAATCCGGCGATAATCATGATAATCTGTTTATCCTACAAAAAATCCCAGGGATCTCACATGAAGGAAAACCCAGGGAACTTACCGATAGAAAACCCCACGGCAAACCGTGTATTGTAGGGATAATCAGATTATCTGATAAATAAACCTGTTTATCCTATAGAAAATCCCAGGGATTTCACCTAAAGGTAAACCCAGGGAACTTACCTATAGAAAATCCCACGGCAAACAGCGGCGCTGCAAGAACCGCTACAGTCTTAGCAGCCGGAACCTGAGGATAAATAAGGCAAAGCGAGAGTTCATAAAAACCCCTAAAAAGATTCCTAAATTTAAAACAACCTCCTTTTCTAGACTAAACTCACAGTAAACGCTACCAGAGGAAATAAAACAAAAAACAGGACGGTACTCTTTGAAGAAATATATATTGGTAAATGTAAACTCGTTGGAAAGAATCAGCGAATGAACGTAATCGAAAAAAGAGACTCAAACTTCAAAAAGAGAGCTCTGTAAGAAGCTGAGAAGCTCTTAGCGAGACCTTTTAAAAAACCAGTTGCTGTTTAGTGTGGAAAACATGGTTTCTGTAAAACGTACCGTATACTTGATCTTTGAAGAAACTTAGAACAACTGAACCGCCAATTTGAATAATCTCTTCCATTCATGTACCTACTGTTACGCTTGGTAAATAACGAAAATTTACTAGGATAATTCTCTGAAGTAAGCCTGTAAACTTAGAGTAGCGTGTACTTGATCTTTGAGGAAACTTTGTACAACTGAACTGCCAATTTGAAATCATTAGATTTTAAATTACATAATCTTTCCCATTCATATTCCCACTGTTCCCTGTCTTTTTCATCACCCTACCTAACTCGGTTTTGAGATTTATTTTGATCAATGAGTGAAATGCTTGTGTTTTAGTTAGTTACAAACTCTTCAACAATCTTAAAGCATGAAGACTCACTCAAGACATACATACCACACATAAACTAATTGCGACCAACACAAGGCCAATTATAGATGCACGCCACCTAAAATAAGCAAAACGTAACACCACTTTCTGAGTACAGGTGAAATCTATCCTGAGCCAGTGCCTCAAAGGACTAGCAAGCAGTAGTGATGCTATTCAATCCTTCAGAGGGGGGTTTTAATTCATCATAGGACCTTCCCCCCTCCATCATCATATCACATTCACCCCCTCCCTGCATGATGCACTGTCTACTGAGTATCTCTGCCAGCATCATTCCATTACAAAATTTGAAAATGTAAGATGGCTACAGACCTGCCTATCTTGTTTCCCAGTTTTCCCAAAAGAGGAGTGGCTATAAGGTATGCTCCAGTGCATGGCAGGAAAATGACACCTGTCAAACAATCAAATGAAGTCATAGAATCGATTGAGTTTCACCTGTTGTTTCTTTTAAGTTCAATGCACACGGTAAAGTGTGGCTAAACTAAATTAGTATTTAATCAAGTCATCAGTCAATTAGTCAGTCCATCTGCCCATCAGCCAGTCAGCCCCGGGATGGGGGGTACTTCTAGAAAAGTTGGGTGGGGGTGTGGGACCCCATTTCCAAAAACCCTTACCCTATTTATGACCAAAATCTGCGTTTTTCGGCCCATATTTATGACCTGACCAAAGATTTGATGGCCTCTTTATGACAATTGCAGCTGACAGAGTAACCCTAAACAAAAGTATGAAGGGCCTTTGTTGACGGTCTTATTGGAAATGATGAAAAAGTAGATTCTTCCAAGAAACATATTCAATTTAGGACTAGAGTGCTAAAACCGCACCCTATTTATAACCAAAATGGCCAAAATCGATACCCTATTTTGACCAAAACGGCTGAAAAACCCTACCCTTTGGGGCCGCACATACCTACCTAGCCCATTTAAGGGAATACCCCCCAAGTCAGTCAGTCAGTTAGTCAATACCAACCGCAAAAAAAAGCTTTATGCAATAGTCTCATTGCCAAGCTCGGTTATCTTGAACTCCTGCTATCTCAAACTTAAATCAGTTTCCCTTAAATGTTTTTTTTGAATCATTTATCATCAGTTATGTTTAACTCCTACTTTCTCAAGCTTTTTCCCCACCTTTGAGAGTTCTTAAATTGTGGAGTTCAACGTACTGGGTAGTACAAGGTATCTTTACTAAATCTGCACTACAAGTTTTGCTGTTACTGTACCTATCTGCCATTTCTTAGCATTCATGGTCTCCAGCATCCAAATGGGTAATGTTGGCTCCAGCAGAGCAAATGCCATATTGCAGAAACAGATGGCACCTACAGAGCAAACAAATGCACCGTCAATCCCCATCCTGTTTCTCATACATTTGTCTAATTTTAAGCTTGAGAGAATCTTTTCTTTCCTACTACGTTTTTTATATCATCATAGGGCCAGAGCCATCTTGGATTAAGACAACAGTAAGAAAGACTGCTAGCGGAGAGGAAAAACAACATCCTGGCAGAGTAAGAAATAAACTGATGGAAGAGTGATGGCATTGCTTGTTTGCGAAACTGGGTGTCTGTCCACTCTCTGACTGGTGTTTTTCCATGCATTACATGGCCTTTATTGTATATATAGCGAGAATCTTAGGTAATAAACCCTGCAATAGAATATTTTCACAAGTGAAAAAGCGATACATCCATTCAACTTTGCGTATAGCATTCTTCACACGTTACAATATAACCAATCATCGCCCAGAGTAGAATCGCTTAGTCAATCAGAGCATTTAGCATTCAAATGGCTTCCCAGAAGCGAGGTGAAAGATTAGCGCCCACTTGAAGGTTGAAGTTTGTGTTTTAAAAACATGGCTTGGGCTTCCCGTTTTAGTTCACTTTCGGAAACAGCAGCGAAATATATCCAACATCTTTATAGTTAACACTTCAGCGTCAGCCAACAGTCACCTCAGCAAGTCTTATCTCTGTTTTAAGGGCGAACATTCAAGTACGAACATTCAACATTTCTACACACAGCGTAAGTCAAAAGAGTCCGAATTTGTCTTTGCAGGGTCTTTTGCACAGCGCAAAGCGCTGTCATGGACAAGCGAAAAGATTTCACACTTTGTGTTTTAAATAAGAATTCCCCGTATTTTATTTTAAGGCTGTGCAAGCTCTTTGTCCGCTTGTTGCTGGACGGGGAAGCGAATTTGTTTTTTATTACGTCCGGTTATTTACATCAGTCTTTAATTTCTTGCTGCTCTGCATGTAAGCTTATGTTATCGGGAAAAATAAAACTGATTTATAGATATACAATAAACAAATTACAGCGTAGAAAGTGCTTTGTATGAATTTTTATTCACTCATTCGTTTACCAAACTTTTGCAACTCATGAATAAAAATCCATATGTCGCACCTTTCTATGAAGTATATATCAATATTATTGTCTTTTTCTGCTGTTCTGTAGGAGAATGTTCCAGGCAAGAATACAGACTATCCCTTATAAAGTTTCCACATTGCTTTTAAAAAAAGGTAAATACGGCTCTCTCTCAACTGGGAATAATTTGCCCGAATTAGTTTTCTTCTTTCTCCTCCCCTAATTCAAGGTTCAAGATTCAAGATTCTCTTTATTTGCCATTTTACCTAATATATTAATTATTTATCCATATTTTATTTACATATCCATATCTAATCTCGTTGAATTGTTTTTCTTCACAGCCTAGCCCTACATTTTAGGACTCCAATATTGTTATTAGGTACTTGGCTAAAATTATACTGCCAGCACTCACAAACCAAAAATGTTGCCTGCATTTTAGGCCACAATGACCTAAGCTTTGTATAAAAGAATGTCCTGAGCACTATTTACTCCTAAAAGGGCTGCAAGCGGAGCCCCATACTCATATAGGAAAGAAAAGGAAACCCATGAGTTGATTTTCTCATGGTTATCATGGCTACCGGCATTGCTTGTTGGCATGCACGCATGACGACGACGACGGGGTCGCAAAACATGGCGGCTGTACTCCAAATAATAGGTTGACAGTTTAAGAGATATGCAGCCTTGGTTTACCGTGTACTTCACTGATATTGGACATCCCAATTACGATCAATTGACACCTGTCAAAACGACGTATCTGCTGACTATGCTGACTAGTATCAGGTGACCATATCGTAGGCTCAAGGCTTCAACTCATCGAGGTCACGTGTTTTTTCAAGTTGATCGCAGACCAAAAGCTCGATTAGATCGTGGGCTCATGTCTTGTTAAAAACAGTGCACGATTGTTCGGAAGCCGGTTAACGCTAGCCCAGGATTAAAATCTATTCGAATAATTATAACTTTGCTTATATACAAATGTTTTTTCCTGCTTTATTTTGTGTATATGGTGATTATAAAACTCAAAACAGAAAGTCAAACAATAAACAGAAAGCCTCAGTACAAAGTTACCAAACTCAAATCAAAATTCTACCTTTTTCTGGGTTAGCTTTAAAAAAATAATACTTTATTCAGAATTCAGAATACAATCCTGAAAAGGAGGACCCAGAGGTTATCCCTATTAAAGGGCTACATTAAATACTAATTACAAGTGATAAAATTATCGTAAACATTTAAAAACTTAAAAGAAGAAGCATGCTTATAATAGAAACAAAAACAAATAAAAAATATGTCTTTATAAAAGGATAAAAAAGCATCAGAAGCAGTGTTAATTAACTAATGTTCATCCACTTTTTCAAATTGTATTTAAATTTGTTTATATTAATGTCATTTACAAAAAGGTGGTGGGGTAAGTTGTTCCATTCCTTAATGATCCTCACGAAGAAAGAATGTTTAAAAGCGTTCACTCTTGCAGATTCCATGCGTATTTTGAATGGATTGTTTGATCTTGTATTGTTGTCACAGTACTCAAAATAGTCACGCCATTTTAGCCCGTTTAACTCAAATACTGTCTTATAGCACTCTACTAAAGAGATATATTCTCGTCGACGCTCAAGCGTGCTCCAGCCCAGTAATACGCATCTCTCTTCATATGACATCTCACGTTTATTGGGCACTGAACAACCCGGAGCAACGCTTTCAGGTTGGCCTAAATCTATATATTACAATTTAAAACAGAAATTACCCACTGTATGTAAAGACAGACTTTCAAGGTTGAGTTAGCACTTACAAGTCACAGTAAGGAGGAAAGCACTTACCACTGGCAATAAGAATGTAGGGATCTGACAACAAGTCCTTGAGTGTTGGCTTAACAGTCTACGATATAATTTCAATTTTTGTACCAGTTAGAATATTTTCAATCAGAAGAGATCTCCTTGTTTTGCTTTTATTGCATTTAAAAATCTTTCACTTGTCAGTTCCTTGGGGTCTGAGTAAAATTAGTTTGGGGTAATGTTTAGATGAGTTTGCCCAACAATTAACCTATCTAAGGTAAGAAAGAGACTATTATTTTTATGAGGGTGACATGTAACAGTAACTAACATTACTGATGAACTTGTGGCCCTCAAATCCCAGGATCGAACTGGAATTTGAAAATGTTGGTTTTTGGTAATTCATTAGAAAATGGAGAACCTTTCTGTGTTTTGATTGAATTATAGAAACATGAGTGGAGGTCTGAAAGAATGAGAAAGTGCTCTGGGAACATTTACATGACCTGCTAAGGAACATCTCCACAGCTTTTACTGCAGAAAATCATGTCTATTTCCATGACTGAAATGGACGTGTTTGTTCATGTACATTAACAGCTTGTTCTAATTCCGTGTTTCCATTTAGCAATTTAGATTATGAGCTTGAGATTCCTGCCACACGATAGTTGATGAGGGCACAGCCCAAGTCAACTTTCAAGCCTAGAAATGGAGAGTGAATATTTAATCTACTAGTCATTCAAAACTTTATCTAAATCCTCTTTACAGGCACCTCGAAAATCCAAAAACATCACAGTCTTTTTTTTCACGTGCACTGTTATGCAACTCACCACCTACAACACAATAGTGAGTCACAAGTAGCCAATCAGAGAACACCATTCATGATGTATACTGACAACGTTTAGTATAGAAATCTCCAGCTCATATTCTATTGATTTTGTTTAATAGAATTACACACAGTTTTAGCAAGTGCTTCCTTACATGGTTTATTTTGAAAGTGAATTGGTTATCATCATATATAAAAGAAACTTACAATGTCTGGCATAACTGGTTTCTTAGCAATGACCACCAGTACTATTTAACAAAAAGAAAAGTATTGATGAATGCATGAAGATCACCAATGTAAGTAACAACAGGAGAGGCAGGAGGGATTTGAAATCACCAGTTAGTTGTTTGCCTTTAGAATTAGCTCATAATTATGGGTAATTAAAAGCCTTTACTAATAGTACCAAAATGACAGTTATTAATCCCCAAAAATCTCTTCAGTAACTCTGTGAGCAAGTTACAGTGGAACCCTGCATCATGGTCACCTCGTTAACACGGTCACCTCATTAACACGGTCACCTTGTTAATACGGTCGTCTTGTTAATATGGTCACCACATTATTATGGCCAATGAATTTATTGTTCTTGCAAAATGCCCATACATTTTCTTCTAAACAAACCCTGTTAATGTGGCCATAATGTTCATACGGCTAGATTTTCATGGCCCGTTGGTGACCAGACCAATGGGGTTCCACTGCATATCAGTAACAAGTGAATTAGTACTCCTTAATTGAGATCCTAAAAGAATAATAACAACTTCCTTTCTGACTGTCTTGAATCTCTCATAATATTCATTTTTCTTGGATTCTCATTACAAATCTACTGTAATAAATGTATTCTTTGATGACAACAATGAAATTAGATGTGAGCAATTTTAGTGTTGAAAGAGTTCAAATAATCACATGTACAGAAAATGTACAGAAGAGCAAAATAGTAAGGAATTATACAAACCAAATGTAAGGAAAATTAATCCAGCAAGGATGAAAAATGGAAGGCCTTTACCACCAACAGTGTAAAACAATCCTCCAAATGGTGGTCCAACTGAAAGAAACAAGTCTTATATTAAGGGAGTGCATGCACAGAAATTCACATGCTATGTCATGCATAGATGCACACACTAGGTAATAAAATGAACAATGATAGGGCAGATGGCCATTGCTATCTAGCTTTGCCTGGGTTTTTACGATTTTGGACATTCAGTGACCCCTATTCTTCCTTTGATGGATCATTTTTTTACTGACTTTTTACATTTAGCAAAAAATATTAATATTGATATTGAAGTTTAAATTTTTTGCTAAATGCACCATTGAATTCTGCTCTTTTTAGCTCTTCATTTATCTGTGCGGCAATTTTAAATGCCTTTGAAGAGTTAAGTTTTACGAAAACATTGGCAACATTTGGAGTTATTTATGCAACAGACCCACTTCTTCAAAATATGACTAAGATCATTATTTTGTCTCTGTTGGCTCACCTTCAAAATTTTTAACTACAAACCCCTGTAGACCTTGGGACCCCAATTTTTCAAAATCAAGGCAGTTTTCCACATGTTTTATCCCTGAAACAAATATGGCGACTCCCAATTTTTTCACATTTCTGTTATAAGTAACTCATTATCTGACTGCGGTAAAAATTTAAAAATATATCGACTGGAAAACTTTCATGTGAATGTCTGTAATAAGTCATTTTTAAGTTATCAAAATTCAAAGAACTCAAAAAGGTAGTACATGTACCTCCAAATATTATAATTCTGTTCAGTGCCTACAAGTACAGATGGACCCTGCCAATTCGAACTTGGTTAAATTTAGAATGCCTCGTATTTTAAACTCAAAATCGTTTTGGCTTGGATTTGTTCTTCAGTCATGAACATCACTTGTAAATCAATTATTTCAAACCCCCGCTAATTTGAACTATTTTTCATTTCCCCTAATTGTCCAGATGATTTTATATAATTATCAGGTGACATGCTTAAAGAATGTAAGGAGAATATATACATGTATATATTAAGGTCTTTTGCATGACTACATCACATGCTCAAAATTCACCCCAATGCCTGATTGTGAGAATAGTTTCAAACCTCTGCCACCTTTACCTGAGTTGTTTTCAAAGTGGTATTCTTTTCTTCTTTGTTACTTTGAAGATTTGCTAATATTACTAAAATTTAAAACTTAAATTTTCAAACTGAAGCTTTGTGATGAATTTGCTAGGCAAGTCTGATGTCATCATTTATAAGAGCAAACACAAATTGGATAAACAGCTGGAAATTAAATTAAAATCAGGATTTTTTTAAAAACATATACCTTAAGCTTCCAAATAAGATTTCATAAAGTCATTAATAATTCAAGTATCAAGTTAAACAAAGGATATCATGACTGTGCTTTCAATATCTCATCTTAATTAACATACAAGATTTTGATGATTTTATTTCTCCGTTTTCTCCTTAGTTTTTGTATTGATTGAGTAGATATATCAAACACTCGAGAAAGTGTTTCATCCGCTATCCAAACATCTCAAAATTCGTCAAAAATACTCTGCTGTGTGCCATATTTTAAACTCTCTTCTCGGGTTTTGGACATCCTGATGAAACAATGTCTCTTGTGCTTGATATATTACATGAAATGCAGCAGGGTTTGATACCCCTTGGTACAGAAAAAACATCCATAATTTTCATAAGAGAAGCTATAATTTCAATATCACTTACGGGTACATGTACCCATATTATCATTTTAGTAGATTCTAGAACAGTTTCCAGAAATGTTCTGACAAATACCTAACACCCCAAGAGCTGTTGTTCCCATGGCAATTCCTATGGCAGTACCACGCTCATCATCATCAGGGTAGGCAGCTGCAAGCATTGCTAAACCTTTAAGATAACGAGACAAACAGAAATTTTCCTGATCAACCCAAATGCACAGAATATCATCTTCAAGCTGTTAGCAACAGTATGACCTGCTAAAAACACCCTTAATTAATAAAAGCTTTAGGAGCTTATAATAAAAAAAGGTACCTGTAAATCCTTTTCTATTATCAATTTTTGTAAGCATGATAAGATGCAACTTTTGGCAAAGTTAAAAAAAACAATCTTTACATTAGGTTCAGAGCCACCTTAACGTTTTGAAAATTTAAGGTGGATCTGAACCCTGTGTACAGAGTTTTTTAACCTTTGCTAAAAGTTGTCTTTTCTCACTTATAAGAATTTGATAACAGAAACATTTCAGTGACATTTTTGAATTACAAGTCCCTAGAGCAGTAATTTACGGGTGTTTTTAGTGGCCCTACTGTAACCATGGTAACCTACTGTTAACCTATTGTTACCATGGTAACCAATTTTGTCACAAAAATGATAGTAACATGGTCACCAATGATGAGGTAGTGTTTTGATACCATGATATCTACATCAAGTGAGAAAGAGTGGTTATAATGACCCATGAAAATCTAAGTGCCAGAAACTGTTTAGAGCCACCTTAAATAATGAACCCTTGTTTGAGAAACATGACATACACACCTGTATGACCAGAATAATTCCTTAAATGACAACATACACTGTAGCTCAAGTACACAAATGAATGTTACTTCGGATTTCATGTTTCATACTGATGTCTGGACTTTTTAGCAAAGGCAATTCAAGAAGTTTTTAAGAACAACTTAGTGATATTCAATGAATGATATCCTTTCTTGAAAAGACACGAAACACAAAACTGAATTATATTCAGGACCCCATGAAACGTAGGATTACCGTTACAATTATATAACACTGTAACATACTAATATAATTAAACTTACTAGAAATGAGAATGAAAGAGGAACCTAATCCCTGGATAGCCCGGGCTGAGAAGAGAAGTCCGTAACTCTCTGCGAAGGCATATACTAAAAGGACAAGGACATTGTTCTCAATTAAAATTGTCTCTCACTAGAGACATGTTTTTTATTTGCTTTATAGAATCTACACAAAGTCATGACATCGAAATTAAAAAAATATATATCGTGATCATTGTTTTTGTTATCATCAAAAACTGAAGAGTCTAGTTGTCAGGCTGTGAAGTCAAAAAGAGTATGTGCATTAACATTATTTTTGCACCAAACAGATAGGAAAAAAAGTAAATGAAATTTACTGGGAGTAAGGCAATCCAGCAAAATTCCAACTCACATTCAAAATTGTAAACATTTATGAAAAATATGACCTATGTTATTGATTTGACTTCACAGCACTGACTAGTTTAGTTTAGCTGTGATGGTATTGACTGCAAGACTCGTGTTCAGTTTGACAACAGTCATTAGTCAGTTTAAGTAAGGTTTGATCCATCTATTGTTAATCCACAGTTCAGCAAAGTGATTTTTTGATGTCACCATTTCTTGCTAATTATTTGTGCTCAGTCAGTCTTGTTTCGTTCATCAAAGAATGCTTTCATAATGCAGTCTACATTCTTGGAATCTACATTCTTGGAATTTTTGGACGTGTATTCATAGTTACAAATT
>CM042747.1:28436169-28447646 GCA_022496165.2 Catalaphyllia jardinei
CCCCCCCCCCCCCCCCCTGAAAAATTCTTCCGGGGCAAATTCTTCAGATGCAAATGACGTAATTGCAATCAACCATGTGCTTTGTCTGTCTCACGTTTTCTTTCACGTGTCGGCCTGCTTGTTATTGTAACTATGGTCACGGCCAGTAAACTGGTACCATAACTGAGACACGCGATAATACATCTGACGAACATGTGACCACGTGAGTAGGCCATGTAGACTTTGGACTTCCAAAAATTATGTTCGTTTGCAAGATGACAAAGTAACCAAGCCTGTGCATACTATAAAATCGGCATGTGCTTGACACTTGGAAAATTTACGCTTACATCGGCAGTTAGAGATATTTAATGAATTGTTATAGAAAGCTTCTTTTGAACCTAATGAGAAGATGCGATGTTTGTTTGGAATAGCCAAGCGATTCTACAAATTATCATGGATTTGTAGTGGACAAATTCTGCAAGCTTGTGCACACCATAAAATCACAATGGTCTTTATCAGACTGCCAGTCATGGTCTCAAATAGACTAAATCCCAGGCGGTCAAAAAGTAAACAATTACATAAGCTCGGTAAATTTGTCGAATGTAAAACCAGAATATGTTTTAGAATCGCTCGACATTTCTCATACCATCAAGAAGTTTGAAAAAATCTTTCAGTAGAAATCCAGTGAAAATTTCTGACTGCTGGGCATTTAGTCTATTTGAGACCATGACCGGCAGTCTCACAAATGGTTGTGTCGATAACTGGGCGATTTTTACGGCATACACAAGCTGGGTAAATTCATCGAATGTAAAACCAAAATAATTTTTAGGATCGCTTGACATTTCTAAAGAAAAACCAAATACTTTCAATAGGTTTGATTGAGGATTTAAGTCGGAATTCGGTGAATATTTCTGACTGCCGGGCATTTAGTCTATTTGAGACCGTGATTGGCAGTCGGATAAAGACCATTGTGATTTTATGGTATGCACAAGCTTGCAGAATTCGTCCACTACAAATCCATAACAATTTTTAGAATCGCTTGGCTATTCCAAACAAACATCGTATCTTCTCATTAGGTCCAAAAAAAGCTTTCTGTAGCAATTCGTTAAATATCTCTAACTGCCGATGTAAGCGTAAATTTTCTAAGTGTCAAGCACATGCCGATTTTATAGTATGCACAGGCTCGGTTATTTTGTCATCTTGCAAACGAACATAATTTTTGGAATTGCTCTGCACTTCTAAAGAAACATCAAATACCATCAAGAATACTGAAAGAATTTTTCAGTGGAAATTCTGTGAAAATTTCTGACTGCCGGGCATTGGTCCGATTTATGCTGGAGACGGATCATCCGTCCAGACGGATCATCCGTTGAGAAGGATCATCTATCTAGTATAAATACGGAAGGACGGTGAGACGAACTTTCGGTGTGTTGTGTGACTCGTCCTGTGTTTATACCGAGTTTATAGTTTATTGAAAACAGCCGCTGGTTTCTTGTAACAAGGTGTAGTTGTCGTGGATAGTTTGTCTTCTTCCCGCATTAATACATAGCGACGGATCATCCGTCTTGACAAGTTATCAACGATGACTCGTCTGGATGGATGATCCTTGTGCTTGCCCGTATTTATACACAGACGGATTATCAGACGAGCTACTGTTCTTGGCCCAAGCTCGTCCTAGACGGATGATCCGTCTCTAGTATAAATCATGCCAATGATTTAGTCCATTTAAGACCTTGCCCAGCTGCCGGGCATTTAGACACAGTGAAATATCTTTCTGTAATACCCCAGTTGTTGTTGAAAAAGGTTGGTTTTTAGACGTTGAAAGTCAGCTAGGGAAATCATTTATTATAAGGTATCTGTATAAAAGTTTATACGGCGTCGAACGCACTCTCATAATCTTTGATTACTACAAGTATTATAATTAAGGTTTCTGCCAGTCCTGCAGATAAAGGAAGCCTCAAATTTAGGGCATTAAATCTAGTAAACTGTTCTGTCTATGGTTGGGTTAGTCCCTGTCTTTAATGATGGTATTGTATTGATGACCTCATGGATATTATAGGGCCTCTACACGTAGGATCTGCAAGATGATCTCAGAAGAATGCTATGTAGGATATAACCTCACTGTTAGTACTAACAAGATGTCAGGATTCTGTTTGTCTAGACTTAGTTCAAGTAGGTGGGTGAGTATTTCATCTAACAAAGATGGCATCATATGAAACTGTTGTTCAAGGTATCTGTTTTTGCCAGAACAGCTGTCTAGTCTGTCACAAACTTTTGCTGTCCTGGGTTCAAGCCATTATCTAAAACCTGATTTTATAATCATATTATGTTAATAATAATATTGCAATTGATAATAAATAGTCCAGTTTCGAATTCACCATGACCGCTAAATAAAAGCACTGACAATGCATTTGTACAGGGTTAGCCTTGACCTTAAAAAAATATTAATAAATACCAGGAGCGTGAAGGTGCCACAAATTTGAAAATCAAGCAATACACAGAGCTGTAAACAGGTCATCTTTTCACTGGAATTTGTGAATATTTTACTTTAGTTTGAGCCTAACCCATACAAATGCGTTCTCAGTGCTTTTAATCAGTGGTCATGGTGAATTTGAAACTGAACTATTGATCCAAATTACCATGATATCAATAATAATAATGTGACTACTGCAATGTACATTTGATTATTCTTATAGAAAATGGACAATACAAATATTAAATATTATTATAACAACTATTACTAATCATTACCAAGAGTTGATATAAATAACACACAGAAACCACTGTATAATGGGATGCTGTAACCCAACCTGAAAAAATAACAGTCACTCAGAAAAGTAAATAATCCAACTACTAAATGGATGAATCAGTCTCACTCTGTTTATCTTTTTTAAGCAAGGACATAGTCCTCGCTTAATGCTGGCAAGCAGCATTCTCACTTATTTGCCCTGCGCTTATGTCGCAGTAGTCATGCACCTCTTCGGAACCTCTAATTTTATTTGCTCCCGGAATCATCCACCTCTATTGTTTTCAGGACTAGGGCCATTGTTTCTGTTGTTTATTCTATTGTTTTCTCGGCCAATCCTGTTAGACCTTACGAGAGGTGCGTGGCGCCTCTTATGTCGGGCATGATTCATCGGTGGAAGCAAAATGCACTCTGGGAGCTAGTAAATATGACAGACCAAAAATCTGCTGTCTTTGGTTTTGGGGAGTGAGAAATTTCTACTTTGTGGCCATTGTTTTCAGTTTTTGGGATTTGCAGAGAGCCTTTAATTTCAGCTTTTAAACAAAGATTTTGAGTGTGGATGGTGCTTTATCCAGAATTGGATAAAACTGTGCTCAAGGACAAACTCATAAATTGTAAGAACATATCGTTGATACATTTAACGTAAGACCAACAAGCAAGTTGCACATGCGACAAAGTGTTGGTTAGATTTCTAGTTGTTAAATGCAAGTATTGGGACAGGAGTGATTGCTGCATTTTATTCATTGTCTTCTAGTTATGCAGGGGTTGCACTAACAGGATCAACAATTAAACATTGGACATGAATTCTGTCATCGCATGCTCATGACATGGTGACATTTATGTCATGATTGTATCAGACATAACTCTGTCTGTGACACCTTAAGATCAAAGAGACCAATATATTCTGCCACAAAGAAGGTCACATCTTGCCTAATGGCCTTAAAAACACTTAGTTAATTAATTTCCTTTGTTGCAATCTTGATCAAAAATTATCTGAAATTCTGCAATTCACTTAGATTTCACAACACAAGCACCCTTAAGGGTAGTAGTACAGAGCTCTCACTCTCAGTGTGTCTGCTTAACACTTGACTGGCAAAATTCTGACCTTTCATTTTTATCCAAAGGCCGTTTACTTTGAGTGTAAGTTTTGGATTTCATGATCCGCCATCACTCACGTTCAAACCTGACCGATTTGACCTCAGAGGGTTGGGATCCAGGAAAAGTGACGTCAAAGGCTCACTAGCTTAAACTTTCAGCGTGTGAACGCAGCTTATTATATATGCAAAGTGCGAGTTTAAAAGTGTGAAAGCCCAAAACTCCCGTGCTGTATATTAATTCTGCAGCGTACACACGCATCGCATTCTTAAACTAGTGAGCCTTTGACGTCATTTTCTCCTTGATCCAGCTCTCACAAGAACTTAAATTTAGTAATGGCAGATCATTAAATAGGACAGTTCCAGTTAAAATATATAAACAGGTGCCTTTTTTTAAATCAAGGATTAAAACTTGGGTCACTTAGTGTTTAGTTAACATAGTTTTGAAATCCAAAGGAAAAAAATAATTTATTTTTTGTCACAGGGGCACTTTAAAAAATTCAGGACTTTTGAAGGGGAAAAAAATTCACCCTAAAAAGTCACTTAGGTCAGTCTTGCACCAAGCCATTAAATTAAGTGAGCTACACTGACTCCATATCATTCAAACTTACAACTGCTTGCTTTAATTTATATACCTTTCTGTTAAATATCCTGCACCTGGATTCACTAGAATCTGTAACAGATATTAAAATTAATGCAATTCAAGAAAATATGCACACAATAAAAGTAAACTAGGTAAAACACCTAGCTCAATTTTGATTAGACATGCAAATTTTCATTGCATTGATAAGTGTAAAATTTTTATTTATTACTTATTTTATGTTCTAAATTATTTAGTACAATTCTACTACATGTAGTACACCATGTACATTAAACCAAATGCTGTAATCTGATTGACTAAGCCATTGCACACTATCAATATATCAGCCATTAGTGTGCGACAAAAGTCCACCATTTCCTCATTTCTCCGAAGCTTTGAAATAACATTTAGAAACAAATGACTAAACAAAATTCCTGAGAACTCAAGACTAAAAGGAGGACATTTATGGTTTTTTGAATTAATTGAAGCTCAAAATTTTTCAAAAAACTGATAAGCATGTGTGCACAACTGAAAATGTCAAATTGACAATTCAGTCTGTTCAAATTCTCTAAAGCGTGAAGCTAATTATCAGACCAGAAATAATTGAGATCGTTTTTTTGAAGGAAATTTCGATTTCGATTTCTATGAGGCGATAGTTGATTCGGCCTTCAACTATTACCTCATAGAAATCTCGAGCTCATAATCTAATTGTTAAAATATAAGTCATAGTAGTTGTTAAACTTAAGACAAAGCAAGAATAGTAATTTACTATAATTATTTCTTGATATAATTTAGCCACAAACCAACATGACTGTTACAGGTGAGAACTGATCAAGGCAACAGGTGAATCACATAAATTACTGACAACCCTGTTTTACAGTACTTTACTTGGCTTGTAATAATGAGTTCCTTAAAATGTATGATTTTCCATACCTGAACAAAGGCTTTGGATGCAAATAATGCTCCAATTTTAAAATCCATAGATGAATCAGTTGTCACTAATGAGGAACCAGTAGTAAATGTGCTGTTTTTAGTTGAATTGTCAGCAGTTATTGGTGCTCCATCCCTTGGTTTGTCAATTATGTCCAAATATACTGGAATAATTGGTACTGAAACGAAACACAACAGACCTCTTATTGATAATATTTTAGCAACTAAGATGTTTGCACTGCAATGATACATGCATCTTTAATACTGTCATGATTATGACTTTCAATATGTGCATAATACTCAACAATTATTTATGTTTCAATAATATGCTGAAATCTTTCTTGTAGTTTGATTGATTTTTAGTTGATAACAGATGATTGTTTTGTTTCCATAAAAGCAATTATAGATAATTTCTATGTTAGTGTACATCTATTTAGTAGATGATCACAAGTCTAAGAAGTTAAAATCTTGTACGTTGGTCATTGATACACTTGGCTATCCTGTCACATTTTTCTTCTAACCACATCTTGACGACATCTGTGATCAATTACTGGCATGCACATGGCAACATGGAATCTATTTGTTACATACATGTAATATTACCACCACATGTGATGAGTACAGTGGGTTAATACACATAGAAGTGTTAATTTTATGCTAGTGGTGAAGTGTAGCGAAGATTTCTAACTGCTTGCATTTGGTTGATCAAAGTTGGAAAATTTGGATTACAATTATCATTCAGTAAAAGAGAATTTAAAAACAGACAAAGCTTTTGGCAAGAGAAATCAGAAAAGACTTCTGGCAGTTACTTTTCCACCTTTCACCTGTTATAAGTTTACTTGACAAAATACAAATTCTACCCTTTTTGAGAGACATAATTTTTGGCATTTTATTATAGTAACTATTAAAATATATCCTGGCAAAGAATTATAGCATATCATTAGATTGATCCACTGCTTTCAAAAGTAACATAATTCACTGATTTAAACTGATATAAATATAATAGAGGGTCTATTATAGTCTGGCGGTTTGGCGGTTTAAGCCAATTATGAGTGCCAGTTTGCAGTTTCATTCACATTTATTTGGCGGTTTATGGTTAAGAAATTATTGTGCGGTTGCGGGAAATCATAGATTTAGCTCTCAGTTTTCGGTTTTTGCGTGTTTTTGTAGCAGTTATTCAAACAGAGTTAAGAGGCTCAGAAGACTGAGTGGTAACTTTATCTTGCTTAAAGCTTCTCTCTTTAACAAAGGATTGCTTTTTAGGCCTAGACCAAGTCAGTCAGGGCTTCCTTCTGTATCCCCGGCCATGTGGGGAGGGGTGGGGAGTAATTTTAAGGCCCGGCTTCAAAGGGTGGTGTCGGTTTTCAGAAGAAAACAAAAGCGGTTTGCAGTTTCAAAGAAACAAAGTATGGTGGTTTACAGAATGTACATGTACGACCCCATATAATAGACCCTCATAATAATAATCCACTGCTTCCAAAGAATTACAATAATTAACAATAAATTATTAAACGCAGGGAACGTGGCTGGTGGACATTAAATAAGCCATGAAGTGGTGAGGTAAATATCTACCACTAGCCACTAACACGTTATTTCTAGAAAATGAAAAGCAACCCAGCAATTTTCTAGTTAATCATTGTAGATAGCTCGGCCACCTACAGTCTGAGCTTGTAGATCCTCTTTGGCTACTACATGCAAATATTTCTGTGTATCCACTTTGGGATACAAGACAAGAGGCAAGAATGGAAATGTTCAAACTTTTGAGCTGTCAAAGGAAAACGGATACCTGTGGACAGTGTGTGTTGAAGAGAAAGAAGAGCAGTAGCAGATCTAGGGGAGGGGCCTGACCCCCCTTATTTTGGGTAAAAAACAAGAAATCACAGAAGGAAGAAAAGCTGGCAGGGCAAGCAAAAGAGAAGTGTCCCCCCCCCTTTAGCTCAAGGATTGGATCCACCATTGAAGAGAGTATTCTTCTCCTGTTAATGTTCAAAGCATTAAAATTAAAATTAATTAATTGATATAAATTGGTATTGATTGATTTAGATCGTCATCGTTTATCAGTTCTATCGACTGGTTACCCTGGAGGGATGGGGGAGGGAAGTCCACACCATCCTGTCTCCCTACCCCTTCTCCCTGTGTTTTTCTCAGATCTGAAAACCTTTGCTCGTAAACTAATGGGACATTCCATTTTTTATCCGCACACCCCCTATGGGGGGCCTGTCGGAATATTTTTTCAAAGAAGCGGACGAAATTTTGAACCCCTCGAATGCAAACTTCAAAGGTTCCGACAACAAAAAACATCCCCAGATGCGGAAAATTTTTGGAACGTCCCAATAGCTACCGTTAACAAGAAATGCCGGTTTTCTTCTTACCAATAACAGACAGCAGCAGACAGTCACACAAAGCGCACAAGCATGTTATTAACAGGATTAACCTCTTTGAAATATATGATGATTGGGTCGAAGGAGAGTCTTCCATTGCTTGCAGTTGACTATCGAATGGTTCACATTCCATCCCGTTATCTTCAAGGGAATCACTATGGCCGGACACCATTGTAACTTACGGCTAATAGTTCGGTTCTTTAACATCAAAATAGTTGTTCAAATTGAGAGAATTTATCACTGACCTATCTAAAACTTCACGGACAATTGCACATCGTGATGCAAGAACCATTGTTCCAGTGCTCTCTATTTGTGGACGAGAGTAGCCTGGGTACCGGTCTAATGCGCAGATATCTGACGAGAGAATGGATTTTTACCAGGATTTTTACTGTACTTTCTAAGTTTGCGAGAATACGAATCTCAAATAGATGATCATTTTGTATTGAAAAAGAAATATACGGTGCTTGTTTGCTCACAGTTCCTTTGCCAAGATATTTTCATTATGATGTAAAGTGTATATGAAATAATTCATATTTGAACTGCGGTTATAGATGCAAGTGAAGTATGATCCTCGCAGTAAATTTTCCAATTTAAGCAATTGGAAAGAAGAAGCCTGAAAAAAATCAGGGCTTCAACGGGATTCGAACCCACGACCTCCGCGATACCGGTGCGATGCTCTACCAACTGAGCTATGAAGCCACACATTGGGAGCAAGCAAATTACCTTGGGGCTACGGGTCTAATTGTTAAATATTTAACAATTATCCTGCGAAATCGCGCGGAATATCGTCTGATACTTAGCCGACGAGGCCGTAGGCCTCGTCGGCTAAAATCAGACGATATTCCGCGAGATTGAGCAGGATAATTGTTTTATTATTCAACAAATTGATAACAAAACAGCGTAACATTTTTAAATTTCTCTGTCGACATTTTCTCACTTCACTTTTTCTTCCCACGTACGAAGCTACGTATATCGCCGGATATCTGTTACCTACGGATGACAGATATCGAGAGCATCATGATCATATTTGGATAGTGTTACAATTTGTTGAATAATAATCCTCTTTATTAGCTGGCAACCTGCGTCCAATACTTCCCTTTTTGCTAAAGCTTACTACAGAAAGTACCTTTTGAGAAAAGATAAAGCATTTGCATTTATAGATTGTAATACAGATTCTTCTGGGTCTCGTTTGTATCAGTGGTGTGTTCACTGCTTAGAGCAGGGAGAGAAGATGTCGGTATGCCCACGTAAAGATGGCAGGGTAACGAGGAGGAAAAACAAAAGATTTTAATTTAATTTAATTTTCATCAGTAATTTTTTATTTTCATTTTGCCTCCAAACCTCAACGTCTGGATAGCAGCACTCATGGTTTCCCACTGTATCAGCTTAAAATGAAGGTAGTGACCTATACGATCTCAAGAAAGGACACAAGGTACCTCTCAAGTTATTTTTAGTGATGTTACTCAGTTCTTTCGTATATGAAGGCCGAGACAGACGATGCGACAAATCGCTGCGACACGGGGTGAAAATGTGCGTAAATCAGCTTCAATTCGGCGCAGTCCGCCCGAAATAAAATTCGTGTCACAGGATTGGGATTTCAGAAACCAGGAGTGATCTAAAAATAACTTGAGATATTGCCTGTGGAAATAAGACCTTATAGGGGATAAACTTTCTTAACATTCACACGTGCCCGGGGAGGGGGGGTACTCCGTTACCTGGCGGGCTCTGGTCATAAATAGGGTATCGATATGGCCATTTTGGTCTTAAATAGGGTATGGTTTTTGTACGTTAGTCTTGAATTACAAGTTGAATTGGGTATGTTTTTTTAGAAGAAACTGCCCTTTCATTATTATCGATAACACCATAAACAAAAGCCCTTCAAAAATTATGTTTAGGGCAACTGTGTCAGCTGTAACGGTCATAAATAGGGTATCAATCTTTTTTTTTCTGAGAGTACCCCGGGCCTATTTGGATTTCCATCGGGAGTGATTCACACTATGCCAGAGAAATTTGAAAACGCAGCTTTATTTCTACGGTGAGGCCTACTGTCCAAATTAATCTGTCATGAAAACGCTCTTCTAACAGTAGGAATTTGGAGAGGTTGACTTTGCGTTAAAGTGTGCACGGAAAACATTTTGAAAACGGTGCTATTCGAAAACGATGACGTCACGATCACGATAATCACGTGATTTCCCTGTCTGAGATTTTCTCAAACACAATTCAAAATGATCGGTGATTGTTGAGTTTTTAAATTCCTCTGGCGTAGTGTGGGTAGGAAGATATTTGATGCGTTTTCAGAGTGAAACCTCCATTTTCGAATTTTTCAGCATAGTGTGGTCGGGGCCGGCCTCAGAAGGATTCAATTCCCGATCGTGGCCTCTGCAAATCGCACTCGACAATTTGTTGTTAATCGTCTACCGTCCGCTCGTAGTGTGAATTTCTGAACGTTGTCCCATACTAGAATCCTGAATCAATGAACGTTCCATCCTTACTGAAACGTTAAAAAAAAAAACAAAGCATCTTTTGATGAAAAGCGTGAAAAGCGATTGGCTTTCAATCATGCGTTTACGGAATTAATAAGTGACTCAGAGCACACTGTGATTGGTTGTAAATCATTATCAAAACTCAATGAAACATAAAATTATATTTCGAGCTTTTATATTCTAAACAACCCTTTTTGGCACGTAGTCATGGAAGCCTCTTGAAGTCTGGACGAAGTCGAAAGGACTGTGCTACGCACGTTTACACTATCCTCACCCTGACCAATTCTGTTTTAACAACACTAACAAGTCAAAGTAGCCAAGAAGGTTTCGAAGGTGGTCATGTGTATACAGTATACAGAGATTCGGGAGAAATGTCACTAAGGGTGCGTTTCTTTAAAAAAATCCAAGAATCCGAAAAGGGATTTGCGTTTTTTACTAGACAGATCAAAAGAATGGTGCTTGCTTTCGATACCATCTGATTGAGTCTAATGTCTAATCTAACGTACAGGTGTGACCGATGCAGTATAAAGTGGAAGTGAGAGCCATTGTTAAGAAGCAGCGGACAAAGCTGAAAGAAAAACAGCCAAACAATAATAATGATTGCCTTGTCCTGTCTTCTGGAGATAAGAAATAAAGAGAGACCATGGACCACTATGGAGCCCTGTCCTTCGGATCTTTATTGAAAAAATCTATGGATCATGAGAACCAGCATTATTGATTAGAGGGAAGGTAAGGTTTATTATGGTGTATTAGAGGGGAGGGGAGGCATACTGTGCATTTGTTTTACAATTGGAATTTGCAATTTAGAGGAAAGGATCTTAAGTATATTCTTCATGACTTTAATTATCGTGCAACTGAATACAATTAAACCTGGCAGAGCCAATCACCGTGTCCCTAAAACCCGAGATATCAACATTCATATTCTCTCTTTTGCTCTCGAAGTTTTTTATTGTGATCCAGTTTGGGGACTTAAAACGTATGTGGTTACTGATGCACTTACTGAGTTGTCTTATGCATGAGATATCTGATTTTATTATCCAACTGCACTTCATAGAGTACAAATAACGCCCAAAACGAGTACAAATATCACGCGGTATTTGTACACCAGAGGACCGGTCAGACAGGTTTCCTGCCGTTGACCAATCAGTAAACTAGATTTCCCGCGCCAATTTCGTTCCGCTTGGCATACTTCTGTCACGCTTTCGCCCGTAAATAAATATTCGCGAAGTTCTCCCCCACGGACATAACAATTTGGCGTGTTGGATAATAAATCTCTTATTAGAC
>CM042747.1:28452646-28477768 GCA_022496165.2 Catalaphyllia jardinei
ATACAGCTAAATTCCCCAAGGTGCCGTTAATACCAAAAATCATTAGAAAGGAATGCTAGCGATGCATTAATGGAAACGAACTATTGTAGCTTTGTTCGTGATCAATTAAAATATATAACCATTTAGAATTGTCGTTGTCTTTTTTTAATTTGATCATTGGCATCTCTTGAGTTTACTATACCAAATACACTGATATGAGTGGAATAAAAGTTTTGAGAATGTGTCACATTTTGTAACTTATCCTCCAACATCTTTTGATTTTGTGAGTGTAAACGTACTCGTAGAATCGTATTCTGCTGTCGTCGCATCATTTTCATTCATAGGGAGCTTAAGCGCATTTTTGAGACGCGGACGGCAACCGGAAGTGAGCTATTTTCACTTTTAACTTGCCCTCACACAACCACATTCCCATTGCTAAGTATCTTTTCTCCATTAGAGATGAAAAGTATAAAAATCTGGGAGACAATACGGTCCTAAAACGCGAAATGTTCTCTTCCGGCTGCTGTCTGCGTCTCAACAACGGGCGTGCTTAAGCTCCTATTACCATTTTGCTTGCAGTTCACTTAGTATTAATTGTTGAACAAAATTTCAATACAACGATTTATTTGCAAGTGCTTGTGTTTGCGATGACATAACTCGTTAAATAGTGAGATTCAGAAGTAATCACTCTAATCCATGTTTTGTCTCCATTTGGATATTAAAGACAATGATTCTTAGATTATAGTAAAATGCCTCTTAAAATGCCTCTTTAGCTAGATGTGAGCAATGTTTGCTAGGGATACGTGAAAACGGTGCTGGTCAACTTAAGGCATTGAACTACATACCCTGAGAGCCAAAATACTGTCACTGATGGTAGTTCACGGAAATAGCTGTTGAAGACTTGCCGTGAAGAAGTCAAATATCAATATGTTGCTTGTGAGCTGCACGTGAGTAAACTGACTCTTCGTTCCGTGCCACACGTGAAGTGCCCCGTATAATGCCAGTGAAAATACCGTCGAAGTGATAAATGAAATGGCTTTTCAATAGCGAAGGTCGTGCTAAGAAACCGAAATTACATCGATCACTGAATGAATTGTCAAACAAATATGATAAACAAACTCATTTATTACGGGATCTCTTGGACCTCTGACGTCAATTCGTGACTTGAGCTAAATCGTACTGTACTCTTGGTTAAATGACTTCTATTTTAAGAGTTTATCACATCGCTATTAGGATTATTTCATTATGAACTGATAGCTCTTTTCATGAAAAGTGATCTATATTTCAAGCTTTTTTGTCTTATACTGATATGTTGTTTCATATGTTACGTAATAGTTTGAAAATTAACTAAACTAAGTGTAAAACTATGTTCATAGTCTGCTGCGTGAAAACATATTTACAAGAGCTAATAAGCTGTTTAAGCTTCACAAAAATAGCATTTCAATCTCAGAAAGAATCTTAGGAACTGCCTTACTGTAGATATGACTGCTGTGACACATTTATGGTGCACCAATGGTGACAAAGTTTTTTATCCGTCCATTTTGCAGATTATCTTTACACACTCTTCTAGACCGCCAATCAGTCACATCGGGAACCACTGTGGCATAGACATGGATCTGAAAAAGTTCCTTCTAAACAACGCCAGTCTACAGTCTCGGCTAAGACGGAGACATAGCATTGCCGATGTACGTTTCTTGCACACGCTTTACGATATTCCGGAAAACCCCGAGGAGGAAGATACAGATAAAGAGCGACGACGCTCGACTGGTAGCTTAGAGGAGGAAAAAGAAAGGACGAGAGCTGCAAGCGTATCTCCCCGGGAATACACCCAAAGTTACCACGAAGGCATTGTGAATGTCGAATCCACCAGCGAAGCGAATGGCACGACATCTCTTCTTTCTGATGACTGTAATGTGGACGAATCTCCGCGTTATAAGCAATGTTTCTCTTTCGATCATTTCACCGAGGGTGATGAGCATTTAATCGAGGCAGTGTCCACATACGTTCTGTCTTACACAGACGATGCAGATAATGATGCTGGTAATGATTCTGGCGATGTCTCCCCGACAACCAATGGGTCGTCCTCCCCTCGGGAGAACTCTAAAGAAACAAGCGGCGGAGAGTTAGCCGTGTCTGGGACATTTGACCCATCGATGGCCCCTCCTGGATCCCGACAAGAGAGTGTGATTGACCCAGATGTGTTAGAACGCGGATTATCCTCCCTGACTCCCGTAGTAGAATCCAGCCGGTCAAGCAGCATTGCATGTATGTCAACACATCTGACTGCACCACCCGGAATTGGGTCGCACCTTTCATCCACAAAGAATACCCATAGCAAAGAAGGCATGCTTGGAAAGATTCTTTCATCTCCTAGCCTAACCAGGAGAGGGTCTTTGAATGACGTTATGCGGTCAGTATCGCCTCAATTCGACAAGAAATCCGACCTTGGTCGACAAGAAACACCTGGCAACGATGGAAAGCTCAGTTCAGCACTTCCATCGACACATGCAAATAGTCATATAAAATATCCATGCAGGCCACTTTTTCCTATGAACTTAAAAGGTAAACTTGAACTTGATGAAAGTCCAAATATCCAAAGACAGGCTAAAAATAAGAGTCAGGTTATGAAGGAAAGTGAAAACGTCCTTAGTAAAATAATGAATTTCCCCAATTTACTAAAACGTAGGGGCTCTCTGGGAGATCTTCTGCATACGCTGTCTCCTCAAATTGGCAGCTCAACATCCAAAGTTGCTGACACCAAAAAGTCTTTAAAACCTGCAGCTGAAAAGGAGCACGAATGCAACTGCCCGAGCAAGGACAAAGATGGCATTCTTGGGAGAATATTTAAAAGTCCGGCTCTAACTAGAAGGGGTTCTATTGGAAATGTCCTCAACACATTGTCTCCAAATCCAAGTAGAAGATGTCCGTCGCCATCTCCTTTGACCATCAAATTCGACACTGATGATGCTCAATCAGAGAAGAGGTCACCCATTGGACCAGAGGTATTGAAGTCTAAAGATGTTCAGGGGTCACCTGGTGAAGCTCGTCCTAAAGGTCTGTTGGCTATCGTTCAGCAACACGTGATTAGTTACAGTCACGCAATACAGTGGCAGCGGCGGAAATCCATTGCTTCTACCAAGCCACACACAGGAACTTTGGAATTGTCCTTAAAAGAGTCGTTAGACACTGGGGAGTGGGGAAATGAGAGTAACCCTGAAAACGATCGGAAATCATTCGTCTTGAAGACAGCAGCACCTAACAAGGATTCCTTGTCAAACAAAAATAACAAGGGCAACGACACCAGCAACAACAATAGCGTTAACGGCAACGACATTAACACCGAATCAAAAGATAGTGCAAAGAGATGTGACTCATCGGACGATATGTGCAACTCAAATAGCCCTGGTGTGGTTCTCAATCATCAGGTGCAAGGTACAACCAAAGCCACAAGTCCATCTGATCTCAGCAATTCCAATGAAAGGTGTCACATTAGAGCCGATGGTGACGTTATTTTTCCTGTCCCCAAACAAGACAGGCAACTGGTTGGTAGTGAGAGTATGGATGTTCCTCAGGTGCAGTCTCCACAGAGAAAAATCAGCGCTCCACTTCCAACAAGAAACGTTGCGCCTTCTCAAAGGAAGAGCAGTGTCAACGTGATTAAACGTTCTCCTATCACCTTTGTAATTCCAAACGATAAATCTGGAACAAAAGGAAGGGTAAATGAACCGAATTACCAACCCTTATGTGGTGTGGGATTCTGTGATTCGCGTTTCCTTCCATTAAGCCAGGAGGAGGCTGATGATTATTCCAGAATCATAAAAACAGAGGCGAGTAAGTCAGCCGCGACTAATTCGACCATTACAATGAGTTCGACAGTCACTGTTCATGGTGGAGGTGGAAAAGGGATCGTGCGTAAACTTGGAAAATGTCTGAAACAACCTCCTCTAAACGATTCCCTTCCCACGGAGGAGAGGTTTGCGGCACTGAGCGAGAGGTATGCCTCTTTGAAGGCGAAACTCGAGAGAAGCGACAGTAAGCAGAAAACTCAAGACTCTTCCTCCAAGCCTTCCGAAAAGAGTGAGCAAAGTCGAAACACTGACGGTAAATTAACCCAGTCGAAATGCTGGAAAACTGTCGAAAGTATTCCAATTCAACAATTTGCAGATCACCAAGTATCTGATAAACGTGTTGCTTCAACCGAAAGTACATTGACTGCCAAAGATGGAGGTAAGCAAGAAACAGACAGCGAAGAAAACGGTATTAATTTGAAACCATGTACAGTCCCAAGTAGT
Source organism: Catalaphyllia jardinei (assembly GCA_022496165.2). Taxonomy (NCBI): domain Eukaryota; kingdom Metazoa; phylum Cnidaria; class Anthozoa; order Scleractinia; family Caryophylliidae; genus Catalaphyllia; species Catalaphyllia jardinei. Next base: position 28,456,918 of record CM042747.1, read on the forward strand.
GAATACAACCACCTGAGTGGGAGAGAAAATGGCGTCATTAAAACAATAAGCAGGGAGAATAGCAACGAGAAGAGTCCTAACGGAGACGCGAATAACAATGTTAAGCCCAATATTGTCAAGATACAAGTGGAGAAAGATGGAGAAGGGAACATTTCTTCTATGGCTAATGCCAGCAAAACAACTCACTCCTCAGCCCAATGGTCGAGAACAAGTGTTCTCGCGAAGCTAATGAACAGAAAAATGGGTCCCAGAAGAAAGCAAAGCATTGTCCCTCGTGTGGCGAAAAGAAGATCGAACGTTTATACAGAGAGCGTTAGTGGTAGCAATGGTATACCAGCGTCTGCAGCACAGTTTGAGAAGATAAGAATGGTTGTTGAAAGCTCTGTCCTTCGTGCACCAGTACGACAGAGGGTACGTTAAAATTATTGATAGTAGTTATATTGCCCAATTATACTTATACGAATTGATACCTTCCCCAGTTCCCTCCGAATTTTACATCGTACGTCTGAATACCTAAGTAGCAATGATAAGCCGAGGAAATCGTCACATAAACATTCTAATCGAAAGCAAATGTTTAATTTTACTCGTGTTATGTTACAATTCCGGACTTAAGTCGGTCTTCTTTTTACCTTCTACAACATCTTCAAGTCGGTAGACCAGGAGCTATGAAGGGCTTGCATGATCAGAATATCAAACTCTCTCTCCGAAAATCACCGAATATATATGAAAACTAGTATTGGGAATTTTAATCCTGATTGTCGGAATAAAGCGTTAAAATTAATTTTTAACGTGTTTTGTGATAGGCTGTGAATATCCAAGAGCTGCTGAATGGCCTCTCTTCCTGTTTGACTGAAGAAGAATTGGTCGCCATTTGCAAAGAGTGTTCCAAAACGTTACGGACCCTGGATGCGCTGGGAAGTTTGCGTAAGTGTAGATAACAAACGATAAAGCGTTCTTCTCAGGGCCGCAGGGGAAGGGGAGCCCAGGGGGGGGGGGGTCGGTTTATTTCTGATGAGAACTGGTTAATCACAAGGAGCCTCTCGCGCCACTCAGTGCTGGAAGCCAAGTGTACATGGTACTATAATAGTACTGTGATGGCTTTGCTTCTTTTTGACTGAGAATAGACGAATGTTTATTTGGTGAATGGCTAGAGTGCATGTAATATTTATGAATCGCTAACAGAGAGTGATGGATAGTTGACGTGAAGGAAAGATAGAGATAATTGTTTAAGAAATTGTGAAGAGGCTTCGGCAAATTTGAGAGCTTCAAAGGCATCTCATGCCTCCTGCGTTACTAGAGCGACGGTCAACCAATGCAGCTCAGGTTATTAATTTCTATAATTTGTTTCAGCTTCTTATGTGTCCTTGGAGACCGTGATCATCAACCCAAGCGGTACCATCAAGTTCAAGCACCTCAGCACAGGTGTGTAAACACTTCAAGTTAAGTTTGCGACACTTGGAAAGCGTTTAGTTCCCCGTTTGTTTACCGGGTTTAGATGTTCAGATGGAATATTATGTTGCTGGACGAAAGAGAGCTTGATCTCTAGGCGACTTGTCGGGTTGAACGCTTTTTTGACTGCGGCTATTTGCTTTCCTTGTCGTGATAGAAGATGAGCAACTTGGCATAATATGCTACGCTGTTCAACCTCGCCTAAGATCTTGCCAAGCAACCTCTCCTTTTTAACCGAACTCGTGAAAGAAATAAGCTTACTTCGAATTCTAGAACTAACCTATTCGCAATGAGACAAAGAGATAATAAAAACATAATCAGAAATGAAATTAGTTCAAGGACCAATATAAACAGCAAGAATCATCGGTTAAGATTCTTTTACGAGAATATCAATGAGCGCTTGTTTTCGCATTTACCACTCTTTCAAAACCTTAAAAAAACAAATATTGTATCTTATGAATGAAGATTTCCAACACAAACGAAGCCTTTATGGTAAATTTTTGTCAATAGTTTACACACCTACGAATTCCGTTTAACCTTATTACGCACGCTAGCTTAAGATTCATTACAATCACATTTGAAGTAGAATCTTGGATTTGCACAACAATAGGTCCGTGCTGGTTTGAGCTAAATCGGTCTTACTGTTTTCCCCTGAGGTGTTTTGTTCACTCTCAATTTGTACAAAACAATAGCGAAGACTCTTTTAAGCGTTGCTTGATAGTTCGTGCTCATGTCGATGGTACAAAATCAAGAAGTATTTTTCTCGTTGTTTAAAAGTGGAGCTACTTTTCAAAGGAGTTAAGTGGTGAGAAGAACACATGCTTCAGAAGTAACTGTGTATCAGCTCAGATCATTTGTACATTTGTTAGATTTGGAGTGAGTGTATTGACCTTAGCATTTAACAGCCAATCAACACACTTTTGTTTTCATTAACACATTATTCATTGCCACTGCTTTTAGTGGCGTGTTTGCCCATCCGTTGGTAAACATTTTAAAGAGGTTCCTCTTGTTTTGTATATTCATTAAGTGTAAGGGTGTTGATACTTCATTTACTACATTATGCACACCTTTGGCCTGTATTACGGTAATTTTGAACTCTGACGCCATATTACCATAGCAAGGAACATTCTCCAAATTTAGCATTCTTCAAAATCGCTACCAGCTCCTCAAACAAGTTAGGCTATTTTTAACGTGCCTGAAATCAAGGTTGTCTTTTGTATAGCAAGAGGGATCAGCTGAAGAATTGTGTGCTAAAAATAACTTTCCTTGTGCACAAAGAGAGCACATTAAGAATGTATAAAGACAGCCCTTCCATTAGCGAGCTGGTAATTAGGTAGAATCCTCGTGCTTGCTGCAAACAAAGATTACTTCACGATGCTCTTACCACTGCCTTCTTCGCTGATTTCTTTCTAATAACCTGCACCCAAGCACTGCCAAGAAAATCTCTAGTTACGTAGTTACATTACTACGGACGAAATTTTGTATCTAGGCTGTGTTTTGATTCTAACTAATGTTTTTATATTCTTCAAATCCGGCCTAATGTTGTGCTTTCTCTAGTCTCGTTTCGTGGATATTCTGTGCAGGTTCTGAGAGGGCCCGCAATTTGTGAAGCTCAGAATGTCTTCAGTTTGCTACAAAAATATATATATATAAATTTATTTAACATCCATTTACCATCAAAACCATTAACTATTCAGCTTCGTCATTTCAACTGTTGCAGCGTTTTTGTGTCTGGTAAGAGGCTTATATGATATTACTATGTACTGGAAACTGGATCATTGGATAATGCAATTCCAGAGTTTTCATTGGCTCAACCATCATGGGTTATGAGCCATTATACCATGCTCTACAAATATGGTAGCAAACGCGTGCATTTTTGGGGTCTTTTTACATTTATTTTACTTTAGTTTTCTATATTTTGGGGGCATTTTTAATTGTTCCACCTTTTTAATTGTTGGACATGAGATAATTCTAGCCAACTGGGCACTACGCGCCTCGTTGCCTATCTTCCATCTCATATCCAACGCGCGCTTGTGGAATAATTGCCAAATTATTATTCAAATTTCATACACTGTACAAATTCCGATTTTTTGATTGGTTGATTTGTACCACGTGACACAGGGTTGTGACGAAACAACCTCCTTGACGTCATTATTGTGGTGTAATTGCCGTGGTGTAAATTCAATACATCACTGTCATTACACCATGGCTTCGGCTGACTGAAAGTTTGACGATTTTTGTTTGCAGTGTATTCAATTTGAATAATAAAAATGTTAACGCACTCATTTACCTGCACTCGTTCACTAACAATGAACTCGTGCAGGTAAATTCCGATAATTTACTCGCTGAGTGTGTTAACCTGTAACTAGACAATGTAAAGAGGTTTTTAAAATTCTTAACCTTGTTTAAGGTTGTGATGTCATAGAGGGAGCTTACAGTGGGGGATCCAGACCTTGAGCTAAGGGGGGCCCCGGTCTTGATTTACTTGCCCTGCTGGCCTTTTTCCCTTCTGTCATTTCTTCTTTTTTTTAGCCAAAATAAGGGGGGCCCCGGGCCACCCCGGGCCCCTTCCCTAGATCCGCCACTGGCTTATCAAGCGTTTCATTGTTTATGTTGACGCTTGTTTTGTAGGAGTTTCTATTGATGACCTGTTTCTGGCTCCAGAATACTCTAACAAATTTGCATCCGAAAAGGTAAGAAGATTATACTAATTGTTGAGACAAGCTCTTTGACAGTAATAGCTACATGGTGTGATACTCTCGGCTTTTTTATAAACACACTCGAACAAAACCCTTCAGGGAGAGACCCGAATAGAGCTGGGTTGCTGTACATGAGACTGAATAGTTGTGTATAAAATCAGGACTGAATTGTCCTTGAAGACAAACTGTTTGTGTTGTGGATATATAGTAGTTTGTACTTTCACGTGGACCCAATGATGTCGATATCCGTATAACAAAGACTTGTTTGTATTAGGAAGAAGAGTATAATAATTTCTCCTTACCTTGTGAACCGAGAGAACTTCCATGGCAAAAAATTGTTGTAAGATGCAGCAACGATATATCCGGAAAGAAAGATTCAACATTTATCGACTTATCATGCAATAAAAAGCTATATAATAAAAGAATTAAAAGGTTTAGTAATGCCTTCGAGGCAACCGCAATTGAAAGGCATCCCCTTTGGTTGAGGTCACCTATGACTTTGTTGTGACATATCAGTGGAAACTATCGTATTGACCAATGCCACTGCAGGAACTTCGAAACGCACGGCAAAAGAGCCATTGAGAAATTCAGGGCCCAGGGGCCCGTTTCTCGAAAGACCCGGTAACTTAACGGGCCTGAGATCATATTTTGAAATCAAATTAGTCTCGAGAAAAGTAGGGATTGTTCTGACCTCTAATGAAGTCCATTTTGTTTCTTTGGCTGATAACTTTATTGCAACACTTTGAAAACTTTTGAAACTCTCGTCCTAATGGGAAACAAAACAGTTTAACGGGCCCGGTAATTTCCGGGAGCTTCGAGAAACGGGCCCCGGGATTGAAGATTAATTCGTATCAAGTCGGAAACGACTAACACCATGTGGTAGATAATTATGTTGTTAGACCATGTGTGATATGATCAAGATCAATGACGTTTCTTTGCATCAACGCAAAGTCAATTTAGCGTGCTTTTCATCCGGCTCACTGTCGGTGAAGTCGTCAGCAAAACTGAACCAACAACTTGTGGACCAAGGTATGTGTTTTGTTTTTTATGGGCCGTTTGCAAATCATTTTAAATATAAGGAGAACTGTTTGCTGTGTTCCTTTTACGTATCTTCTGAGTTGGGTGAATTGGGTCGAAAGCGGCCAAATCAACTGAAAGCACACATCGTTCAATCACTGCCGTTGTGTTATGAAGCGGTCTCCTTGCCAACTGCCAGTTAAACTCATCAGTCGATATTGTCTTATAATTTTCGCTCTCGCTTTAGTTAGTGAAAAAGTTTTCTCAGTGAACTAAACTGCCTATTTTGTGGAAAATATCTCCGTCTTTCTAAGATATTGCTCAGTACTAATTTTCTAATGGGTAAGTTTTTGGCGTCAACTCTTAAACCTCATGATGCATTTAGCAAACTTGTATTCCCACTGTTTTTCCACTCAGCTACACACAGAATACTCTCAAAAGAGCTGTGGCATTCAGTTTTCAAACCTTGTGTCGTACTAATACACATGATCAGTCTCGTGAGGTTTAGTTTAGCACAGTTTGTCATGTTACTTCGTGCGTTAGCAGACATCTTAAAGACCTAGTTAGATTTCTCAACGTTTGAACAATTTATAACTGCACAAACTTTTGCCCACCTTTGATACAATGGCAAACACATTGACTCATTTCCTTAGTCAATGTACTTTGCGTTGTTTCCAAACATTCGGTGCTTCATGTATTAAATAAAACAGAACGTATAAAACCTTACTGATCCAGTCAAGGTCTGCGATATGCAATTCATATTCATGTGACATTTGTTTTCACAAAATAACAAATTTAAAAGAGCTAGCGGGTCCCTGTACAAGAGTTGTATTGTCAGTTGTAATGACTGTGCCAACCCACGGATAATAAACGCTAATCTCTAAGGACTTCAGAATGTTTACAGTTTTTGCATGAAAAGCCTTTGGGAAGCTTACGTTTTGAACCTGTAACTAACAACAAACACCGCCCCACGAGCCCGATTAGAATGCAGGAGGTATATATGCTCATATTAAGTACACTAATGGGTCATTTATCACTCTTCTCTATAGTATGTCTCTTTGGGAGTTTTCTGTCTGACAGTATTTTAGCAAACCAATGTCAATCCATTATGACATTGTAATAAACTGGAACAGGCTTGCATGTTTTTCCGTATTTTTGTAGTTCGTAATTCAAAGTTTGTTTGATCCCACCTTGGTAACACACTACTCCATCGTCTCTTAGCTGTCAGGTATTCACGGAGATTTTACTGAAATTGCTTCAAAAGTCCCTAAACAAGTAACTGAATGCTGGATGTGATGTCTTCCTTAGCTTTACAAAGAAATTTTCAGGAGGAATTGGAGTATTTAAGAAAAGACGCCGCAACAGTGGCTAACAGCGTTGGCCACTGTTACGGTTGAAAGGGTAACACGGTTGTAAGGTTTTCAGTCTGTTTGTCTACGATCTTCCATGTCGCCGTGTGATGAATTTGATGATTGTGGTGACAAGCTAAATAGGGCAAAATCTGACAGTTGCTATGTGACTGTCCTTTCAAGACTTTTGTCACAACTGAACGGTACAGTCGAACAGATCCTTGTTGTAATCGGACTCTTGGTCAATTTGACTTCACGTCAGTAATCTTTCTAAATAGCCTGCTATCTCTCAAATCCACTTTTTTCCGGCCCCAAGGATTTCCGCTTGCGTTCGCACAGAAAGTTTCTCTTCTAACTGAACTAAAGCGACAACTACACGAAGGTGTCTAACAGAGTCATGCGAAATGGTTTGAACGAATTCTACAAAACAAGCGAAGCTCTTGGCTACAGCCGATGTTAGATCATTGCAGAGGCGTCTTTCCTTAGTCGACAGAACAATTTAACAAAGTGTCAGAAATTTCACAGCTAGAGTATTTGATCGCTTCAAGGTCAAAGAAAACTTAATGTGTAGACGCATGTAGATGGAAAACAGTCAAATTAAACCCCAGACAACTTAGTCAAGTGTTGAAGCGAAAGTGAAATACTCATTTTGTTCAATAACTCGACAGTAGTCTTGATTAGTAACTTTGCTTTTTCAGGGGTGCAACGTTTTAAATTCTTACGACAATCGTTCTGTAATTGCTAATGAATGTAATGAATCCCTGCTTCAGTTTCTTCAGTTTCTTTTAGCTCAAACATTTCACCGTGCCAATTATATTTCATGCTTTTTGAAAAAGAGGGAGACATGGTGGCTTCATGGTTGAAGGCGGCGCAATACGAGATACAAAAGCCCTGAACTTTTCGCGAAACATGCGATGTTTCGTTGCAAGTTTTGGTCGATGTTTCGAGTTTTGCAACTTGGGTGATAAACTTGTCGCGCAACAAAAACATTTGCTGCGGGTTGAAGAAATTATGATGCAGTACACTGATTGGTTGATTTGCTTGGTGTGGATCCAAGACAAGTCGGAAGTTTGATGAAAAACGAGTAACAAAGACAAAATTTGTGGCTCCGAGTGGACCCGCCCTCTACTTTTCGCAACAGCTTTCTTCAACCCGCATCAAAAATATTTGTTGCGCGACAAGTTGATCACTTAAGGTGAAAAACGCGGAACATCGAACCAAATCTTGCAACTAAACAATGTTGCGCGACAAGTTCAGGACTTTTGTATCTCGTATTTCGCCGCCTTTAGTGTGCTGGACTCTGGAGCGAGCGGTCCGGGTTCGAGCCCTGGGGGACATTGTGTTGTGTTCTTGGCAAGACACTTAACTCTCACAGTGCTTCTTTCCACCCAGGTGTATAAATGAGTCCAGGCGAATTTAACTGATGCTGGGGGATAATCCTGCGATGAACTAGCATCCCTACCTTTCCCTTAACGTTTTGCAAAATAACAATTTTTTTTCTCGTCGCCCGCAAAATTTACAAGAGAAGTAAACTCAGACATTATTGTGCTGAATGCAAAAGGTTCTTAATGACAATTTAAGCTGTATCTATTCGTACAATAAACGCAATACAGACTATACGGTCTGACAATGGCTTTTAATTACTGCTATGACGTCACTGTATATACAGAAGCTTGCATTCAGCTGAAGGGATTTTAAGTGCAAGTGCCTGACGTCATCGGCGCACGGAACTTTGTGTGGTCAAAGAAAATGGCTGCTTATCTAACGCACAAAGTTTTGGTTGTATAAATAAGAATAGTAAAGAAGATCGACTGCAATTAAGTAATCCCGTCGACGCAAGAAGCCTTTGTATGCTTAAAGAAATTCTCTAGACTCATGGCTCGTTAGTACGAGTACTTGTGGAGGAGTAGGGCTTAACGTGTGGATTCGACACCTGTGGGTGCTCAGTTGTTACAAGGCAGCTATAAAACAAACTGGTGGCTTTGTGCGGTGTAGAGGTTTGGGCACAAGCTTGTTGCAGTTGATAACAATTTGAATGGATGGGCTTTTAGCTGTGGAAGCAAATTGGCAGGTATATAAGTCATTGAAAATGAAGCTGTGTAGCGTTTCTTTCTATCTTTGTGACTCACAATTGCATTAAGGACGTTCGCGCTAATTGTTTCTGCGCATCCTTAATGCGCACGCAAATTGGATTTAACGATCTTGGACGTTCGGTGACCCCTACTTTTCTTTTCAGAAAGAGATTTTATTTACAATTATCTCCACTTTGTCCAAAAATGAACAAAAAAATCAATGTGGGAAGTTAAAAGATATTCAAGATTTCTCTCCACGGGACTTGGAAACCTGCCATCCTGCGGCTGCAAGGCGCGTGAAACTATGGTCGCTAAATGCGAACCTCAACAGTTAACTAAATTAACTTGATAGGTCGCTTAAACAAAGTTTGGTAGAGAACATTTCACTTCAAAGATCCAATTGCAATATTTTCGGCTTACAGACACTGTGGCCTTATTTGCTAAGAAGCCCGATTTTTTCAGATTTAGGGTGTTCTTCCGGGCATGTTCTCTCCAAAACGAAGTAGTTGACCCCCATCTTTCAATGGTAAAATTTTCACTGAGAAAAAGTCAATGTTTGAAAGTTTTCGCGCGAACGTCCTTAAGTTTCAGCTATGCGCTATTTGGAATCTTTAAAAAGAAAAAAACGCCAGCCCTGAGCTCGATCAGTACCGGGTTTCTCATTACGATATCAATATAAAGTCGTACTTATAAGACACAGTAAGACAGGAGAATTTGGCAACTGATCGGCGACTGTAACTTGTCATTGAACAGCCTACTTCTCTTATAAAGTATTTAATAGGGATACAAGGAGGTTAGCGTGCTAGACACCGGGTTTTTAAGGCTGGGTAACATTTTCAGGCGTTCATGATCAAAGGTAGAGTGGTTTTGAAATGTAACCAGAAGAAAACAGATCTTTGTGATGCTTTAGATAGTCGTTCTTTTGTTCCAGCTGGTCGCGCATTAAGTTTTCCTTTTCTTTGTGTCATCAAAAAGCATCAATGTGCACCAGGACAATAGAAGCCCTCCAGGCGTCAGCTAAAAATATTTTGCTTTCAAGAGTTCGAAACAGCCGAACATACGGGAAGAACCATTTCTTCCTATCTGTTTCAACTGCGAACTTAAAAGTTTGGATGTACGTTCAGTCAGGAACAGATTTCTTACACTGGACCTAGGATTTTATGGGATTGTTTACTCGCACAACGAAACCATCAAATTTACATGATTTATTACACTTGACTTGTTTGTCTGTTTGACTGGTCGACGCGTCCGTTTAGGAGTTCTGGAAGTTTTAAAGTGATGTTACTATCTCTTGAGATCTTTTGACGCATACTACGAAGCTTTACCTTTTAAATATCAGCTTTTGTGGTAAGTGAACAGAAATCTTTACTTTCTTACACGTGTCTTGCCCTATTAAAAGAACAACCGGCGATTCTTTTGTAAACGTTATGCCATGTTTTACCATCCTGTTGATGTTGTTAACATAACGTTGACTTAGAAAGTGGTCGAGAAATCCTTAAGTGGTCAGCCACTTTACAGTGCAGTTAACATTTCGGTTACGGTATGTCGTCAGTTTTAGTATGCCACGATATCAGTTACTTGTGTGTTATTCATAAATAATGCAACGTCTCTTATTCAAAATACCGTAGTAGAACTCTTTATGTCTTTGGGGAAATAATATCACTTCTGTCTTCCCTTTCTCGCTTGGGTGTAAATTTCGCTAACAATGAATTTTGAGACTGATATCATCGGAATCTTGACTTTCGTAACTTGCATTAATTGAAATATTCGTTGAGATGTTTAGTGTCGGGAACTTTCAATATAATTTACTTGAGTGCGTTGTTTCGTCAACTGTCTCGTTGTCTTTATCACTTTGCTAGCAAAACAGCAACTATTGCTTTTCGTTCTTTTTTTGACGGACTTGGCGAAGTTAGTGTTTTTTTTCCTTCTGCAATTGTTTCGCTTATCAATTTGCTTTTGTTTTGTCTCATACCACATCCGCCGTCTCTCTTCATCACGGGATGACAAAACATTCCCTGAGGTATTCTAAAAGTGCTAATCAGAAGTACTCAACACAAAAGAGGTTTTATTGCCGCCTTCAAGTGTTATGGGGTCATAAGCAGCGTCCCCTCAACAGCAGCCTCGTAATTCATTTTTTCCCCCTCATACACCATGCCTCTTACACACAGTGAATTCCACGGGCATTTTAGTAATCATAAAAGTTCAATCGCCTTTCTTGGTATCAACGTTGTTTGTTCGTATATCGACGGTTAATGAATTAATTTGCAGCTAATTGGTTTCTCTCTAGAAATTTGTAAATTAAAACGACTTAAATTATTGACCTCTTAAAAATATATGGCTCTCTTTGTAAGCGTATTGCGTGTGAGAATCTGCTATCTTTTGTTCGTAATTTTGGTTGTTCAATATACTCCTATTTTCATCCTGTAATTTCTGGTGTCCGCTGGAGTGTAACATTACTAAAATATCAAGTCTATAATTCTAACGGACGCTTTCAATACAGAAGTCAAAACAAATAATATCGAAGCACAGTGTGAACCATGGTCGGCGGTGATTTTGTTCAGCCACGCGATAATGGCCGAGACCCAATCCCCTTCGTTCGTACACCGCGGCTGCCAGTGTGCAAGGCATTGTTGGCGGTTTGTTCGCCATTTTCCTCGTTCTGCAAACCTTGGTTAAACTTATCAAAATGTGGCAGAAGAATCACCATAAATTTCTCGCCTTTCAGAGCCTCTACTGTTCATTGGAAAATAACTTACATGTAGCTTGTCTCAATATGTCTTGTATAAAGGGAAGGATAAAGGGAAATGTTTAATCATCGGCCGTCTTAAAGGCCTTTTTTCGTCTCCTGATCCTTCATGATGTTTAGCATTTGTTGTCTATTATTCTGTATCTGGATTGCATTATGTATCAATTAACCAGCCTCAAACCTTTGTAGCGCTCAAAAGCGAAGCAAAGCAATTCAGGACTTAACGAAGCAAATTAATGCTACTTTGGAACTGGTGTTGCTGACTCTGTCTCTCACAGAAAATTGTAAGACTCGGAGGATCATTGAATTTCAAAACAGTGAAAGCATCCGTTTGTTTTTCTTAATCAAATATACTCTTTGTTCAGCTACGTACTTTTTCTTTCCTTTTTTTTGTTTTATTTTATTTTTAGAATAATAATAATAATAATAATCATCATCATTGCCTGTATCCCCGTCTGGGGCAAAGGCCACTAAGAAGCACCCTCCAGTCATCACGGTCCTGAGCCAGTATAAATTAATTATTTATTTTAAGTAATTCATTTTATACTTCATGCTGTCCCCATAATTCGAATGATATACCCTATATTGCCAGGAAGCCTACAGTTCACAAGTTCCCGGCCTCTGTATGGGCTTCCTTGTCATTACCTTGTCATTGGACTGATATGACAATTACGCTAGAGCCTATTTTCTCTTTCGCATAACCCGAATTTTATCTTGAAGAAATAGCTACGTACAAAGTCGTAGGTAATGGTCGTGTACTTATGGTCAGCTGAAAAAAATATGTTAGCTTGATTGCCACAGTTTGTCCTATGTTTTATTTTCTCGTTGCCTTGTTAACTTACGGCTTTTTCATTTTATCACAGACATGTGTTTTCAGCCTAGCTGCCACGCTGTGGTCAGCGGCTGACTGGCGGTTGACAGAGGCAGAGAAACCAGCATTAAGTCCCAGACTCCAAGAGCTGCTGGTATCTATGACAGACGATGCACAGGATGCCAGGCCAGGCTTACATGATGTGCTGCAAGTAAGTTAAACCCTAGCATGGTGTACTCTATTATCATTCGACGCATTACTTTTCCTTTTCGTTGGCCGAGAGCCCACCACGTGACCTGCAAATAACTGCCAATAAATGCGGCTCTGCCTCGGTGTAGGAACTGTGAAACTCACAAGTGACTTAAACAAAGAAAACAAAGAAGTCAACATAATAGACCCTAACCCTAACAATAGCTACAAAACAAAGAAAAAGGTCACAGGTTCTTACACCGACGTAAACCCATAAATGCGCAATAACGTCTCAATATACTTTTTCTGCAAATAATGTTCTGCTCGTGCGACGTAATAGTACCCACACTCTTCTGTGGAAAATGGCAGATGGCTTCCCTGACCTGTCAGCAAATCATTTTTAGATATCAAAACAAATTGCTGAAAGACTAAGTCGGTAATCGAATGACAAAACAATTATTGAATTCGGTTATGGAAAAACATCGCAGACCAAATCACGGATATTTCGCTCAACCTCGTAAAATAATTGGGTGATATGTAATTACACTACACGTATATCACTTCTTGGAGGTACTTGACAAGGCTTTTTGCTGATAGTAACAACAAAATATGACAGGTTTCTTCTTGGCAAATGTCCTTGAAGCTCTAAGTCGTCTCGTTCAAAAACTGGTGTGCCAATGAAGAAAAGAAGGACCATTTTTTTAAGGAAGTTACAGTACAAACTTGCCCGTGAGCTTGGCTTGGAAAGAAGTTACGAAATCCGTGATGTTCTGAGATTATTTGCTGCCCATCACAAGTCCAGTTACAAAGTTATATTTGATAACAAAAAAACTGTCACACTGTCGCACTATTATATTTCTCTTCTCTGCCGTTTGTAACGCAACATTTTTGTTTCTCTTTTTTAAGACATGCGAATCCTTACAGAACGACGGTGATATGACGTCACGAGAAAGATGCCAGGCTTTGCTATGGGAGTACCAGGCTTCTGCGGCCATAGAAAAGGATGACGTGAGTAACCCGTGTAATGCGGTGATACCACCGTACCTCTTTAGTACGCTTTGCAGGCCTATCATGCTAGTTTGGTCAAGTCATGATTGGTATTTTGGAGAGACGCATTTCAGTCAAGATAGCCATGGCAATGAGAAGCGAGCTTGATATGCTTTCGAAGCTTTCCAAAAAGTACTTTAAACCAGGAAATGTATGTGACTCGGTAAAGAGGATCAGGGTTTCAATCTCGGGACTGAAAGGCCTTACACTAGATGCCTAACATTCTTTAATTCCTAAGGCCTACTCAAAAACAAATATTCCACCGATCTGAATTAATAAGAGGCATTATTTACTTTTCCTAGTCGTTCAAATAAACCACTCGATGAATCACTCAGTTAAAAATACGATGACCTTTTTAAACACTACTCGGGAAACCAGTTGACTAGAACTGACCTGAAACCAATTAATTCATTGAAATTCAAGGCCAGAAAGAGTTCTTTTGGCTGAATGCTTTCGGATAGAACTTGATGAGGGAAACGTAACATCCTTGACATGTTATATCTAGGCATGTATGTAAGTTACAAAGTAAAAGCAACTTAAGCGTGTAATCTGGGTAGTTTCAATCACGTAGCAATTACATTTTTAAACTATTATGTCGAAATTGTTTCTTCAATTCAATTCTCTCCTTTGTTTTTCCCATGTCGGTGCTTTTGCAAAACAGATTAAAACTCAATTTCCTTCGTTTTATTACCCTCGAGGCATTTTGAGTCCCCATTGTTTATTCGTCGAATGCGGTAAGCATTCTTTCAAATGCAAAACGGCTTCGTGTTTTTTTCATCGTGAGTTCGCTTTTGTTAAGAAGTAAGGAGCTAACACACAGATTTATGTTACGTAATTGAGAGTGAAACAATGTTGTACACGCAGCTATTTGAGAAAAAACTGTGAACTTTTTAACAGCCTATTGAAAGCAAAATAAACACGCCTTTATGAAGTGACATTCTCTGTTGGCGGTGATTAAGAATTATAGGTTTTCTTTCATGACTCAGTCCACTAAAATGTAAATATTTGTGTTTCTCGAGTGGTAATTAACAGTTAATATGGTAATCAGAACATTACTCCGCCATCGGCTAATCAACTCGAGATCACGCGACCAGCATACAAGTTTGCAAATTCTGTATTGCACGTGTGCGATGACACAATCAAAATTCGTCGCACCTATCATCACCTCGCAGAGGACTAAAGATTATTATTGTCTTCTCCAAAACAAGATGCACGACCGACTGAAATTGGTAAGTTGAAGCGCATTTCTCTACCTGTCATTCTCAGTCCTCAAAGTCGGCCGTAATGGCGGTGCTGTGTTCGTAGCACCTTATTACAAAAACGTGCCTAGTTGAAAAGTTTTGAAAAGTCAAAACTATTTCGAACAGCCTATTTAGGGAATTTCCAAAGTACAGCAGTTCACACAACTGCAGTGATTTTCAAATCCTTGAGTATTAAATACATTTTCGGATTGCTTTCTAAATCTCTTGTTTGTTTCTTTGGTTCCAATAGACACTGAAAATTATGATTTGTTTCGGAGGAGAAATAAGTACCCCACCGGTGTTATAAAGGGTATTATGTCCTTTATGTAACAATAAAACTGTACTGTGAGCTTTTTATGAAAACAGACATCCATGCAAGTCTTTGTTGAGGACGGTTTGGCAGATATAAAATAATCGTCTACCATGGTATCAACTCTTCAGTTAATCGCTTCTAAAACAATTATTTGCGTCGCATGAGTGATATGTTATCAGAATGATGTACTTTAGATGCTAACTACAAGAATGCTAAGAATTCACTTTATATTTTTCCTAATTACTCCTGTCTAACTTTAACCTATGTCCGTTTTTTCTATTCACATTGCACATTTACAGTACGGCAAGCCTTTAACAAGAAAAGCGTGAGGGAACGGGAAATTCATTTGGCTGCGGTTTACGTTAACAAAGGATTAATCAATCACTCAGATCACTGAAAGCGTGCAGCTATGTAAATTCAGTGGTCAACCTAAAGTTTATGTTATCAAATTCTTCCGAGAAGCTGCTATTATAGAAACCCAATCTATGTATCATTCACAAAATACTGATTTACAAACGTCAGTTGGAATTAAACTCTTGTTTGCTATGGGGCAAGAATCATGGAAACAGATTGGATTGCAACCTCCTATTTATATCTAACTACAACATACAGACCTGTTTAAGTAGGCGTTTTTGTCATGCGGCTTTTCAGGCAATTTATTCGGCAATCCGGTTTCGCAAAGTAGTAGCGATTTCGTGGCAACTTTCAGTATGAATTGGGCCTTTTCCCAGCGGTTTGCGTAAAGTGTACGTAAGTTCCATTTATCTAGTTTTGCTGCTCTGTGGCAAACAAAAATGTAACGTGGGAAAGACAAAGGCAATACTTTTTTGTATCGGTATTTGTTTTCCTTGGTCAGTGCCGCAAAAAAACAACGTTGACTGGATTATAAGGATTAAGGCGTGGATTTCAATTCCACGAGGAGGGAAGCAGATAGAGCACGTAATCAACCGCTTAAATCTTTTGAGAGAGATCGCAGACAAACGTCTTCTTTGAAGTCAGGCGTTAGTTCCGTGCGCCATGTTGGGACAAACCACTCTTAGGGGGTGACAGCAAAGCAGGTTTTGCGTTCCTCTCCAACTAGAAATCGTCTGTAAATCGGACCCAGATTCAAGCATGTTCAGAACAGTAGCGATTTCGTGGCGGCAAATCGCTAAAGCTCCATGTTCAAAGTCACCGAAAATGACTTATGACTGTAATTTAATATTTTATTTATCGATTTCTAAGCAACGTAGGTTGTAACGATAGCAGCATCCTTTTGTTTTTGAAGAAAGGCGACTTTTCTCGATTAGATAGTCCAAACATTTGTATATAGATATTAGCATTCTAAAATAGCGCAGTTTGACAACGTCTAGACAGAAAATCAGAGAGGAGAGACAGTGTTTCATCACAGTTCTAAACACCAATAGGAGAATTGAAAATACGACGCTCAGCAGGGTATTTTTAACAAACCTTTAGATGCTTGGAAATGTTTGGGAAAGTAAGTGTTGGAAATGCATTGTCTCGAGTGTTTGATATGTCGTCTCAATCGAGACTAAATCAAAGAGAGAAACCGGCTGAGGAATCACATTATTCACATTATAAGAGTCTATTAGGCTAGCTGACAATACATCTGCAAACACTGTCACAGTGCAGTAAAAATCTGCAAAACGGTTTCTAACAGAACAGCTTTGGCCGCTCTGCACACTGAGTAATCACGCTCATAGATGTACGGGCATTTAAGCAATATTTTGATAAATGTAAATATGGCTAACCCTCGTTGTTGTTGAGACGCCACTGAAAGAATTCCAAAAGTTACCCTATCAATCCCCAAGTCAACAACTCATCTTTTTAATTTATGTAATATTCAGAACATAGTGTTAAATAGTCTTGTCTTAGAACTCAGCTAGCTTTTAAAGTCATGAATCATTTGCTGAGTCTTAATGTCAGAGCAGATCCGCCAGTTAAGTGCAAAACGGGCAGGTGTTTTGCTGACGGAAAAATTCTGCTGAAGGGGAAATAAGACAAAATTTGCTGAAGAGCAGTAAAGAGGCATCGGTTGTGGAATGAAGCTAACTTTGTATGATTCTCGTTTTCTTTCCTCAAGACTACTAAGAAAAAAACAGCAGAGGAGGATAAGAAGCATCATGACACTCTGATGGGGTCGATCTCTGTGGCGGCTTCATTCAAAGGTTTCCTTAAACAAGTAAGTTATGTTTTCTTATCACTAAAATAATTCAAGGGATTTTTGTGAAAACACCTTTCCCTCTTGTAGAAAAAAATCAAATACTCCTCGTGTGGCAAATTCAAACTGGTAGGTCTTAGTCGTGTCCCCGATAACTGAGAGGAATTGCTTATTTGCGTCATTAAAGGTGGCCGCTGATTCTTTCCAGCTAATTTGAAGAAAATATATAAACAGCTAGTAAAGGTTTGATCGTGTTCTGTTAGAAGCTACAGTACTAAAATCAAAGAATGAATACGACTTCAGTTCTTTAATTAACACTGTAATAACAGCAAAATCAGAATCAATGGACACCAAAATCCGACTGATGTTTTTTTGTTGTTGTCGCTTTTTAAAAATCGCATTCTGTGCCCTAACGTCTAAGGTTTCGAGTAAAGGTCTGACACGCTTGGAAAAATGCAGCTGGATGAGTCAAGGTCTTCGTTAGTGGCCCTTTTCTATCTTTCTCAGACTCAGCTAAATTCTTATGGCGTGTTTACTTGAATTTGTCGAGGAAAGAAAGGAACTATTAACTGTTGTCTTGAAATAGTGGGGATGCTCAAGATTACTCAAGTACAAAGTATTTTAGGAAAATTTATTTTTCAAGATACTAGAAAAAAACAGCTCCAAGTGAAAATGCTCATTACAGATTTCGCTTGAATGGTCGTACATGGTAAAGCAATAACGAATTTATTTTTTAACAGAGTAGTAAACATCTATAGACATGAAAACGCAGCTACATTCAGAGGCGAACAGTACACTTCTACGACTTTTTTGAGATTTAAGTTTCTTTAATTTCCATCTTCAAAGTGAGTGTTCTCGGTAACTCTGAATGATTAAATGGTAAAAATTGAGATGTGTATTCTGATATCAATCACGTTCTATTTTTTTTGCATCTCTTATCAGCTGCCAAATGGACTTTCCGATTTTTAAGTAGTATCAGGTCGACGAAAGACCAGCTTCCGCAAGCTTATGCAGTCCAATTGTCTTGGCTCAATGACATGTGACATGTTAAAGTGTGACCCCGGAACTCAGCTCAGATTTACAGATAGTATCAAGGCAATTTTATCTTTATCGTGGTCTCTATATTTCGGTGCTTGTCTAATTCGCTTCCTCTGAGCCAGGCTACGTCCGTTTATCAAAGCTTAATGGACAATGAAAAAAAATAAACCAAAAATCCTGAGATCTGTTTTCCTCAGTCATTTCTTTGTGATTTAGCTATTTATCCGTTGACAGACCATTCACGATTATGATTCTGATCTCAAATTGAAAATAGAATGTGAAAGTTGTTTGGGTGAAGAGATGAGAAATTAACAACTTGAGAGCAATAAACCTAGTTTTATGGTCTCTTATCTGCCTTTATCGGGGCAGAAAAAACGCTGGATTCGAAAATTATACAAATAAAAATTTGCTCGAATCACACTTTTTCAAGAGCAGAAGGGTTTTCTGACAGCGTTATAAATGCACCGACCTTCAAAACCGTGTGCGCCAAGTCATTCGACAAACCTAATCGCCATGCGACCGTTGTTTAACGTTTTAGTTATAACCTTGGCACTACAGTGAATTATAAAACTAGTTTCATTATCCAATTTTTGAAAGAAAATCAAATATTGTTCATTGTTTTAACAAAACACGACAGCTGGTGGAGCAAGTGTGTGGTCTTGGGACAGTAGGGGTATCTAAATAATGTAGAAAGTTCACTTTTTCAATAGATTTTTCAAAAAGAAGTATCTAAAATCACTTGTTTTGTTTTTAAATTGTAAATCTTGTAATGGCAAGGGACTGGTTGCAGTTCATTTTGTTGATTGCATACTGGCTCAGTGTAGCAATCGGTTTTGTTTGTTGAATTTTACAATCCGTCTTTTCATTTAAATGTTTGTCTAACTCAAGATTTGTGTCAAATTGAAATGAACCAACTTGTCAAAACATTTTCAAACTTCCGCAGGGGACATGTTCTTTCATACGAGTGATCAGATATAACTTTTACAAATACTCTCCAATTTGCTCGGTGTTTTCTCAGGTGTTCCTAATTTTCGAGTGAAACACCCTTCATATGTATATTTTTTTGAAGCATACTATGCTTAAGTGAAAATTTTTCTGTGGGCATCACGTAACCTAAATAAACTTTCAAGGTTTACGTATGTGGGTCTCTTAATTCACGACTTTCTTCTGGTGCAAACTTTTACAGACTGTAAGGTAAGACTCAAGTTGACTTAAGTTAAATCTCGTATCTATCTAATGAGATTGTGTAAAAGATGTTCTTTGCTATGGTCGTGTTATTAACATTCTCTGATTCCTCTTTCAGAACGTTCACTATCTTACCACTTCTTTCGACGTCCGGTTTACACGAATTTTGATGTTTTGTAAAAAATTCGCCCGCAATTCCAAACTCTTCGAATTCTTCTCAGAATTTTAGACTCGTGCGCCGAGAAACGACAATATACTTTAATTAACGCTATCTCAGATTCGTGGCGTAATAGCGATTACAGTTTCACTTCAAAGCCACTGGTTTAATAAACAGGCGTGCGCCAAAATAAATGACGAATAGCATAACATTAAATCGTCGCAGCAATCATTTAGTTTTTCTGTTCCCGTTGCCTTTGTTTGCAACCGTTAACTTTCAGGAGTAGACATTCGTTCTCACCGTCTTAACAATCCAAGCCGGGTGATTTCTTCTTCCTCTGCAAAAAAAAAACCTCTACGCTGCGGGAACGCAATCGACTCTTAAACGCAAAATTAATTTCTTTAACAAACCAAACATGCCAGTTGCATCGAAAGGGACGGAATTATAGTTATCACGTATTATCGTTATCATAAGGTGTGAGAAACTTTATTTCTTTATTTTTGTTTTTCCAGACAGCAAAACCTCAAGAAAGGAATCCCTTTGTGAAGAATCAAAATAATCAAGAACCGTCCAGTAATGTCGATTGGAAGCCCGCTAGAGAATTGTTAACAAACAAAACAATTCCCAAGTCAAAAGAAGTAAAAATGGAGAAGAATAATGTCGCAGACGATTTGCAAAAGTTGAACGTCGCCTCCAGCATCTCTTGGAAAGGCGATAGGGAAACTCCGTCATCTGATTGTACAAATGAGAGGCCTATCACTGCAAGTGATGCAAAAAACAACCAAGACAACTCCATGGAACGAAACCTGGGCTGTTCCTTGACTGAGGACCAAAAAGTACAGCTTTTATCTCTTCTCGCATCCGTCAACCTGAAAAAGAACCCTTTCTCTGCTGGTGAGAACTATCAAAAAAGCGAGGAATCGAAAACGCTAGGAGAGGAGCAACCCATTAAGCCTCCTTCGCCTTCCTTGTATGCCTTTCCACACTACGACCAATCCAAAGCCCAAATGATGTTCAGCCCTATAACGCCAGCTGGGCGTTCTGCCTCTCCAAGCGTGCATTCTGATGTAAGTGACAACCAAATGCCTTCCGTCCCTAATGCCACATTTGTGCCTATCGCCGTTCCTGTCCCCAGTGTGGCTCCTTTACCAATGTCCCCTTTCTGGTATATGCCCCAGGGAGGAATGATGCCCTATCCTCAACAAGGCATGTCCCCTATGTCTTATGTTTCTAATGATGCGTCCGCGACTTCGGGTCATTCAGTGGTGTCAACAGATTGCGATCTGAGTGCGTCCTCTGCTATCAACCCGCGACCAAAGAAGACAAGCAATGCAATATCAAGGTTTGATAAATCGGAAAGTTCGAACTCAGACGCAA
>CM042747.1:28477778-28480278 GCA_022496165.2 Catalaphyllia jardinei
TGCAATATCAAGGTTTGATAAATCGGAAAGTTCGAACTCAGACGCAAAACAGCAAGCGAGGCGTTCCCCTGCTCAACAGAACAGCAAGGGATCCAAGCTTCCTCGTCCTATTTGGCAAACACCAATTGCGAAGAGCAGATCAACTCCACTTGAATCACATGTAAACTCCAATGTTGTTCGACGAGGAGTACCGATAACTAGTGAATCCAACGAACATAGCGAAGAGATCAAACCAGTTCGTGCGAGAACTCCTTCTCCCTCCTTGGGAAGACGAGTGTCTCCTAGAGAGGCGACTCCTCCTCGCTCCCAAACGCCTCCCGTGTATTGGAGGAGAGAGGGGCTGAACTTGTCATCCAATGAGAAACCTCGTACGCGAGTATCAACGGGTTCCTGTCCAAACTGGCGACCCACGAGCCCATCTACCTCACAGGATGGACGGAGAAGATCAAGCTCGTCCCTGTCAGGATCGAGACCAAACAGTCCTGTGCAGAGACCCAGCATCCATAGCAGACCATCCAGCCCCGCAGGATCACGATCTAATAGTCCTGTTTCCATGCTTGTTTCGAAGTTCGAGCAAATGTCTCAAGAGTCTGTAGACAACTCTCCAAGGTCTCGTTCTAACTCCGTGACGTCCATGATATCAAGATTTGGTTCTTCCTCTCTGGTACCTGAAGATCGCATTGTCAAGGGGCAATTTAAGCCCAACCATTCAGCCTCAGCTTCCCAACCTGCTTCTAAGACTGGTCCTTTTCGTCCGTCGTCGAAGCGTGATGAAGCACATCCCGCACCAGATCATGCACCGTCAGTTTCGCGGCTTGGTATTCCTACATCGTGTCGCGATAAAACTAGGACAAGTGAGTCATCAGACGACAGCGGGCGGTCATCACTCAGCAGTTCTGCTGATTCCCGCGAAGTTCAACGCAGTGGATCAGATACAGGTTCGACTGACGGCAGACAAAGCATGCTTTCTGTCGAAGGTCGGAATCGCCTGTCATCTTCCCAAGGAAGCCTTGACATTCAGAATGAATCCACTGTCGATATAAGTCACGAGCCCAGAATACGGCTGTTAGAGAACATAAGAAAATGGACGTCTCAAGAGAATATTATGAGGGACATTAGCTCATCAAATGCTCTTGGGAAGAGCGACCAAGAGATATCAGACCTTTCTTTGATTGACGATTGTTCCAATAAAACGAATAAAGCGGATGACAAATATAGTTCAAAGGTAACGAAAGATAGAGGCTTATCTGGCAATGTCTTTTCCACTCCTTTCCGGAGAGGTTCATCAAGTACTGATCTAAGAAATGAATATCTTATCAAGTCAAACCATACATACGAAAATTTGTCAAAACCCTGGGAAACCAAAGATGGCTCGTCAAACGAACTTGCTAGGAAATCGTCTCTTGATTCTGAACCAGTCCGCGAACAAGGGTCGCCCCGAGCAAAACCAAGAAATCCGTGCTTTCTTCCAGAAAGAGACTCTTCTATTCAATATTGCGATGTCAAAAGTCGTAAGGATTTCCTCCGGTCTCCGGCATCAAAAGCTCATAAGTTTGAGATCCCCGTGGATTTGGCAATTTTAGAAGCCACACCGCCAGCAGTTTCTAGCCCATTGAGTCCTGTAGGCGGAATAGATTTGCCACATGGTGGTGTGGATGGACCTGTTCTTTCTCCTACGTTTCCAGGATCACTAAAGGATTTTAAGCCATCAAACTACTTTACAAACGTCACTTTCAAATGCAGAGAAATGGAACCTGAGCGAGACACAAACTGTCTTACAAAGAGATCTTCCCGTGACAGTATAGAAGGTGTTAGCTCTGATACGGTCACTAATAGGAGAGATGCATCGGATAACTATGTGAAGCGATTCGAGAGAAAAATTCTCCGCAGCACGGGCGATATTGAGAACGAAGACTCTCTTCTAAGTTCCGCTGATGGTACAGCTGAAGGTTTAAACTGCGGGGACGCTAAAACTGCTGACAATGTCAGCCAAAATTCAACTCTGACTGGAAATCTGAACAGTAA
Organism: Catalaphyllia jardinei; assembly: GCA_022496165.2. NCBI lineage: Eukaryota > Metazoa > Cnidaria > Anthozoa > Scleractinia > Caryophylliidae > Catalaphyllia > Catalaphyllia jardinei. The sequence continues at coordinate 28,479,804 of CM042747.1, forward strand.
CATGGACACTAAAGGTAATCCTGGGCTTGGCTCAGGATCTTCTTCAGCAATCAACAGCTCGGCTGGTCTTTCTACAACCCAAGGGTCGTCAGCTACAACACTGGGGTCAGATGATTCCCAGAGCCCAAGAACGCGATCTAGAACCGATCAGATTGTGAGGTCAAAGCATCCATCAGGTGACAGTCCTTCTTTGAATGGCAATGCTTCCCCTTCTAGGAATCCTGCGTCACCAAAGACCCTAAGAAAACTAGTCGCAAACTCTATTCCTCAGACGCTTAATAATTCGCAAACCAGAACCTCGAGACCCAAACGACATTCACTACCCACTTCACAACCCATCGATGTTTTAGGAAACGGCGATTCTTTAAACCCTCCGGGGAGCAGTCCGCTGCCGAAAAGTTCATCGCAAACTAATTTATCATCTAGCCAAAAACAAGTCCACAAAAGCTGTTCACAGGACAACTTATCGGTACGT
>CM042747.1:28485278-28502502 GCA_022496165.2 Catalaphyllia jardinei
TTCAAAGCCGTTTGTCGAGAACGTTCGGTGACAAAGAATACCGTATTTGTTAATGTTATACTGGAGAAGGTGTCTTCAAAGAATGAAGTCAGTTATGCTCAAAAATAGGGTTTAACATGGAGATTTGTAAACTTCTTGAAAGGTACGATGCCAAGCTTAGGTTGGGTGGTTGTTTTGTCAAGGGCATATTTTAGGTGTTGTTTTGAAGGATAATGACAGTGCGATAAGATTAATTTAATTTTTCACGTTATACGTCACTGACAATTTATTGGTTCAAAAATTGTTGATGAATTTGGTCAATTTTATGATCCAAAACAGCGAAACAAACCTGGAAAATTTGCATAATTTTTTGCTGCCGCGGCTCATCCCAAGAGATTTGTTGAATCAGAAATCCATTTAACATTACAAAGGAAGCTCAGCGTCTGACGCACATAAATCATCATTTGCTGGACTATTTGTTTCTCACACACACTGTCTAAACAGCTTATTGCATGCCGGTCTTTTGCGTTATCAAGTGTTTTAGCAGTTTCCTATGGTGGTTTGCAATTATGCCACTTTTTTAAACACATTTTTTCTTATTTAGAAATAGCTTTGCTTTCCTCTGTCTTTCATAACTGGATTTGGGTGATTGAACAGCATCCTGATCGCCAAATACGGACGTTAATATTGCCACAGAGTTTGCATTTTCAGTCGTTACTTCATCTATGCACATGGAAAAAATAGGTACGACAGTCGAAGGTAATACGTTAACTTATGTACTAGGCAATATAGACTTGACTACCATATAACGCGGTGGTCCGGGTAACTTCAACAAAATCTTGTTATCTCTTAGTAACATCCCTTTCATTGTATTATAGCTGAGTATGTGCTGTCTTTGGCCGGAATGAGCGAGGAAAACTTCAAAGAGGCCATTACTGATCAGTACAATGATTTATATTGGGACGAGGACCTACTTCATGATATGTACGAGGCTGTCACGGGCGGAGAACAGAGTAGAAGGTTTGTCACATCATACTGAGCTTCTTGAGACCGTTAACCAAGATTTTCATTGTTTTCCCTTCATTCAACTTCACTCATGACTTCCATCTGTGAAAGGACGCCTTCTTGTTTTAAAATACGACACGTAGAGCATACCCAATACCAAGGTCTTTATCATATTTCTAGGTCTTAAAAGCGCACTTTTGCTAAGTAATTTAGAAAAGAGCTCCTTCCCAAAGTTCAGCAACATTAATGTGAAATTTATTTCACATCAAAATGGAGTTTCTTTTTGAGAATCTTTCACAACTGACAACTGAAAATACAATGTATAAGTAACTCTTTGCGAGCACAAAGTCAAGGTAAAACTCAATTCTGTTGGTGTTAGCGTTGGGTTATGGACTCACGCTACAACGGAGATGAGGAAGCCTTTTTTAAGGGTTATATCGTCTCAGTGAAATTAAAGTTCACAACATTTTACTCGAAGCATTTTTTGGGCTTTGTTAGGAATTTTATAGTGTGTAGAGTGTTTCAAGTTTTATTTATTTACGACAGAGACTTGGTTATTACTAGGCTGGCTTGCAAATAGCGAAGAGCTAATCGAGGCAAGCCAAACTGTACATAGAATAACTTAGCCATTGAAAACAATAAATGAACATTACATACAACAATAACAATAATAATGTGTAAAGAGCAGTACTAGGCAATAAGAATGTGTAAAGAGTGCACGTGATAGACCAATTTCGATATATTAAAATTCAGCCTCAAACAATAGACCTTAGAACGAGGCTCTGGGGAATAAACCTCACAAACTCTGTATTTATTCCCCAGAACCTCGTACTGAGGTCTATTGTTTTAGGCTAAATTTTAATATATCGAAATTGGTCTATTGTATTTCTTCTTTTTTGACAGCCCAACCTTACAATTCTCTGAGAGCACAGCAAGTGACATCAGCCCTCCGGTGTCTATCAACCTGTCACGTGAGGAATCCTGCCTGAGTTTAGAGCCTTTGTATTTTAACTCCATCTCCAGAAGCAGCAGTGAGAGGAGTGGAACTGGGCCGAAGGACATTCTCATGTCTCCGCTAGGAGAAGCTACTGAGTTTCTGCCCATCAAAGTTATCGCTCCCGAAATGCAAGCTGACTTCCAGGAATTGTTAACACCTATTTTTGAGGACTATCACAGAGTAATGGTGAGAACAAAAAAATACAGCAACAAATGTTTACGATGTATTTGAAATACTTTGTTAAGGAAAAATTAAATATTTTCGGCCAGTTTTGGAAAGTCCAGGCACTAGACTAGTTGGTAAATACAACAAGCTCTCCAAAATCCGAGCGGATGGGCGGGGCACCAATGTCATCCTCCAATACCGTTTTTACGGGGAACGTACACTGTCTATATCATGGAGTTACCTTGTTGAAACTGAGGCCAACACAAAGATTAAGAATATTTCGCATTTTCCCTATTATTTTTATGATGGTACTCAGAGAGAGAATTGGAGAGCTGGACACTACTATTGTATTGCCATGCACTCAGGCTCTTTCGTATGATGTTAGTGACGTTCTACCAATATAGACACTTTGCAGGACATGCTATAGAATATTTTTGTCCAGATGCGTATGACCAAACCATTAAAGTTTAGCCTAGAGTTGTCCAGTTCGTTGTTTGCAATCCGTGTCAATCTTCTCCATCCCTCGCCATTCTTGTTCCTTTATGGATTATTGTTATCTCTTTGGTGTTTTTCTATCGTAAGAAATAAATATTTTCAGGTTTCTTTCAATATAACGATTTTTCTACGGGGCCAAAATAACTCAAAAAGTACCGTGAATAAGCTGCTTTGTCCATTTTGTGATTCTGCCCACTTAGGGAGTCAAACTGGCGACGAGCGTGAAGGATTTGACGGAAAAGCTAGGGACTAAAATTATGGTAAGATACTAGCTTTGTAAGTAGAGTTATCGCTTGTATTTGGAAAGTAATCAATTCAGGAAGCTTGCACGTCTCGCGTAAACCAATGGGCTCTCAGATAGTGTCTTCTCAGCCAATCAGGACAAAGATGGTGTGCTTGTTGTCGAGTCAAAGCGAAGATGGTGTCTTCTTTCTCGGCAAATAAAGAGTAAAAATTACAAGCACTCGTGACTTGGCCTGGGAGACATCCCGTCATTGACACCTGTTTTGGGAGTCTACTGCATTGGCGCAGTCTTTAATTGAGTGCTGTAACACCAGTATCAAAGTAATGACTATAGCCAATCACAAAGGACATAGACAATCCAGTTAACCAATCAAAACTCAAGGGAATGGCATGTAGCGCGGGAAAACGCGTGACAGTGAGTCATGATTGGTTTTGGTTTTACTTGTGATTGGATAAAAAAAAGTGGCGCGAGTTTTTTTTTAACCAATCATGTAGCGTATACTTGATGCAAAACAAATTACTTTTCGACACCCAAACGAAAACCGCTCGATTTTCACTCACAGTTAACACTGCATTTCATTGCAAGTCGAATTAACTAAAGCTAAAAATGTATTTTTGGACAGATGTTACGTGAAATCCAGAACACAAGCCAGAGCTTAATCATTGTTTTTTTTTTCAGGAAATCTCTCAGCAGCTGATGCTGGAACGAAGAGCGAAGAAAAAGAGTATGAATTCCTACAACAAGATGGCGGATGTGGAGAATAAGAAAGGTGTGTGGGGCTAACTTTGTACTGTCTAACTTTGTAAGTCTGACTTGGATATCACGATACAAGACCATGCATAAACTACGGACATGTGTCTTGACTTAATTACAAATTCTCATGAAGAACCCCAAAAAAGCAACCCTGTACTGATCTCATGTATATGGTCTTTTTCAGATGTGAAAGACCTGGCGTCGAAACTGGTCAACGAAATCGAGGAATGCGATAAGAAAATTATTTACCTAAAAAATGTTCAACGACAATTAAGGGTGAGCATGATTTTTGTATTTACATTACTGAGAGAATGCCTAAACTAACATGCTCTGAACAATAACAACAAACAAATTACGAACGCGCTATAAGAGTAGTCTTCGACTAAACTATGTCATGTTCTCATACAAATATGTTAATTGTTTGCTATATATTTTTTTCAGAATGTGTACGCCGAGCGCTTTGGAATAGATACATCGCTACTGTATTCATTTCTTGAAAGGTAAACTGGAAGAGATTGTTCCTCTGATGTCTCAATTAAGAAACGCATGCAATTCTCCCTCCCGGGGGGGAGGACTCGCATATGAAAGGCCGGGGGATGTTTGTCGGAAATTTTGAATTAAACCCCTAAAGGAGACCGATCTGGGCGTGGCCAAAGCTTTTTTGACCCCTAAAAGATACCATGTTAAAACACTGACAAATACATATTTTTATATCTCTTCGCGTTGAACCCTTAACGACACCTTCACGGCTAAATGACCATCCCCGCCCCTTTCATATGCGGGTTGCCCCCCCCCCCATCCCCGGGGCAATTCCATCTCTCATGATCAGCAAGTAAATTGATTAGTGATATTTTTTGCGTACTTCTTCTCTCTTTGTAGCTATAACAAGAACTGTGTGACATTAGTGCCGGAGTTAAATAATACCTTTTTAACCTTTTCCCCGATATGGAATCAGAGGCTGAATGAAAGCACAGATATCGTGGATGAGTCACTAACTGGCCCCTCCCTTCAATCAGGCACCAAACTTGGCTTGTTCTCTTACCTCTTTGACAGGTGAATAAAACAGAATCTGTTTGATTAGATTTGGTCTTTTTGTTGTGCTTCACGACTGATCCTGGTACTAACACTGCACATGTTTTTTTTTTTATTTCAGACACGCCATGAGTCAGGCATATGTTCGTTATTTTCTTTACACCTTCCGTTACATTGCTACCGCTCAAGAATTGTTTACTTTCATCCGAGAAAAATGCTCAGCTTCTCTTAGGTAAGAACTGAGAACCGTAGATTATAACCTTCTGCTTTAAGGACGTTCGCGCGAAAATCTTCCAGGAAGATAATGAGTTACTTGTGCCAGAAATGCAAGAAAAAAAAATTGGGGGTCACCATCTTCGTTTCAGAGATAAAGCGCGTGGTTAACTATACTGGTTTCGAAAAAAATGTTCCATATGATTGAGCACGGTCTACAGGGGTTTATAGTTAAAATATCGAAGGTGAGTCAACGGAGACAAACGACATTAGTCATATTTTGTAGAAGTGGGTCAGTTGCGTAAATAGTTCCAAATTTTACTAACGGTTTCACAAAATTTAACCCTTTAAGAGGCGATTGAAACCGCCGCACAGATGCTCGAAGAGCTAATAAGAACGGAATTCGATGGTGCATTTTGCCAAAAATTCAAACTTCTAGTCGATAGATTTTCTTAATTTTTTCCCTAAACGTAGAAAATCAGTAGAGAAAATGATCCATCGAAACAAAATTGGGGTCACCGAACGTCCAAGATCGTTAAATCCAGGCAAAGCTCTAGCAATGGTCATCTGCCCTATCATTCGTTTATTGTATGACTTAGCGCGCGCTCATGCATGCCGTGGCATGTGAATTTGCGTGCGCAGTAAGGGTGCGCAGAAACGATAGCGCGAACGTCCTTAACTTAAAGTTATACTGTTGTGAACATTGATTTTTTTTTACAATGCCCTATGAGTTTGAGAAAGAGAGAATTCTTTTTGGGTATAACACGAATTTTATCAAATTGGAAATGACACAAAATCCGTATGCATAACTGACTGAAAATATTTTAGGTAAAAGTAGATGATATTTTGAATGTCAAGCGTCAGCCTTGTATCATATCAAGCCCCATCTTCCATCTAAATTGTACAGTCACAGCTTAAGTGGTGTCTATGTGCGTTAAGGACGGCCCAAACAGCGGTAAAGCCTGATTCCTGATACAACATTGATTTGAGGTATTAAATAAGATTTGTGTTTAACTTGTCAGAACGGACTCCACAGGCCAGGTGTATAACCATCAACTTCAGATCAGATATCGTGCTCTGGACTTGTTGTCTGAATGGATTGATGGTTACTATCAGTTTGACTTTAAAACAAATCCCAGTCTTATCAAAGAACTGCTTGCGTTTGTTAAAGATGAGGTAAGATCTCACTTCGTTCTTGTCTACTTCCCTACGTTTTGTCAACTTCCCTACGTTTTGTCTGCTTCCCTACGCCTTTTTCATATACAACGGCATCGCGGGTGCGTTACCGTGACCGTGGTCAGAGAAAGGAAACTCCGGACTTCAGTAACAACCAACCAGATTGCAGGACTCGTTACAGTGCCCTCTTAGAAAAAATAAATGTAGATATTATATCACAAACTTAACTTCCATGCAAGAGCCTTTAAGACAAGTTTTGGTCTGGGAAATTCAATCGTGTTAATCATTTCCTTTTTTACTTTTTTCCCAGTTGATTCTCGTGGACAGAAGCGAAAGAGGTCATTACTTGATGGAACTTATTGCAGAGAAACAGAAACGGGATTTAAATAATAACTCAGTGTCAGATGAACCCAGTGACTTCGTTGCTGTACTGCAGTTAGAGGATCCCCAAGGTATTGCAACGTTCGTGGACATCGTTAAATGTTTTCAAAAACAAAGTTAAAAATGTCTCAGTAGACGATGGATCATTAACATTCTTTTCCTCCCTTTCAGGTCTTAACCTGGTAGACGGCAAAAAAGACTCACCAAGAAAGGTATGTTCAACAAGAAAAAATTCAAATATCCCGAGCACATTAACATGACTACATCAAACTAGTGCGGTGAATTTTTCAGAGAGGGCACACTTAATTCCATTGGTAGTTTTTCTTTTGGAATCGAGGCCAACAACAGAAATATATCGTGACAATTTTACAAGACAGACAGATTGGAGTTCCCAGATTTGTAACGAAATTTGATTTCTTCGCAGCCAATGGGCAGCCGCAAGTCTAAGTCACCAGTGCAGTGCTTCCGAAGAGCCACGCCCGAGAAAGGAATGACATACAAACCAACCCTGTACCTCAAGGCTCTTTCAGTTCTGGACCACTCGTCACGAATCCTGGCCGAGCAACTTACACTTATACAACAGGTAAAATACTGCTCTCTTTTGACAGAATACGTTACATTATTGTTGCACGGCAGAATATCTCTCTTTCATTCTTCCCTGAGCGCTTACCACATGGCGTTTTACCAAGACCTCCAAGTGACTTCTATTCTTAAAATATTCAAAGCAAAGACATCTTTTAAAAGGGACGGTCTTTTTCGCGCGTGCCACGTCATTTTTAAGCTCGCGCACCGAGTCGAAAACTCAAGAAAATATAGAGCTGATGACCTTTGCGTTAACTTTGTGTGCGAATATTTTTGTTGGATGCTCGGTGACCCCCACTTTTTTTTCGGCAGATCACTTCCTTTTCTGATTCTTTCCATTATACAAAAAAAAAAAAAAAAAAATCTGTACGTGGGAAGTTTTAATTATTTCGCATATAGTATTCAAATAGGGTCGAATTTGTACATGGATACAGGTGTGCGTAACTTAGAAGTTGTATTTTTTTAAGGCTAATTCTAGCTGATTTAATGACATATGTAGCAAAGATCTATTAAATAGGCCTATATATGCTGTGTTAAGCACACATAACTTACATATGATTCTTCAACTTAAATATATGCCGATAGTAATGAATCCAACCAGAATCGCCTCGAGTGACTGGAAATCCTAGAAATGCCCTGGTCTGTGCTACGCCTTATCTTCAAAACGAGTTCGGTGATCCCCGACTTTTTTTACGTTTTTAATCTAATTTTATCATTTTCTACCTGCAGTCAAAGTTTTAAAAAAATCTGTACGTGGGACGTTTTTGGGCGCGAACGTCCTTAATATGCGGGCTGGGTGGAAATGTGAACGTTTTTACTCTGGCCTTGTCTCCCAAGATCTGTTCATTCTCACTTAATCCACCCGGCCCAATAGACACTTGAATGCACTTCACTGAATCGTATATATTTTATTCTGTTCCAGGATTTGTTCTTTCACATCCACCCGGTACATTTCCTTAACTCTCGTGCGCATGGCATTGGTGTTGGTCGGAGCCAGTCTCCCACCAGAGAACGCGACAGCATCTTTGGCTTCAGTACCGGAAGTCGACGTGTCAAAGAACTACCCGCCAGTTCCGGGGAGGTACCCATCCCTTGGGAGCAAAATATGTACGTCAGCGAGCCCAGCTCAGATGGTTATCTGGAACACCTCTTGGAGCATGCCCAAGACGTGTCCCTGTGGGTGGCTGTTGAGATTTGTAGTGCCTCTTCAATTAAGGTAATTGTATATCGGTTATTGACCAAGCGTGAGGTAAAGATGGCTGGATATTGACCAAGTTCTTTTTTGAATGTGTATGGACTGAGACGAAGTCGAGGTCCATAAACATGCAAAAAAAGAACGAGGTCAATATCCAGCCATCTTGACCTAACATGCTTGGTCAATAAAGGATTTACTATATGGAAAAAAAACACTATTTTTTTTGCGGGACACAGCATAATCCCGAGCCGGCAAGATAGCCAGATCTTGTCCGCTCGGGTAGCCAATCACAGCACAGGATTCGGTTTATCTTGCCTGCACACGGAGAAAACCATATATTTTAGACTATTTACTGAAATATGTGTCACGTAGTCCATAAAGTAACCGATTACCGAATGATATAGTTGCAAAAAAACCTTTCTGTGTTGTTGTGTTGTAGGCTCAACTCGCCCTTATTACCAAGTTTCTGAATGCTGCCCGGTTCTGCTGTGAGATTCGGAACTATAGCACTTGTATCCAGATCGTTGACGCCCTGGAAATGTTTGTCGTCAGACAGTTACCGGTAAGTTACCCAATAATTGATAGTTGTTGCTCTATAGCCGTAGTGTCATTAGATCTAATTTGCGCTGTTATTGGTGATTTCTTTGTCACGTGGTAATGACAATTCAGATGGAACTGGTGGGTGATAAAAAGGAGTTTGCTTGGTTCTAATTATCTTTTTTGTTATGGAACTAAACTCGTTACTTGCTGCCCTATTTTTGTTTTAAGTTTCGATTTCTTTCGGTTTAACCAAAGCACAAGCGCTAACACAGTAATTCTTATTTCACCGTGAAATCGGCCTTGACGCAGGCATAAGAACAAGCACAAGCACAAATGTTTCCTTTTTCTTGTGCTTGCGCTTATGCTTGTGTTTGCTTTGCAACAAGTGAAAACGAATTACCGCTCAGGCATGACACAAGCACAAGGATATGATTTACCACACGTCGTTGGGTTTGGCCACTGAAAACACTGGATTCAGATTACCTCGCGTCTAAACAGTTGTCTAAAATGCCGGAAGATTCGGATGATTTTGCTTGTGCTTGTGTTTGCGTCGAATTTCGTTTTCACTTGGTTCATCCCTATTGCTTGTGTTTGTGCTTGTTCTTACGTCGCTAGTAAAAACCACGTTTTAATAACGTTTATCAATCTAGAAAAGAGTTCCAACGCTTATGTTTTTTATCTTAACCTGGTCTGTTATTAAATATCTATTTGTATATTTGTACGAATTTGTATATTCGTCGTTCCTATCGATCCAGTGTCATCTATTTGGAGAAAAACATTAGCCCTGGATAACCACGTAAAAATTCCTCTCACTACGATCTAAATTAGCCATGTAGCCAGCATGGTTGCTCTGATAGTGTAGTGGCGATCACACCCCACCGGTAATCAGGGGGACGTGGACTCAAATCCCGCTCAACTAGGGCATAGAAACGTTTTTCTTTCAAGGAAAATGTCATTCAGAAGTTGTCCGTTCTTGGTTCCTTCTAACGTCTCTACAACGGATTACACGTGGCCGAAGCTTGGACTGTGAACCATTTATTCTGGGGCAGAGATGCGCTGTTGGCTCGAGAGTCCTTGTAACGTTACATATCGTGAAGCCTCAGTTATGTTTTTAACGTAAGTGCAAGTCCCCCAGATGAGCCCTTTGAGTTATTTGGAGCAAACGTCTATCAAAATGTATTTAAATAATAATAAAAAAAACAAACATTTATACAAATAACTTATTCATTGCTCGGTAGGTTTGGAGACAAGTTCCCACGAAAACCACAGAGGCATTTGAAGAACTTAAGGCTGTTAAGGTGAGTTTAAATTAACCCCACAAACCTAACGCCGTTTGTGACGCAACTGCATAACGAAATGCACCATTCCACGATTTTGGCAATAAATGATCTAATTCTATCCAAACTACGGTTAAAAAATCTTCAAATGTGTTGTCTTCCATTACAGGTTTTGCTGAAGACAGACAGCTCGTGGTTGATGAAGAGTGAAGCGTCACGTGACAAACCCACAATTCCGTGCTTCCTTTTGTTCGTTATTCACGTTCAGCAACAGGAGCTTGGGGGGTTCACATTACCGAACGACATGTTCAAGTGGACAAAGATGAGGTAAATAGACAAGTGCCTTACAACGTTAGATCATTCACGAAAAAATCTTACAAAGATTTGTCGAATGAACATCACGTGAACTCCCACGGTTTTTTAACAGTTCTGTAAGGTATTGTCATCCATTTTACTGAAGTTTAAGGCGGGGTTCCACTGTAATATTTTAACAAAGAGACTGAGATGAGTGCTCAACTTGTTTGTGTACATGTTTTAATTACAGATCAGCTGCTCGACTAGTGGACCAGATACGCTTGTTTAAACAGATGCGTTATGCCTTCCAGACAGATGACGAATTGAAAGACAGACTGAAACAGCGTATTCACGAGTGCAAAAACGAAAATCTTCACGCTTTAGCTTCTGAGAATGCGAGCAACTTTCATTTATCGTCTTCACATGGATCTAGGAAATTCCACGATGCCTTTAAGAAGATGAAAGCGACTTTCGGCAGCCATAATTAGCCCTGTTTACGACTGGGTCATCAGTAATTCTCACAAAATGCTATAACTTTCAAAAACTACATCTGTTTGAGCGAAGAAAATGTGCAGATTATACAATGTGTCGTAGTGATAAGCGATAGATTTTATCGACGGGCAGCTGTAGTTGAGATGTTTCCACATGTTGAAGCGGAAAATGGATGAATTTTTGCAATTCAGTTTTTTTTAAGATTGAAGAGTTGTTAAATCGCAGGGTTTGTTTGGAGAGGAGAAAGTGTAATATGTACACTACATAGGGTTTTGAATAAGTAATTTATATTTTAATAAATAGTGCGGAAATTCCATTTTCGTCTTTCATAGTGTATATTTGTATAAAACAAGGTTTTTGTATGATATTTTATTTGAGATTTGTCTGATGGATGCTCCGTAAATAGTTCCAGCTATATTTTATTATTTCAGATTAATCTATTTATTTATTACCTATGGCGGCTGTCGGTTTTCCGTTAGTGAATTATATAAATTTTGATCAGGAGAAAATGATGAAAAATTTAATTAAACGAGTTTTTACTTTGACACTGTGTATTTTGTTTTTAAGACTTCGTTTGCGCAAGGCTGAGTCAAACTGTCAACGTGCGATTTATAAGCGACAACAAAAGGAATACAGGGCTTGTTGACAAATTGATGCCACAAACAACAAATCTACGCCCACCCACCAAGGAGCTCGAGCGCATTCGCAGTTGAAAGAGAAGACCCCAGATAATTTTGGACGAGGCAATGTCCCACTCTTCTCTCAATACCCAACATGAGGGAAATAAAGAAATTAGTATATCAAATTTTAACCTCGGCTTGCCCTTCATGATAGAAGAGCTTAAAATACTAGATCATGTTCAATAGCCATTCTACCCTTATTTCTCTTTTTGAATAAAAGTAGATGCGGTTTTCAATAAGCATGCGGCTTGCCGGATGATTTGCAGTTTCCTCATGTTCGCAACAGGAAGCAGTTAAGCCAATGATTTTGGGGTTTATAACATGATTTGGGAAAAAAGTGAGCAGAACCCACATATGGCTTTTGTCGTAACAAATGATTTTCTCATGCGAGGTTACCTAAAGGAACTCAGAGCTACTGACAATAATATCATTTTGCTGCTGTGTGAGCGAACAACAAAACTATCATGCGCACGTCTTTGAAAGAAACGAAAGAGAACATCTAAACCAAACTTGAAAACATAAATAGTGCGTTTTCTTTTCATACCTGAGGCACGAATGTCTTTTTTTTGGTCGAATTCCTAAATAAAACTATCGCTCATTGTTTTGCCAGATTCGACATGGTCAGTCATCCCCATGTTGAAGCCCAGCTCCTAAACTCTCACTATTGCTGGTTTTCAGGGACACGTCATTCAAAATAGGTCAAAATAAAAAATCAAAACCGCTCAATAGATTAAGTCCAGATTCAGGGAAAAGAAAGAAGGTAGATATGCAAAGACTCTGACCTAGATTCAGGTCACAGCAATTTTTCCTATGGAAGATATGCGGAGAAACGTTTTCCCCAAATTTATAGAGATTTGTATGGAGACGCCATGTTGGTGCCCATCTAGATGGGCACCAACATGGCGGCCGGAAACCAGCAGAAACATCTTGTCACTGAGTTTTGCTACAAAAACGTTAATTTATCTCTCGTAGAACTCAAAAAGGTAACAATAATACTTTATTCTAATACAAGAACTGTTCAGATAGCCGAATTCCCCGAAATAAGTCACTTTTTAAACCAACATCACAGCTCACTCGCCAGTCATGTAAATGCCGCGTCACGCAAAAGCTTAGAAATTCAATCATAGTTCATGGCTAAACCAAGAACCCAAACGGAGTGAAAATTTGTATGAATATTAGTTTTTAGCTGCTCTTACACATTACGAAAGTCAAATCTCAGGAAGATGAATAGTTCTAAAGTTTGAGTTTTAGTGACGTCATTTAAAAACCAGCAATATCGCCGGCAGGTCTATTTCGGGGGTGAGGGGTGGGGTGAGGGGTGTAGGGGTGAGGGGTGAGGGTAAGGGGTGAGGGGTGAGGGGTGAGGGGTGAGGGGTGAAGGGGTGAGGGGTGAGGGGTGAGGGGTGTGGGGTGAGGGGTGAGGGGTGAGGATGACAATAAATAATAAGTAATGAATAAAATATAAAAGGCGACTTGGATAATCGTTAGAACAATAAGAAACTATTAGAACACTTAGCCGCGTCAGGGGCCGCGTTTGTAATAAAACGTAATAAAATAATAAAACGTATCTGTGAAAAAAAAAAATATATTTTCCCACGCAATAGCGGTACAACAAGTGCACGAACACTTGATCCAACGCGCACATGCCGGAATGTACTATCGCCTTGTTTCCTTCTTCCTATTTTTTGTGGGGTTTATATATTTCCGGGCCGTCATTTAAATCCACAACACGGCCTATTCCGGAACAACATAAAAAATTCTTAGCATAAAAAAGAATTCCATAATCTGGGTATTGAAAAGACAAAAAAAAAACGTAAAAAAGTCCAGTGATTTTAAAAACCAAGTTTATTCGTTTCTATACCCGCCTCGGGCTTTCTCGCAACCTTATTTTTTCGCTCCACTCTCGACAGACTATAAGAAACAATAGGGACTGCTCGTAGTCTTTTCTCGAATCGTCACTCGGCTTTAATCTTGCTGATTTTTATTCTAAAATGTAATTCGTCAATAATTTGAGGCTCACTTTATACTCAGGCGGACTTTATTCTTGCAAAAATGTTCTATTACCTGTCATTGTTTTTGACATTATTTCACATCTTTTCCTAAATGTTAATAAAAACCTTATGTTTTGAAGAAAACTAACAGAACAATATTTGTAGACGGAGAAAGGAGGAAACACAACCGTCTACCTCCACCCATCACCCCACCCCTCACCCCTCACCCCTCACCCCACTCCTCAACCCTCACCCCTCGCCCCCACCTCTCACCCCTCACCCCTCGCCCCCACCCCTCACCCCTCACCCTTCACCCCTCACCCCTCACCCCTCACCCCTCACCCCCTCACCCCTCACCCCTCACCCCCTCACCCCTCGCCCCTCACCCCATAGGAGAAAGGAGGAAACACAACCGTCTACCTCCACCCATCACCCCCACCCCTCACCCCTCACCCCTCGCCCCCACCTCTCACCCCTCGCCCCCACCCCTCACCCCTCACCCCTCACCCCTCACCCCTCACCCCTCCAGCTGCGTCTGTACCTCTCTTCCCGAGGCCTTTTTCAATTTTTACATGTCAATTCCTGGATGCAGTCTGGAGTCATGGGTCCTTGTCGAGATTCTGAGGACGGATTCTTTGTACAAGTGAAGTAAAAAATGTTGATGATTTTTCCTGGCTTTTACAATAGGGATTCTTTGTGACTTAGTTATACCAAGTATCTTTCTCGTTTACAGCAAAAGAAGCCAATTACAATCCGCAAAATCAGTCACGTGATATATAGCGACCGTTTGCGGGTCTTTTCAAATAGCCTAAAGTTTGCAGTTGTTTTCGTAAGAAATTTTTCGTTTGGAAATTTCAAGGGATTTCAAAAATCCAACCAGTCAAAATGGAAACTGAAAGGTAAGGATTTACCATAGCTACATTTTGCGAACGTTTTGTAATCTTCCGGGAGCAAATCTTAGAATCTGCGGCTGTGTTTTGATCCTCGGGTGATCGACAATGATAGCGGACACGACGAAATGAAAGCTGAGGTGGTTTTCAGAAGGATAATAATGGCTTTTGAATCCCTCGGAATTTTTCTTGGTTTGAGCAAAATTCCTACTTTAACAAGATCAAAGCTTACACTGAAGTTAAAAGCGTAATATTTTGGTCTAAAGGTGTGGTAATTAAACTTAGTTTGAAACGACAGACCAATAGAGCTCACAAGATCTTTCATGGTGTTGATTTCTACTGCGCAGCTTCGAAATTAGTTTTAAACTTTGTGATTGTAAATTCTCCCTTCATGTTATTATTATTCGTAGTCTATTGTAACAAATTTTGCGAACTTTCCACTTTGCACGGATCGAAGTGATTAAATAAGCTGGTAGTGATGGACAATCTTGAAGCAAAAAGAAACGTCGTTCTTATACATGACTACTTTTGTAACGCATGGTTACTGGTAGATGCCCAAGATGAAGGGCTCCTTGTAGTATTTAAAGTCTCGCATTCAACTAGAAGACTCATATTTTTATCTCATTTTATATATCAGTACAACCAAAAATTCCAGCAGGCATCTTTCTACATCTTCGGTGGAGGACAGCGTACGAATGATAAAATCCGAAGTGATACCTTGCTTGCAGAATGCTATGCAGACACTGCAAAATATCTGGAGTGAAATTGGTTTAGAAGAAGAACAAAAAGAAGATAGAACTAAATCTGTTTTGTTTCATTTACGGAATTTATTGCAACAAATGGTGAGTGAGGAGGAGGACTTGAAAGCCACTCTGCAAGCAAATGTAGAAACTTGCACTCAGGAGTTGAAGAAACTGAGTGAGGAACTGGGACTACCTGTTTTCAAGGTAAGTGAAATGACAAGTGGAGTTTTGTTAAAGTCCAGACACTTGTAATCAACAGACAGTACAATAGACACTTGGAGTTTGACTGTTACTTGTGTAGCATGTTCTGATTTACTCTTGAAGCTGTCATCAAAAGCTCTAACCTGTAACATCAGCTATGGTTGAGTATGCTTGATTTTTTCTTGATGCTTTTTTTGTTGCAAATTCAGTACCAAAACTGCACAAGGGTTCAAATATTAAAAAATAAAATCCTAGCCAAAAGATCACAACATTTCATTCAATGAAAGGTTGCAATCTTTTGGCCAGGGCTTTATTTTTCAGTTTTGGAACACATCACAGCATTGTTGAGGGTGCAACATGTTGCAAGTGTTTGGCCACCCTGTTGGCATGTTTTTGGTGTTGTTGTCTCAGTTTGAAGATGGTCAAATTTGAACCAACAACACCCAACATGTCACAACACATTGCTACAGAGTGGCCAAATATGTGTGACATTTTGGGCCCAACAATGCGACATGTTGCATAAAATGTAGCAATTGTTCGGCCAGGGCTTACAATGTAAAAGTCATACATGTGCTAATGTATAAGATATTCAGTCATTTAATATGCTTTATTTGTTATGTTATCATCTTAGCCAGAAAAGCAGATGAGTATTCTTATGCTGGAAAATGAACTTCGAACAAAAGTGGACAATCTTAAACTGGTAATGTGTACTTTCTCAATGTCATAATATAACTATCAAGATATAACCATTCAGGCTTTAGTTACCTAAGACTATTTCCACTGCCCTTTCAAATGCAGTCTCGTTACTCTCTGAGAAGAGGAGGAGGAAGTTCTGGAAAAGGGTGGCTTCTTTACTGAACAGAGGCTGGTAATCAAACCTGTACTGACTTACATTCAGAATGCTTCTCATGCATGGCAATTCCAATATTAATTTGATCTTATGTGAACTGAATTAAAATGCAGGAAAAACATGAACGGATGAAAAACTTGAAGAGTTTGAGAGAGAAAGAAACAAAGTTATGTGAGAGACTTTGCGTTCCTGCTCATAACCTGGGAGATGTTAATGTACCAAACAAAGAACAGCTTAAAGAATTGGAGGCCAATGTACAATATTTACAAAAGGAACAAGTAAGAAAAACAAAGCAGTTCAATGCTATAAGTATATTGTAGCTATTTTCCTGAAACATTGTGGCCAAACTTGAGAGTTTTTAATTTGCTTTCATTTGGGTGTATACAGATGACACTTAAACATTGCCTTCTAAAGGAGATTTTAAATTTAGATTTCAATGCCCAAGATGACAAAGCAAAAACAAATTCATCATTATTATAGTTTATAATATTAGCCTATTCACTGTCAAGTGTAGAGAAAGTCTTGTTTGTCTTCAAGTTGGTGGATATTCAAATTCTCAGAGCATATTAATAGATTTAGTACTTTGTATATGAAGTATTGCATACATGTATAAGAGAAACCTGACTGTAATCTTATTTAAATGTTGTGCTGCGTAGCACTATGAACACAAATGATGTAACAGAGAATTAACTCTGAAGTGTAAATTTTAGTGCTAATTTAACCCATGAATAACCCACTGGGCGTTAGCCCTAGTAAAGGGAATCAGGGAACCACACGAGGTAAAGAAAAAATCTTTTGACCTCGTTGGGAATTGAACCCACGACCTCCGGAACAGATCTACCGTCACTCTGCCGACTGAGCTACGAGGTCGGACAGAGAAAGTTGGGGTCGATTTAGATGGTGAATCGCGGCGAAGAGAAAGTAAGGGTACATATGAATGTTGTGCCGCATAGCACTATGAACACAAATGATGTAACAGAGAATTAACTCTGAAGTGTAAATTTTAGTGCTAATTTAACCCAGTGGGTTATTCATGGGTTAAATTAGCA
>CM042747.1:28502902-28510402 GCA_022496165.2 Catalaphyllia jardinei
TTCGATTCCCACCGAGGTCAAAAGATTTTTTCTTTACCTCGTGTGGTTCCCTGATTCCCTTTACTAGGGCTAACGCCCAGTGGGTTATTCATGGGTTAAATTAGCACTAAAATTTACACTTTAGAGTTAATTCTCTGTTACATCATTTGTAATCTTATTTAGTTTACCTCAGTGTTATATTAGTTGTTATTTTAGGTAATACCATCTATACATGTATATGGGAATACCAGTGAATTGTTGTTGTTGCTGTATGGCCATAAGGAAGGATAATATTAATAGTTTGAGAGCAAAATAACTATGAGGGAATAGGAAAAGTAACAAGGACATAGGTAAATGTTATAAATATCCTTGCACTTATGATGTCTTTTGTCCACATTTGTACTTTGCCATGAATGGCTCATTAGTTGCCAGACAATGTATTTTAGTTGGTAATTGGGCATTCTATATTGCAGTTGAAAAGACTGAATACATTTAAGGAACTGAGACAATCGATTCAAACCTTGTGGACAGAGTTAGAGGCAGTTCCTTCAACAAATGTTGGAAAGGACCTGGCTAAAGATGATGCTGAGACGACATTTAAACTCTCCTCTCTGAATATCGAGGCATTGAAAGATCTTAAATGCGAGGTAAGGCAAAATCACTTTCCCTCGTCTCATATAAAATGTAACAGGTGAGGCTTTAATCATGACATTTTTTCACAGCTTGAAAATCAGCAAAGAAGGTGTGAGACAGAGTCATCTGAATTAAGAGAGACAATCACATCACTGTGGACCAAACTAGAGATGGACGAGTCAGAAAGAAAAGCCTTTCTTTGTAAACACAATGGATATAAACCTTCTGTCATCACAAAGGTGAGGCAGTAATGGGACTAAATGTAATTTAGGCAAAGTTTGAGTCCAGTCAATGCTGACTAGCAGTCTCTCAGGGCGATCATGCTCCATGGGGTCTCATATGTAGTTTTGCAGTACTTGTTTTGCTTACTAGCTGTGTGAGAATTTGCAGTTTGCCTTTGAGTGCCATTTGTACCTGTTGAGTGCCTTTGCTTCCTCACCTCTCTCCCCTTCACTGGCAATAGTAAGTATATGGGGTGGTAAGTATTTCCACTGACTCTGTCAGTGTGATGATGCCTGGTGGTTGCTGCTCTCTGAGTCGCGTGGATACCTGCATGATCTGCTTGAGGCTCATCTCAGCTCCACCATCTCTATGGCACCTTTCCTAAGCTCATCAATTGGTGATGAGTTTAACGTTAGTTCAATTTTAGAGCCATATTTGTATACAAGACTTAAACAATTACATGTTTATGATATTCATATGATAGAAGTGAATGTTATTGTGGAAGCATGCACTGATTTTCATCAACCATTAACTGTGTTAAATTTCAGCTCAAAAATGAAGTCCAAAGACTGCAGGCATTGAAACTGCAACACATTCAGAAATTCATTGATGGTCTCAGGTACCTCTGCTTACTTAATAAATTACATGTATTTCTCAATAATGTCCCAGGTCCTTTTTGAAGGCTATAAAAGCAACAATTTTTTCCCTCTCTCTTCCAAGCCATTGGAATACTGTAGAGGCAAACTAATAAGTAGTCTTGCAGGCCACTACATGTACTTCCAATGACAGTGTTCACCGCCAATTTGCATTCAGTTATTTTGAACTCCCTATTATTTCAAAATGTAAAACCATTTCCCTTTGATAAATGCTTTTCAGTAATTTGCTACAGTTAAGTTTCCACTGTAGGCCATCTGCCTGCACTCTAGGATTTCATGTTTAGGAGCCTCTGAGCTCCTCATAATTTTTCTTAGACCACAGCCTTGCGCTGCAAGTTCAAAATTGGGGTTCAACTGTAGTATTTTTAATTAGGTCTAACATGATAAATGTTTCTCCAGTTGCATTTGCTAAGTACAGTACATTACAGTCTGCATGTACATGTGGTGAATTCAATGAATTCCAAGTCCTGGGATTTACTCAAGTTTGTTTAACCCACTCAATTACATTGCTAACTGTAGCAGAGAACTGACAGTTGCTGATCTTACTTATTTACTGATCCTTCAGAAAGGAGCTATCTGATCTCTGGGACAAGTGTTATTTTGGTGCTGTACAGAGACAAGAATTTACCCCAGCTTTTGATAGTAAGTGTGAAAAATGTATACACACTCAGTGATTTTGGTGTTTCAAGCAATCTAATTGGTTCACTATCTCTGGCTAATGAGCATTATTGAACCCCCTACTGAGTAAATAATGCATTGTAAAAGCTAAAAAATGGGTGACCTAAACTTGTGTTTCACCAGTTTTTATGACACGGAAATCCTGAGAATAAAATGCTGTACCAGAAAATATAGAGAAGGCTATGAAATTTGGCTATGAAATTTGGGCTGAAAGTTTACCGAAGTTCAATTTTTCAAGTAGTGTTCATCAAGCAATTTTCATGAATCTAAGCAAACCTGACTGCCATGTCACTCTACACCCAGCATTGGCAAAAATGAATACTGGTTCATCAGCAGATCAAAGTATCAAATGCTGTTCAATGAAACACCTCCACTTTGTTGCTCAAAAATAAACATTCTCTCACAAAAGTCCTGTGCACACAGTATAATTTTAATTTTAGTTTTTTAATTTTTTTCCATTTCAAGAAAAAAAGAAAACTTTTATTGAACAGTGAATTTGTTTTCCATGGAGACATAATTAAGACTGCTGATTTGAACTGTTTTAAAAGACCATTTTGCTAGACTGTGATGAGGATTCTATGAATGATTAACTAAATTTGCAATGTTTGAAGATTCTGTAAAAAGTTTTGTGCATGCTTTGTGCCACTTGCACGTTTTCTACACATGGATTGAGAGGTCAATTAAATTGACTTTAAATGGTTTCCTAGCCTGGGAAAACAGCCATCCTTCTTTGCTCTCGGCCTGAGTGGCAAAAATGCCACTCGGGCCGAGAATGAAGATTAGAAAGACGGCTGTTTTCCCAGGCTAATGGTTTCAGTCTGTTTCATCTTTTTTTTTTGCAATCACCTCATGTGTATACTAAAACAATATCATTCTTTTCAATCTTGATGAATAGTGGAAGAATATTCTGCCACCATTCACCTTGATTTGCATCCTCCATCAAGAAGTAGTTACTTAGGTTCCTGTATGTCACATCATATGCACTGATGTCATTCACAATCAATACCCTTGATTGATACCGTCAGTCGACCTCTCGATTGCTATTCAATCGTCACCCCAATACCAGATACTTGGTTGTTGCTTTATCGACACTTGATTAACAGTTGATCAATAGTCAGCCAAATGTCGAACAATTCATATGCATCAATTGAAAATTAGCCAGTTGTCAACATACTGTCTACCAATATGTCAATGGACTGTCTATGAAGATTCAGTGTTGATCAAGGGTTGATCAAACTTATTAATGGACACTCGATTGCAGATGCCTTTAGTACACATGATCCCCTGTCTGTATATAACAGAAATGGCTGGATTCATTTCACTGTCTGTTCTTTTAACAAAATTTCAGGTAACTTTACAGAAGAACTCTTGGCACTCCATGAGCATCAGGTGGAGGTCATGAAAAATTACTATGAAGGAAACAAGGAAATTTTCAAACTTGTGGAGAGAAGAGAAACTCTCTTTAAGACAATGGAAGAATTTGAGGTACTAGTTATTTATTTGCATGCTATAATGGTTGACTGTGATTAAAATAGAGCTGACAGTGATATTGTTGAACTCACTGTTCTAGGATATGATCAACGTGGTCATTGTAGTGCACATACTGACTCGCATCAAAGTGAACTGTCCCAAAGTAAGTAGAACATGTGCTTTTCTCACTCTTTTTTTTTTCAGAGTCGAAAGAATGATGCAAATCGTCTGGCAAACCGTGGTGGAGCACTACTCAAGGAGGAGAAAATTAGGAAGGGAATAAACAAGGAATTACCCAAGGTGACTTTGAGTGGGCACTGATTAACTAAGTTTGTTAGAACTATTAATCCACCCTATTATGCTTACTAGTTACATAATACTGTTATCTACTGTTTTAGCCTCTTCCAGGCGACAGTTATATGTAGCTGGGGTTTAGCATGTTCCTCTCACTGCACTATTTTTATTTTTCTGTGCGCTGTTTTTTGCGCTGTGCCCTATAGTAATTAACTGAATGCCTGGAAGAGGCTAAGTAGGTTTTTTCTGTTATAGAATTAAATTTCAATTCATTGCGTAAATGTGATTACTACATCAGATTGAACAAAAGCTGATGGTTCAGATTGAAAAGTGGGAGGAGGAACATGAACGGAGTTTCCTAATCAATGGTTGTCATTACATGAACATTATTAACAATCAGTGGGCAGCATTTAATACACAGAAAGAACAAGAGAAACTAGAAAGGGTAGGTCACAAACATGTTACTAAACCTCATGAACTTGCAATGTGACAGAGGACTAATAAAAGTTTTGTAGCCCTATACAAATCTATACACCTGTGCATGCACATTGGATGTGTACAGCCAGGTATTTAACATTTATTACCAGTTAATGTTCCTGTTCCGTGGGAGTTCACTTTTGTGTGTTATTATAGCCCATTAAGATTATAGGACATGATATGAATATCAAATAAATAAAGGCACACATCATTTGGCATAATCTTGCAGTTGGCATGGGAAGAGACTCTGATTTGCGTGTCAACCTCTTAAAGCCACACTTGTCACCAGCACTTAACCACATGGAAATGGACAAGAGTATCGGCAGGTCAACTTGATCACGATATAGCAACAAAATAAAAATTATAAATTTAATATTACTCTGATAAGAAATCACAGTATAATTCAAGTGACTGACATTTTATATTACTTTATTAATAAAACTGTTTTAATCAACACAATTGCTTCTCAAAGCACAAACGGCAACAGGAGCTAATGGAGAAGGAGATGGTTTATGGTAGCAAGCCAGCAACCACACCCAAGAAAAGGTATTGACAGATATCTAAAGTCATGTCATGCATGTTGTTTAATATCATATTGGTGGAGACATGAAGACTGAATGACAGCTGCAGTTCTGCTTGTATAAATTTATAGGCTGGTATTTGACAGCAGAATATCCACTGGAGCTCTGGTTGGTGCCAGGTTTTGTTGACTTGGCACTGATGGAGACAACAGCTAAATATTTAAAATATGTTTTTTTTTCATCTATAATTAATAGAATTAATATTTCTTCTTAATCAGGCCTATGGGAGGGAACACACCATTGAAGACACCAAAACGAATGAAGGTGAGTTTGAGTGCAAACAACAAGCATTTTTTAGTACCTTTAAATCATTTCTGGTCCATATTTCAAACTACAGGTGAACAAAAATTAAAATCTTAAATTTTGGGTAATGTACTTTCTTTTTTATACAAAATAATATTTTGTAAATGAGAGTTGTTATGAATTCTTATAGCTTTTTCAAAATGTTTTTCCTTTCCTTTGTTTCAATTTGGGTCTAATGTCTGGGCCGAATTAAAAACAGTTTTTTCATGAACTCTAAACGTTCACCCCCTAAACTCAGACCACTGTAGCAGCCAGTTGTACCCAACTCGATTGCCATTAGTAAGCAGGCTTTTCTTGTTGTCATAGATGCAGGACTGCACCACGTCAACACCATCAAAGCTGCCACTGCATTCTAGTGTTTGTCCATCCCCCAGACCTGCCAAAGGAAACACAAATGGTCGCCCACCAGTTGCCACTAAATCAAACATCAGACGAGTGGCCAAGACAATAAAGAAAAAGGTGGCGAGCAAACACTTTTTCATTTTGATTATTCTCCCTGTTAGTATTTGTATTTATGGAATGCTGCTCATTCTAAGTGGATGTTAATTTTATGGTTACCCCTAGCACTCTATCAGGTCTTCCCGAGAACACTGTGTCCAGTAAACTAAATCTGGGTTGGCCCAGTCATGAAATGGCCAGAGAAAAAAGTTCTTTAAGGTCAGGGAAACATCAGGGAAAATTGATATTTTGAAGAAAAATCTGGAGAAATAAAAATAATTTGAGATGCTGATTTAATACCATTTATGGGTGGAAGCAATATCTCTTTGATCTCAATGGTCTTTCCTCTTAATGAAGAAGAAAAATGTGTTGAAAATTATCACTCTTAATGAGTATGTGGAAGAAGAAGCCAACACATTACTAGACCTGACATTTTGCATTTCTTTGGGTTCAGAAGGACTAAGAACTAGTTTTATCACGGACATGCGCTGTGTAGGACGAGTTCGAGCACAAGGTTTTCTGATTCCACCATGTTTGTTGCCATGAACCAGGTTCAGTGTTTATGTCTGTTCATTAAACAAGTTTAAAGTAAGAAGCGATGACTTATCCTTGAATTTATGACCCGTTCGTCAGAACACTTTGGTCAGCAAAATTTTATCGTTAACAGGGAATTAAGTCAGGAAATTTTGAAAAGGGATTTCTTTGGCAACCATGAAATTACAAAATAGGAAATGTCATTATCTGCTGACATAAATTAAAGCTGCAGTTTGCCCATTGAGAAATTTAACATGTCTTAAAATTTGGCTGTTAGAAACCAAGCCAATGATATGACACCTCTATTCTGAGCAGTCATTTAGGCGTAGAGTTCTCTCTTTTAGGATGTCTCAATGATCAACAATCTGCTTTTACTCTTAACAGACACCTAACAAGAGGCATTCAGCCAGACTTGCTGTGAAAAGAAGGGTTCTTGGAGAGAAAAATGGTAACACTAGCAAAATGCTGAATAACACTGGTAATACATCAATTCAAGTGGTGAATGGTTTCAAGTCATCCAGCAAGACCAATGAATCTTTGATTGCTTGCACTTCATATAATGATTTTGCTGTAAGTGGAATAAAAGCTTAATAATATATACCGGTAATAATAGTTTGTTAAATAAAACTGGAGCTTGCACCATTTTTTTTACACGACATCAAATCAATATATAAGTCAAAATTAACATCTTAGTTACAATATTATTATATGTCAAATTTAACTGGGGGCTGAGCACAAAAAAAGTTCCTTTCTGTATATTTTATAACATGGGATAATGAAAGTAATCATCAGACTGTACAGTCTCAGTTGGTTATTTTGTAAAGATAAATAGGCATGTTGTTACTTTTAGTTCTTCTTGTTAAAAGTCATTTCTAAGTTGGGGGAGGAATCAATGAAACACATAATACTTATCTCAAATAAAGATAGGATTGATCATTGTAGTTATGTACACAGCTTCAGCAGTTGTGAAATTAAAGCCTGAAAAATTTCAGGCCTGAATGGGATTTGAACCCATGACCTGCGATAGTGGTGCAGTGCTGAGCTATCAAGCCAACTGGAAGCTGGCCCTTTTGTGAGTTCGTAATATACCCATAGAAGGTGAAGAATAAATTAAAATGAATATATGGCATTTTATAGCTCAGTTGGTAGAGCACTATCAATGGAGAGTTCCAGTCCATTGAATCAGTAGATACAGTACTCAGGGTTTGAGCCAGACCGCGCCATTGCACCAATCC
>CM042747.1:28512902-28535819 GCA_022496165.2 Catalaphyllia jardinei
GTTACAACTGAGCCAAATTTAACAAAAAATTCACCAAAGGGAACACAAGAAAACCAGCATTTATTTATTTACCCTGACGTCACAAAAATCAGAAAAACGTGTGGGACACGCGTTGTTATTTATTTAGCGCGCTCATTTGACGCCATGTATTGCATGCCAGAAAGCAAAAGTAAATTAGAGCTCTTTTACCTGTTTTTATAGAGCATTTTTGTCATAGTTTTTTGGCCTTAGGCTTTAACACGTTTGAACAGAGTTTCAAACTATTGCTATGTATACCAAAGTAATTTAACGCCTTTCAAATGCTGAAGTTGCTTACGTTTCTTCTTATGGGCTACTTGCGTCATTTTTGCACGCACGATTAATACTGATGTCTGGCAAGCAATGGCAGTGCACGCTATTGAGTCTCAGAAAAAAAACTCTAGTGAGCCATCTTAAATGTTACAAATAAATTATATTTCAAATCAGTTCCACAAAGAACAGCTGTCTGTAATGCCCTTCCTTGCCTCTGGAAATCTGATGGTAAATGCTTTCATTCAAAGGGCTACCATTAAAATGAGCACCAGCACATTAATCTTAACTACCAGTAGTCTATCAAACCCATAACCATTTAAGTAACTGCATGTTTGTATTCCCTTGCAATGAGTGCAAGTTTTTTTAGGAAACTAACTCCCCTGATTCAGTTAAAATCTAGCTTAGCTGCTTGGTTAAAAGTATTTATTTGCTATTAACGTCTTTCAGAGCTGTTTGTGATCTTAATTGCAATTAAGTTAAGTGCATGTTCTAGCTGTTGTTCTATTCCTAAATGCATTTCTGTCCATCTTTAAGCAGGCATCTGATCAAATTCCTTTGCTCTCCTTTAGAATGGCCTGGACAAAGAAGAGAATAACTGTCGTAGCAGTATGCTCAACAGAACACATTCAATGATCTCATTTGTCTAACAAAGGGTGCAGTCATGCAGTGCTTGCCTCTTACTTGAATTTGCTTTAATTCATAAAAAATGTCAACAAAACAGTACTGTAAATAGGAACTACTGCCATTGCATTTGGATTCAGTGGTGCTTTTACAAAATGATAACATTGTGTTCTTTTGTATTGTTATGGTTTCTTGTAACAGAAGGAATACACAGTGTTAAATACTTATTTTCTGGTCCATACTGTAGTTTCAATCTCCAGTAATATTTTCTAATATTAGTCTTAATATGATCAGTTTTAGAGACAGTGTAAATATTTTGTTTAAATAGTTTTAAGATCAGAAGTTAGTCTATAGTCTCACATTCAAAGTTAAGTACTCAAGAGGTTGATGTCTTATTTTTATACAGCACACTACATCCAAACTTTACTTGGCAATGTGATGCCATAACCTGTGTATCATCAGAAAGTAATTTTATTGTTATTTTCATGTTGACAGAAAATAGATGTGCTATGTAGTAATACCAACTTATCACCATTAGCTTAGTTTATTGGTTTCCTCATATTTTATTGACAGAATATTGTAATAACTATTACAGCACAACAGTAAAATTAGACATCTACTGACTAATAATACCGGTAATCAGCATCAGATAGTTTTTCTTACATCTAAAGGCTGGTTTCCACCAGTGCATAAGCCAACATAACAAAGATGCAGTAAGATGCTGATGATAATTAGCTCCTTTGTTTGGGAAATTTCCAGTAAAAGGTGCCAATGATCAACATCTTACTGCATCTGTGTTTGTGGGCTTATGCTTTGTGCGCTAGTGGAAAACCAGCCTTAACACCAACACGAACTATCTGTGGGTTCGTCACACAATCTTCCTCACAGAGGATGATGATTATGTAATGAGCCCGAAGAGCATCTGTGCAGGAGGGTATACCTCTCTGGACTTCTTCACTCTTGACAACTAGATGTACATAGGACACTAAAATTTGTCACAATAAAAAGACCAATTTTTTAGAAAACTGTGCAATTTAAAATGATTGGTTAAGGTTTAAGAAAAATTGGGTCATTAGCAACCCAAGGGCAAGACTGAGTGCAAATGCAATTTTTGAAATTCAATCTAGAGTTGCGTCCCTGTAGCCCTTGCACTTAAAGAAATAGAGCTCATAATCCAATTGTTGGAAGTTTGAGAGAAGGTGAAATGCTGTGCAAACGCAAGCCAAAACAGTTTCATCGCTGGTCCTGAAATTTCCAGTTGTTTTCTAAACCAAGTATCATACACTCTCAACAATTAGATGAGAATTAATTATGGCAGTATTGGCACCATGTGTGTTCTGAGCAGGACACTTGCAAATGTGGATGATATTGGGTGTTTGTTGTTATTGCAATTGTGCAACAGGCATTGTGCTGTTTCTGATGTACATCTCTGGTTCCAAGTACACTTCTCCTTTATTTCTAGAGATTTTCTTGATTCTGTTTTAGTGGAACTATATTAATCTGCATAATACAAAAACCTTAGTCTCTCTAAAATGAAAGGAGATATTCCAAATCCCCATTTGAAAAGCCCTTCAAGTAAGCAGCAATTTTCTACTTCATTGGCACTTGACAATGTCAAATAAAAAATTTATTTCATGTAATTGATTATTCATATATTGCAAGCAAACCTAGGAAATATTGAATGATCCCAGTTTTGCATCATTCTCTTATATTATTTACATTATTTTGATTTGACAGCTTGCCACCACCGAGAGACTTATAGATGTCAGAAATTTAAAAAACAATTAAGCTTCAAAAACATGGATGCACACTTTCTCCTGGTACATTGATGAATTGTTGAAGACCACAGTTTCCCTCAAATGTCACTCTTGGAAACTGTTCACTTGCCATGACATATAAATTCATGCTTTTGACCGAATATATCCCAGCTAAAACAGGTGATTTTCCCAATTTGCAAACCTTGCCTGTTGCAAAGGATAACGCAATAACGACATATGACCATTTAGTGGGCAAACTTTGGCAGGGAATGTATGGCAAGGCTTGGAGAAAACCCACTGGCTGAGAAGCAGATGGTGCCATGCCAAGGTGTCCCATGCCCACACAGCAAGGTGGACATGCTGGAATGTCCTGGGGCAAAGTTAACCCAGTCCCCTCCCTGACAGGGCTTCAGCACTGGGATGAAGCAAGGGGTGCCGCAGGCAGCAATTCTCTGCCCAAAATTTCATAAGTATGGCAAAGTACCAAAGTAATGCAGATCCCCCAAACTGGATCTCCACAGGAGGTGCAAGGATTTGTCATGGACCCAAACACCCAACAGGTCAAGTGACAATGAGACCAGCCAGCTGTGGAGAGGTGGGATGGGGGACCCGAGTGCCTTCTGGCACCTAACACTAGATCCAAAATATAAACCCAAGAATGACATGTTACATGTAAGTGCAAAGAGACATTGTAGTGTTCGCAATGTACATAGCAGTTTTAAGCGTTTCAATTATGAATCTGGAAAGGCAAGATGTCAAGTTTTTCAGAACTTGAAGGGTGGTTTCTTTTGGGGTCTTATAGGTATTTCCACCTTCCAAGGACCTAAATCAACCAATCAGGATAGCCTGTGGCTCCTGCTGTGGTGGTTGCACCAATTCTGAAGCTGTGTGAAGAAAATTGTGCACTTTCCAAACCACAGACACAGGAGAGCATGCAGGTTGTTGGTAAGAGATGCACTGTTAAGATTCTGCCCATTGATCAATTATTGGAAGAGTGGCCAGGGTCCATCTTTTGAAGGTAGTCTTAAAGGGTGTGACAGTGCATATGCTTGAGATTGGCTGGGCTATGGTGCATTTGGCTGTCTCACAGAAAGGGTCTGTTTTAAACTTAAACAATAGCCTCCATTTGGCGTGAAAATATGCTAGGATATTTGTCAGCAGACAAATATCCAAGCACATTTTTGAGCCAAATGGTGGCTATTGTGTTTATTATCCTTAAAATCTTTTGCGTAACACACCCAGTTTTGGAATTAGACCATTTTACAATTGTCGGCTTAGTGACCTGACCTCTGATTGGCTGCGAGGCTGGAGTTGACCTTGTTTTGATACAGACCTCACTGCTTTTGTTGTGTAAATCAAGTCGTTCTTATGCTAACTAGTTGACATTTACACAAGAAAAGCAGAGAGGTCTGTATCAAAGCAAGGTCACCTCCAGCCTTGCTTGCATTCATGGCCAGGTAACTAAGCACACAACTGTAAAAATAAATGTTGTGCCGCGTAGCACTATGAACACAAATGAAGTAACAGAGAATTAACTCTGAAGTGTCAATTAACCCATGAATAACCCACTGGGCATTAGCCCTAGTAAAGGGAAACAGGGAACCAGGGAGTCTGTTCCGTTTCCCTTTACTAGGGCTAACGCCCAGTGGGTTATTCATGGGTTAATTGACACTTCAGAGTTAATTCTCTGTTACTTCATTTGTGTTCATAGTGCTACGCAGCACAACATTCATATGTACCCTTACTTTCTCTTTGCCGCAATTCGCCACCTAAATCGACCCTGACTTTCTCTGTCCAACGTCGTAGCTCAGTTGGCAGAGTAACTAGATCTAATCTAGAGGTCCTGGGTTCGATTCCCACCGAGGTCAAAAGATTTTTTCACCTCGTGTGGTTCCCTGTTTCCCTTTGCTAGGGCTTATGGCCAGTGGGTTATTCATGGGTTAAACTAGCACTTAAATTTACACTTCAGAGTTAATTCTCTGTTACTTCATTTGTAAAAATAATGGCCTATTGGGGGATGTTCTTGGATATTCCCCAGTTTTAGTTGGGTAACATTCGATCATGTGATGTGTTTAGACCAATCATGTAGGAGCCAAATATTTGATGGGTTACAAATAAACAATAGCCTCCATTTGGCGCGAAAATATTTAACAATTATCCTGCGAAATCGCACAGAATATTGTCTGATACTTAGCTGACGAGGCCATAGGCCGAGTCAGCTAAAATCAGTTATTCTGTGAGATTGAGCAGGATAATTGTTTTATTATTCAACAAATTGATAATAAAACAGCGTCAACATTTTTTCACGTCACTTTTTCTTCCCATGTACGAAGCTACGTATATCGCCAGATATCTGTTACCTACGGATGACAGATATCGAGAGCATCATGACCATATTTGGATAGTGTTACAATTTGTTGAATAATCTAGGATATTTGTCCGCAGAAATTATCTGTTCCAAGAAGTGAACAGCTTTCCAAGAGCGTAGCTCAAGGAAAACTGTGAGCTTCAAGGAACAGATAATCTCCAAGGACAAATATCCGAACATATTTTCGCCCCAAATGGAGGCTATCATGTTTATTATCCTTGAAATCTTTTTCGCAATGCGCGCGGTTTTGAAAATTGGGCTATATTCTCGGATATCCATCAGTTTTAGCTGGGGAATATTCGGTCATGTGACGTGTTTAGATTTGATGGATTATAAGCTTCAATATATTCTTTTTTCTATTGCACAATGACAACTTGACAAGGAAAATTTTCAACAATTTTACTAAAAACGTTTAATCAGAATTATTGCAAAGAATTCTTGGTAGGGACTATTCAGGCAACTTTTGAAACTCAACAGTACTGATCCTTATAACCATTTTTTAAAAAATAGCAATCGAGAAACATTGTTTAGTAGTATTTATTAATTTTTTGGGTCATACAATCTCGCTCAGTTTTGTTCTTCACACAAAATTATACTGCTTTGAATATCTTTTATTATAATATTTCATAACTACTCTCCATCAATCTCTTTAAATTACCAGTATGTACATACAATGAAAGAAAAGTATGAAATAAGCTCAGCCTGAAATTTTTTGTCATCTAACTGAAATTTTTAACATAAAAAGCATGGATTTAATAGTAATGTCACAAGCTTCACATCTTAATTATTGTCCTGAGCTTACCAAATATTCAATATAGATCCATTTAACTGAGTATTGTAAAACTAAAACAAAAAGAAATTGCCTGACTGCTTTCCACACTCAATTGAAAACTGCTCTACTGCAAGGAAGAATATGACGTCAACTCCTACCCAGTAGACTTGACTCTTTCATAAAACGTCAAATATAAGTAAATTATAAGGGGAGTCACTGTGAAAACCATAAACCTTCATATTTCAAGAAGACTTATTTTGCTGCTACCAATCAGCATTCACAAGTTGTGTGGGTATCTAGTTGTTTTTTACTACCTTAGATTTCATTGTAACTCAGGCAACTTGTGATTTTCCCCTTGCATTTTGATCTGGATTATGAGATCTGTAGAAACAACATACCGTACTAGCATTTTAGAAGCTAACAAACTTTACCGTAACAGCAAAACAAACAAGGTAAAATTATGATATAAAACAACTTTATTTGGAAAAAGTAATCTGACTTACAAACAAACAAGAAAATAATAAACAGCTTTGAAACTTTCAGACTCAACCTATGCAGAATGTGTTAAAGGGGCAGTGTCACAAGGATTTTGCAGTTTAGGTCAATTCTGTGCTAAAACCATTACTTTGAGGCTTTCCTCATAAAGAAAATGCTTCTGTAAAGCCACAAAGATATCAAATGAACTTTATCAGAGAAGGCTAACTATAATAAATTTCTTGAGGGTTTTTTGAAGATGTAGCATCAAATCTTGAAAAAATTGGCCAATTTTTTTCAAGTTTCAATCCATTTCCATCCTTGCCATCCGTAGCGACAGGTGACAGGAAACAGTTTCAGTTCCTTCAAATAGTCTTAAATAACAAAACTAGACCATTATTTTTGGAATTCAGTTGATGCAAAGACACCTAGCTTTTTATAAAGTTGCCAAATAGGGTCACCCTGTCCCTTTAAGTAACATTTTAGAATGCTACTTGGACTGCATGAAAGGTTGAAAAGGGCAGAATATATTCAGGTTGGCAAGTGTAGCACATGATGACAATGACATGACTGTACAGATGAATAATGAATGAAATCACAGTCAAAAAACCTGTACAGTATACAATCAGTATTGCAGGCATTTATAAATAATTACATTTATTTGATAATTAATCCAGTTTGACAGATTATTTCAGTCTTACTTTATCTCAAGAGAAAACTGGAATTAGCTTGCAAGAGAGGGATATCAAAATGATCTGTAACATTTTGGACAAAAGCTCTATTAATATTAGACTGATTTAAATTTTCCCTCTGAATTGCATAACTATTCGTTAGGTAAATAAATATTCTGACCATTATCACTTTTTTAAGATAAAAAGCTTATGTTATTTTTGCCGATTTTCAGCATTTAATCTATGTAAATATTTTTTTAATGTAAGAATTTCACTACTACTGAATAAAAAAAACACATATTACCAACAGAAAAGTGTTAATATTAGGGATTCTCTCAAAAACACCTATTGGCAAAATATTATTGTACTTGCAACTTACACAGCTTGTACCTTGCTAAACACGCTTGATAAAATAGTTTGTAAAACATAACAGATGGAAGGGGCATTGTAGAGGTCAGCCAAATCACTTTAAATCTCTAAGGACAACTTTTAACTTCTGTGAGGGTCATAATCTTAATAATTCCACAATAATAAACAGTAAATACAGAACGAAATTTGTACAAATATTTATATAATCTTTTAAGCAGCTTTTACTGCATAGAATTAGTCAAGAAAATGACGAAATAGAAACACGAACCAGTTGACAGTAGCAAGAGACCCCACCCCACCCTTTCCCTTCACACTGTCAGTGGAAGAGGCACCCAAGGACAAACCCTACAAAAAGTTACCAACCAATAATGAGTTATTATTTTGAGGGAGAGCACTGCAGCTGTGACAACTTCAAAATTCATACCTTAGTGTACTTTCACTTCTTCAGTTGGACATTATATCACCAAGAATTACCTTTTCCAAGTTCATTGGAGGAGTATGAGGAATATCAGCATATTCATGAACATGCTAAGTCATACCACAACAAAGCTACCATGTAGCTGTTGTGGTTTACTATTTTTATCAGAGTTTTAGTTTCTCATCTAGTAATCAGTGATATATAAGGGGATTTGGTAGTCTTACAAAATTTACTATCAAGAAATAACACAGACTGGATAAGAATTCACTTTTGTGTGACAAGCCCAAAGAATGCCTGTTTAGGAGGCTATCAACTGATGGGTAAGTTCTAAAATTTAAACCACTTGAGAAGGTTTCATGTTTAAGCATCATCAGAATATGGAATATCAAATGAATGGTTAAACTATGATGCCAAATCATGGAGTGACATAACTATTGCACCATAACAATGATACTGTAGGCTGAATTGAGGAGGAGGAAATAGCTTCACATGGGCTAGGCCCAAATAGGTCTTCCACCCCCTGATGCAGTACACTAGGGTCTGCTACACACCAGTATCATGACTTCTTTAATTCTTTTTTCGATAATTCAGATGTTTTAGTTTCATTGTTTTCAGTCAGGCTTGAACTGGATTTTGTTGGTCTTCTGTTTGAAAGCAACCTAAAAAATAAGATTTATCCACATGAAACATTAATTTTCATATAAATTAGTGGTTACAAGGAAAAAAAGTGTATGTATCCCGATTGGTTTAAAATCGTGTTTCTGTGACTCGATAGAAAAAGAACTATTATGAGCTGTTGACCTAATGACTGCATGAACAAAGAAAATTTACCTATTGATGATCGAAGTAAACAAAGTTGCTTTCTGTTTTTGGTCGCAGAATTAGAAAACGTGTTCTCTGTGTTTCTATTAACTAAGTTTTAGTATAAATCTACTAGTCTCTGATTAGCTATGCTACTCATCATCTATTTAACAAATAGATTCCATGTTGTTGTGCGTCTGTTTAGTAATAGATCACAGATGACGTCAAAATGTGATAAGAACAAAAAAGTGGCACACAAGGCATAGCCGAGTGTGTCACTGATGTTCTTACCACATTTTAATGTCTTCTGTGATCTATTACTGAATCAGATGCAAGGCAAAATGGAATCTATTTGTTTTATATAATAACGAAAAGCCTTTTTTGTTTCAGAACATTTTAACACAACGCGAAAGCCAGCCTTTTGCCCCGCCTATACCCTGCCTTTGCATGAAAAAAAGCCATTTGACGTGATCTATGATCTATACAAAATAAAGCAATTTCATCGGTTGTTATGCGTAGCAAAGAATTGTGATTGTTTGAGAAAAGTCATGCTACTGTCAAGCCTGACTCAAGTGTCGCTCCTTGTTGAATGAAAACTTACAGCGAAGGCAGAATTGAAATGCAATATCTACAAATCTTGAAGAAAATGCTGGAATAATCAAGTCAGTTTTTGTCATCGGAGCAGCCCTGTGAGCTGAAAAGCTTGGACGTTGCCTTGAAAATTACACTAGTTGAAAAAATAGTCCCGGAAAACTTGTGGTTGCAGTCAACTAAGGGGCCACTTGATTGGAGTTTTGAATGAAAGGAGCATAAATGATGGTGGAGATTTTTGTCTTCTGTGGTTGGTGATTCTCAAATCAGCTTGATATAGTGTCGGAGACACATTTTAGCTGCAGTACTGTTGACCGTGAGCTGTGGTTAGCTATACTTAGCTTGCTGCTGTGTCCTGAAACGGACAGGAGCATTCGCATTGGAAAGTAAGGTTATGTATTTTATTTTACCGATTTTAAGAAGTGATGTTTTGATGTTTCATTCCTGACATCAATCAGTGTGTAAACAGTTGTTTTGACACTGGGAAAAGTTGAATTTTTTAACTAAATTATTGGGTTTGTTAAATTCGAGAAAACGCAGAGGTTCTCGGCTTACAGAGACCAAGTTTGTGCGTGGTTTAGTCTCGCTCAACTGCTGACTGAGGCTGCTAGAAAAATATTTCTGTATCATTTTCTAAAAGACACGGCTATCTTTCGTTTTCTGGCTTCTCGAACCTGTTCAATTCCTTGACAAAACGTTTTTGTACCTTATCTTTTGCCAAGTCACGTAAAATATTATCCTAATTCTCCAAACTTTCTTTCATTTTAAAACGGCAGAGGGGTAAACTTTGTAATGATGACGTCAATCGTGCATCTGTCCTCTAATAGATCATAGGCGAGAACATATCAAAATGCGAGAATAACTTGGGTTATTATATAATCTGTGATAGATAGCGAGTAGCATAGCAACTTGCGCTTGTTAACAGAATGACAGACATGGCTTTTTCGAAGTGTCTGTGAAGAAGATGTAGATAATGTTCTGAATGACTAGTAGATTTACACTCAAACAATTAGATTACTCGCTCTCAATATCTATGTGTGATAGTTAACTCAAGCTGCACCCTTGTCAATTATCACACGATAAAAATCTAAATGTTTAATAGAAACATTTTGGAAGAACTCAACAAAGCTGTGGAAACACTCACCTGTCAGCTCATATTTCAACGGCATTTCTCATTTGCCCAAACTTACTTACACTATATTATTGTTTCTATTGCTGGTTTTCACATAATGTCACTGAATTTCAAACTCTAGAACTATTGATTTTCCTGAGATTTTACTTTCATGATGTATAAGAGCAGCTGAAAACTAATATTCATACAAATTTTAACTCCAAATGGGTTCTTGGTTTAGTGATAAACAACGTTTGAATTTCTAAGGTTTTGTGTGACATGGCATTTACATGACGGGCGAGAGAACTGTGGTGTTAGTTTAAAGGGCCCTAGTCAGCCTCTGCCATTTTCGATGCCATTTAAATTATTGATATAGCATGGTGAAGCGGAATCTTATTGTTTTACTGTAAGCTGTGTTCCTGAAGGTATGTTTAATTACCTTGGGTAGTTCCACTGTGATTTTCCTTCATTTCGACAGCCAAATTCCCGCATGTAAAAACAAAGGTGTGGCTGACTAGGGCCACTTAAAAGGTGACTTATTTCGGGGAATTTGGCTGTCTGAACAGTTCTTGTCCTAGAATAAAGTATTATTGTTATGTTTTTGAGTTCTGATTTTTTGATTTTGATCTTTTTTGAATGGTGTGACACTTCAAAAGCCAGCAATAACTTGATAGAAACACGGTTACCATGGATTTTCTCTGTTTCTTTACTGCTACCTTTTTTCTTCTGCTCAATGTCAAAGTAACAAGATTACCATACAAATGGGTTCCCCAAAATACCTTTCATTTCTCAACTAAATAATGTTTTGGAAGGTCACATGTGCAATTATACTTATTTAGCAGCTTAATAACACTTCTAAATAGAAGATATTAATAATAAGTGTTTTTCACTTTAAACACAGTTAAGGGAAGATGGCACTCTCCAAGAATGGTCTCAAGAATCGAAGATGTACCCTCAGACTTACTTTTCTCTGTTATATATCTTGAAATCCTTCTTTATTTCTTCTAAACATAACTGTACTGGGTCCATTTCTTCTTCACTTTCCTACACAAGTAAAAAGGTTTAAGTCACTAAATAATCAAATAATTATACTGACTACAATCACATTTATTATTCAACTGCACTTTGTAGAGTACAAATATCATGCAGTATTTGTACTCCAGAGGACCAGTTAGACAGGTTTGTTTGCTGCTGACCAATCAGTTAGCTGGAACTCCTGTGCGAATTCCATTCCGCTTCGCATATTTATGTCACACATTTCCGGTAAATAAATATCTGCGAAATTTGCCCCCACGGACATAACAGTATGGCGTGTTTGATAATAAATCTCTTATTAGATGTTTTGTTGTGTAGTATCACTGAGAAATTTTACTCGTTGTTTGTATTTTGACTCACCCTACTGGCTCGCCAAAATATGGCACAACTTGTAAAAATACTCAGTGATACTACACAACAAAACATGTAAAAAGATATATGTACCGTACATGTACAGTCAACCTTAGTATTTTTGTGATATATTTGAGAAATTTTCTTTATTGCATCTCTGGCTGGCAAAATGTTTCAAAATGTTGATAGTGTTTCACTGGGATATCTAAACACTGCAAGAAGAGAGTTGAAAATCTGATGTGCAGTGGAGTATTTTTGACGAAGTTCAGGTGTTTGGATAGCTGATGAAACACTGTCTCGAGTGTTTGATAATCCTCTCAATCGAAACAAAAACAAAGGTAATAGTAAAATTGTCAAAACCTATGCTAATTAAACCAGGTATCCAAACCTACATCATGATTGTGACTTTCTTTGTTTTAAATTGATGAATTATTTATGAGTTTGAGAACATCATAATGTGTGCAACAATATTTTATTACCTCTCAATTTCAGTCACCAGCCTAAAATACCACACAAGCACGTGCACAAGAAAGCAGAAGATAAAGCCACATTTGTATCAGACCATTCAAACCAATATTAGTAATACTGAGACAACTTGATGACTGCTATGTATTAAACACATGCTCAGAGTAGTTGCTAAGCACTGGCAAGAGCCTAAATTAGCAGGCTGGGAAAAGTAGACTGCCAGATGGGATATTTATTTAGGATTGTCACAATTCAGTCAAGTAGCTAGTAAAAATTATGAGATTCAGGCATGGTTGTCCATATTTACTCAAATTTTGCAGTCAGTGGTCAGAATCTTTTTACAATAATCAAGAAACAATCTTATTCCACTTACAATCCTACTTGACAATTTTTTAAGTCTCTTCTTCTTCTTGTGGAGTGGTTTAGCTTCAATGATCATTTCCTCTAGCTCATACGTGGGATCACAGTTCAAGTGGTCTTTCTGATAAATGTACAATATTTATATTAATGTTAAAATAATAAACAGCAATATTATTATTGGAAAAGGTTGAGCAAAATATGATGATTTGTCAGTGGCAAGCAGATTGGTTATTTGTTCAATCTGAATAACAGATCTGCAAGATGTGATAATAGAATTATGATAAAAACTTTTGTTAGAGCTTGCCTGATTGAAATAGAGAAAAATTGCCAAAATTTACCATATAACGTATAATATATTATTTTATTATATTTTGATCATGTTACATTTGAAATTATGTTTAGCACATAATATACACGACCTTGGACTTGAATGCTAAACATGCTAAGATGTGTAGAAAGTTGGCATCCAAGTTACCAGTTGCGTAAATGGTGCCAAATTTTAAATATCCATTGCCTCTAGGATACTGGTATTCAGATTCAACACCATTTATGCAATGCAATATAGTGTGGATCCAGAAAATATCCATACCCCCACCACGAAGGGAATTGGAAATTCCGAAGGGGTGGATGGTCAAAGGCCCTGGAAATTCTGGAGGGGAGGGGTTTTGGATGGTTAATTTAGTTCCCTGATGTACTTTAATTCAATTTCTAGCTGTTTAAAAAGCCTTTCTTACTTATCAAGTAGATGTTTCACATGACACTACTTGAATCAAGTTACATTTGAAAAAAAATGTTTTCTTCGAAAAGCACTTTGGAAGCTAACAAGTGTGAAGAACATGCTTTTTTTGTGGACATGGCCACCATTACTGCTACCAGTCTACATGAAGCCACTTTACGGGCCAAAAAGCACTGGTGGCTAGCCATCGGTCTCTTTTTTTCATGAAAGTTAGTTTCTTTATGAAGGTAAAAATCCTGTTACCATTAATTTTCAGAAACTTGAGAATTTCTTATCCTCTGTCCACTTGTATGTAATTTTGCTTTAGCAATTGACTTTCTTCACATGTTTGCTTATAGTGATTGATACATGTGCTGTACAACAATCCTCTCAACAAACTGTCAGGAATGAAACTTACAGGAGGTACAAAACTGGGTTGTACATTAGCAGCCTCCACAGATTCCCAGTCGACATCTGCCATGAGTCTTTCTTGTTTTAAGGCTTCTAAACTGTCTAGTCTTTTCTTAGGATCTTGCTGGAGAAGCTGCAAGCAAAGTCAAACATTTAAGGGTGAGAGTAATCACTTGACACACAAGGTTATTGGAATTGTAGGATTTCTAGTGGTGACATGGACGTTTTAAAGATCACACTTACAAATGACATTGCACGACTGTTTTACTGATGCTGGAATAAATGTATATATGTTGCAGTTAATGTTTGGTCTCAGTTAATTTTATAGTTACTTGCTTTTTTTTTTGCTAACTACATGTGGGTGATTTTTCCACTTTTTTTAGCGGGGTGGGTGGTGTTTCTCAAAAAGAATAACACTCACCACCAGCCTTAACCCTAACACTATCCCTAACCTTACTGAACCCACTAATCCTAACCCTAACCCCATCCCTAGACCTAACCCCCCAGTTTTTTTATTATTTTGCACTCACCTGAATTTGAACTCCAGACCTCTGACTTCAAATGAAGTCCATCTTCATCTCCACTATGCCACACAAGCAATCGTTGCAAATTTGCTCATATTTATTGGTCTAATAAGTTGGTCCCAGACTCACCCTTCCCCACAAATTAACCTGATAATTTTTTGAACTGACAGCTCGATCCGTTCAAACAAAGCTAATTTTTTTGAACGGGTAGCTCGAACCATGAATGGATGCTAATATTTTTGAATGGATAGCCCAAGCCCTTCGAATGGTATCTCTGCCTGTTTTAACGGCTAATAAATGGTTTACAAACAGCTATCTGTGTAAAAATGGGTACTGTAAGGAACAATTTCGCGTGAGAGGTCACAAATTTTAACCCAGTTTGAAAAAATATCACCTAGTTAGAAAAAAATACGAAGTTAAAAATAAAATTCCCCAGTTAGAAAAAAAGGACTACTTAAATCATAAAATTAACTGAAACCAAAATTAACTGCAGCATCTATGTTGTGGTTAAATTTTACCCTTAGTACACTCTTATCTTGGGATGTCTTCACAGTCCCAACCAACAGACTAAGGAGGGAGCTCTAGCCGTGTTTTCGATGCTAATAACATGTCTGCAAGAAGTTCTGGCGATAGCAAAGGTAAAGAAGACAGACGTGCAATAATTGATCTCTCCTGAAGAAATCTTAAAAAAGAGTATGTGAATTTAAATTTAATCAGCGCTTGATCTTTTAAATTATTTTGTAATTATTGGAAAATTGTTCTTGTGGGACTGCAGAAGAAGTCCAACCCTTCCTAAAATCGAGGGGTATAAAGCCAAAATTAAAATTAAGTAAGACATAGAAAGTAAAATTACAAAACAAGAATATTTTAATAAAAAATGGATAATTAAACCTATGTAATAGATATGTATTACTATTACTATTATTACTATATCAATGATACTATTTCTAATGTTGTGTTTGTGTGTGTGTTATTGACTTTATAATACAAGATTGTAATTTGGAATGTAATTATTAACATGGTAGTAAGATTTATATTTATCACTAATTAATTTAAATATATTTATTTATTTATTTGTTCATTCATTCATTCACTTTTTTTAGATCTACAATGTATGTAACTCCAGATTTAATGTGCGTATATTAATGTTCTATTTTGTAACTACAATAAAATTAATTAAAAAAAAAACAGACTAAGGAGGAGAGCAGATTAACTGTCTTACAAAGTCATACGTGCCAGTGTACAAATGAAATTAAGGTAACTTACTCTATGAAGTACATCTATCATATCTCTTGACCAAGTTGTGGGGTAGTGAACTGATTCTGAGGCAAAAATTTGACGCACTTCAGACAAGCCTGTATTGGCATGAATTTCATAGGGTCTCTGCAAGTTAATGGTAAACAGTTAATGAACACTAGGATAATTAAGTTAATCAAATTAGCAGGACGTATGGAGGGTAGGTGCCCTAATGTAGGTAGGTGCCTATCTGTAAAACAAACCAAGATTAAGGAGGTAGCACAAGGGAACCAAACCCTGACTGACCCCTTCCAGGCTGACTGTATGGAGTGTAATCATACTGACTAAACAAAATGCCAAAAAAACTTCATATTAGAATTTACCAAATGAAAACACTGCTGGCCTCTTACCTTTGCTCTGAGTATTTCAAAAATACAGACCCCTAAACTCCACCAGTCAACACCAAAGGAATATCCTTGAGCCTCCTCACAAGCCGTGGCAAAAACTTCAGGAGCTTAAAGCAAAGAAAGATCAAATTTATGTATTTTATACATAGTACAATTCCAGGATACAGTTCTAAAAGTTTCACTATTGCTATCCCAAGCTACTACAGCCTTTGAGTGGACAGGGTCGAGCAAAGTATTGTCATTTGTCAGTGGTGAGCAGATCAGTATCATTTGCTTATTAAGCCAAAGGCCACAGCAAATAATAAACTGATCGACACGAACTTGACAAATCACTGTGACATTATTTCGCAAGAACTGAGATGCCAGTTTGCACTGTCAGTTTGAAGAAAACAACATCGTTATACCTCCTAACTCAAATACATTTTCAGATTGGAGGAAAACGTGTCACATACCGTGGGTCAAAACTCACCAACTCCCTAGGACGAACAAAACTCACTAACTCCCTAGGGAAACAACAACTTTCAACTTACATGTGATCAGGCTGTGCTCCTTGAAACCGTGGTAAACTTATGAAGTGTTACCGGCCGCGGAAGGAGAACTCGAAGTCCCACACAGATAAACCAAACATACTAAGCAATATGGCGGACAGACAAAACCTTGTGCATTTATTCTTTTTTTCCCATCACACGTTGCGACTAAACCAAAGACACTTAAGGGGGGAGGGGTGGTGTCAGTTTCTTCAATTCTTATCCTCGACACACTCCCCTACTGTAAAGATGTCGTCCTTGACATATATAATACTGCAGAGACCGCTGTCTCCATTACAATACTGAAAATACTAGTTTCTTTTACACATCCAAACTTTGTTTAGGAAAGGGGTGATCAGGCCCTAACCTACCGAGACTACACAAACAACTTAAGACTGTTCCAAACTGGTATAAAGTACTACCAAAGTTCAAGGACTTTGACTAATAAATTCCTCAGTTTATGGAGGAACAAGAAGTAGTTCTCTGGCCGCACTTATTGAAAGTTCCAAAGTTATTTTAAAGTTGTAAAAGTTCTTAACGTTCTTAACCAACTCAACAGTTAAACAGTTTCACTTTAAGCATCAGGATCAATGTTCAATTGGTCCAGTAAGGGTATGCTCCAACAGGTCCATAAGAGACAGGATATGCCCATGGCCAGACACAGTTCAGCCCTGTATAACTAGGTGGTCCTACGACGGTTCCTCTGAAAGCAGGTGCTGATGGCATCACACCCACAGTATGATTTGTTGTTCTTGGATAGACACTGGGTATACCCAAGGTGTCATACGTCAACATGGTAGGTGCTCTGCGCTGCCTCGTTGGCTGTTCATGAGTATCTCCACTGGTTCTGCTGAGTCTTGGAATTCCGCTGCATCTGATTCTCCACCGTGAGATTTCTCCTCATTACTGTCATGTTGGTGAAACTTGTGAAGATTGAGAGTCTGCCAATTTTCTATCCTGTACTGGAGAGAATGTTAGTATCCCATCTGGCTCATCATCGGAACTGTTTTCCGGACCTGGGTTGGGTGGTGTCTTAGGCGATTTGCTTGTCTTCAAAACTCGTTTTGCTTTTCTACAGATCTTGTCCTGTCGTACTTCAAAGGGCAGATCATTACAAGGTAGAAGAAGATTTCGGTGAATAACACGGCAATGTCCCACACCATTCTCTGGCTTAACTTCATAAACGGGACTCGCTTCCCCTTTCTGTTCCACAACTTGATGTACTGTATCCTCCCAATAGGACCTGAGCTTTCCAGGACCACCTCTCTTGCTCAAGCTTTGCACTAACACT
Source organism: Catalaphyllia jardinei (assembly GCA_022496165.2). Classification (NCBI taxonomy): domain Eukaryota; kingdom Metazoa; phylum Cnidaria; class Anthozoa; order Scleractinia; family Caryophylliidae; genus Catalaphyllia; species Catalaphyllia jardinei. The sequence continues at coordinate 28,530,469 of CM042747.1, forward strand.
CTATCGCCTGGCTGTAAAACAGAACTGTTAACTTTTCTATCATACTGTTTCTCGCCCTTTTGACCAGATGATTCAGACCTCTTTGAAGCTAACGCATATGCTTCTTTCATCGCAGACTGCCATTCCTTGACATAGGTTGGGTAATTCACTGAGGCATTAGGCTCTATGCCAAAGATCACATCTACTGGAAGTCCTGGCGACCGACCAAACAGCAAGAAGGTGAGAATCCTGTAGCCTCATGCCAAGTACAATTGTAGGCATGTACCACTTTGTGCAGACTGTCTTTCCAGTGTGACTTCTTAGTTTCGGGCAAAGTTCTCAACATGGCAAGGAGTGTTTGGTTAAGTCGCTCTGTCTTCCCATTTCCTTGAGGATGGTAGGGTGTCGTTCGAGACCGCACCATGCCACAGCATTCTTCGAGCTGGTGAAACAACTTATTCTCAAATTCGCCTCCTTGGTCGTGTAAGATCCTAGCAGGAAATCCAAACCGCAGTATAAAGTCATTATACAGCTTACTAGCTGCTGTATGGGCTGACTTGTTCTTGGTTGTGTATGCTTGGGCGAACCTGGTGAAATGGTCTACAATTACAAGGATGTACTCATATCCACCACTGCTCCTTTCTTCTAAGTGAACAAAGTCTATTGACACCAGTTCAAATGGTGCAGAACTTTGGATGTTTTCCATTGGTGCCCTTCATTCAACATGAGGTCTTCTTTGCTTTAAGCAACTGCAAACAAGTGTGACAAAATGTTCAATGTCTTTTTTCATGCGTGGCCAAAAGAATCGTTCTCTTGTTAGGTGGAGGACTCTTTCTACTCCCAGATGTCCCATTTCTTCATGTAATTCCTTGAATACTGTCCTATGAAACTTTTGAGGAAGAACAAGTTGTACATTTGAGCCACTTCTGCGACGAAGGATTCCGTCTTCTCCAACATCTAGCTTCTTCCATTCACGTAAGAGGGATCGCGAATCGGGTGGCGCTCGCTGCCTGTCTTGCAGAGTTGGTTGTTTGCCACTTTGCTTATGTTCAACCACTTTCCCAATGGCAGGGTCTTCTCTCTGGGCCTGGTAGAGTTCTTTGGGTGTAACAGGTTGCACTTGCCGGGTAACCTTATCATCCATCATGCGCTTGACTCCTTTTGGCCTACTGGATAAAGCCGCAAGCCAGACTGCTTCTCCTTGGCGCTGGGCATTCATAGCTTCCACTGTGGCTTTAATCCATTCTGGCTCAACTTCTTCCTTACATTCACTAATATATTGTTCGAAAGGCATCCTTGACAGGGCATTGGCGTCTCTATTCGCAGTTCCTGGACGATACTTTACTGTGAAGTTAAAATCAGAAAGCTCTGCTACCCAGCGGTGGACTGTAGTGTTAAGCCTGGCAGAGGTGAGTACATAGGTTAACGGGTTGTTGTCCGTGTACACAGAAAAATGTGGTGCATAATATAGGTAATCCCTGAACTGTTCAGTTATAGCCCATTTGAGGGCTAAAAATTCTAGTTTGCTGGAATGAAGATAGTAGTTCCTCTCTGCAGCTGTCAGTGTGCGGGACCCATAAGAAATAACTCGTAACTTTCCGTCCTGTCTCTGATAGAGGGCACCACCTAGACCTTGCTCTGATGCATCGGTGTGCAGGTTCAGAATAATTTGGATAAGCCATCACTGGTGGGTTGCTGATTGCAGTGATTAGCTGCTCCAAAGCGTCCTGACATTCGCTAGTCCATTTGACCGTTCACATGATGACTGTTGGCCTCTTCGCTTAGCTGTTTTTCCTGTCTCCCTTCGTGTCTTGGATAGATGTCCTTTCTCATCTGGTACCTTAAGGAGGTCGTACAGGGGCTTCGCAATCCTGGAAAAATTCTTGATGTATTCCTGTAATAGCTTAACAATCCAGTCAATTTACAGACTTCTCCCACGGTCCTCGGTCGGGATTCTCTCAAGCTAGTGACAGCTTTGGTATCTTCTGGGTCTATTCTGTGACCACTCTGGCTTACTATCCTTCCAAGATAACGGACCTCACTCCTCACTCCTTAATTCCATGTTTACGAAGGCGTCTTAACACTGTTCGTAAATTCTCCACATGTTCCTCGAATGTCTTGCTGTACACAATTACGTCATCCAAGTAGGGTATGCATATCTCATCTCGAATCCCCTCTAAGCAATCTTCCATGTACCTTTGAAATTGGGCTGGTGCATTGGAAAGTCCAAATGGTATACGAGTCCATCATACAAGCCCCAAGGTGTCATGAAGGCCGTAAGATGTCTGCTTCCTTTCTCAATGAAGCCTTGATGATATGCTTTCCCTTGGTCTAATACTGAAAACCATGAGCTTCCTCCAAGGTTGTTGAGTGTCTCTTGAATCCTTGGGATTGGGTGGCGGTCTTGCACTGTTTTACGGTTGAGCTCCCTGTAGTCAATGCATAGGCGCAATCTTCCATCCTTCTTTCTAACACAGAAAACTGGTGAGGCATAGAACGACTGGGACTTAGTTATCCATCCTCGGTTCAGCAAATCTTCTATATAATGCTTGACTTCAGTGTACAATGGGCGAGGTATGGAAGTATAAGTCTTCTGAACTGGTGTAGGGTCAGATAATGTCAGATTCATCTGAAGTCCTTCTATACTCCCCACATCTTCGCCGTCTTTGGCAAATGACTCCGCCTCCTCTTGCAGCATGATGATGGCCAATTGTCGCTGCTCTTCGGTCAAATTACCCAGTTCCACTTGTGGCGTCCTTATAGCGTTAAAGGTTTCTTCGCTACCAGGGTCAACTCCCTTTTCTTGTGAGACCGGTTGACTTTCACATTCAGGTGAGACTACAATGTCCTCTTCAGTCAAAGTCCTATTCTCAGGGTGTGGTGGGTCCTTTCTTTGGACTTCCAAGGGGGTGACAGATCGGACTAGGTGCAAGCTCCCTAATGGTGTACAGCAACCAAAAATTATGTCATGCCTTGTGGGATTGTGAACTTCAATATTCACTTTACGAGGTAATCCTCTAGGCAACGAAAGTAGTTGTTCGGGCAGTTCCAGTTCAGCTGGCCAGGCTGACTCTTGAGCTGGTTCAAACAACACTGGTGTTCTTTCTTCAACGGGGCCGCAGTCGACACGACAAGCTACTGCTACTGTCTGCCCACGTGGCACCGTTAAGTTGTTCTTGCCACTCCTTAACACGCAAAGTCTCTCAACGCTTGTCCTTTGCACCAAATCAACCAACGCAGTTACACTCTCTTGCTTCACTTCACTGAAGGCTGAACTCATAATCTCTCTGACGGACTCTGCACTGTCTTCTCCCATTTGGTCTGGACTTTTAATTACCTCTTCGATGACATTATAACCAATGATTGGATATTCCAAATTGCCTCTTGCAACCAAAAAGGGGCGCTGTGAGTGCGGTAGATGACTGAGTACCTGAAGTTAACTGAAATATTACTTTTACCCATCCATCAAACGGTATTGGTCTACCATTAGCTCCTATCAAGTTCAGTCCTGCTTCCTCTCTGAGCAACTCTGCAATATTCCTGGGCATTAAGGAAGGCAGATACTCTCCAAGCCAACTTTTTGACGCAATTGATACCTGTGCACCTGTGTCCCAAAGGGCCTCGACTAGTACTCCATTCAGCACACACGAAACCTTACACTTTTTGCCCACAAGGTTAGCTACTGCTACATGTTGCCTAGGTGTTAAATGACTGGCAAATACATAACCATCCCCACGTTCCACTTCCAAACGTTTCTGTGTTTCTAGATGTTCAATTGCCTGACAAAGCCTCTTGTGACTGCTCCAGTGAAGTTTCTGGCACCTCTGTCCACTTTTCCGAACCGCTTTGCAACCCGAACACTGCTTGAAAACTTGATCCTTCCCGCGCCCCTCTGACAACAAACGCATTTCTGGGACTTAGAATTTTCTTGAGAGTGGGCTACTTCCTGTCCCGTGGTTGTAGCCCACGCCTGTTTCCCGAACCTGCATTATCGCCACTGCTATTCTTCTTCCGACAACTGCGAGCCCAATGATCACTACTACCACAGATGTGACAATGGTGGCACGATTCCCCTTAACCTTTTGCTTGACAATTGGGACAGCCTTATGGTTCATGATACCATTGTTGGTTCTGAGATTGTGTTGGGGTAATGGTCAATCGCTCGTCTTCGGCTCGATTATCCTCAATAGACTCTTTCAAGGTGGCAAGTTTAGAACGGACCGCCTGTAGTGCAGCCATAAAATTATCTTCCTTAGTATTGCCTGCCTCAGTGCGTTTTAACTTCTTATCAGTTGTTGCAGGTTGGACAGCCCCTTCCCCTGTCTGTGAGGCTTGCACTTCATTAACTTTTGGATTCTTATGACGATTAGAAGATCCTAATTTCGACTTTCTCTTAGTTTCTTCTAAAACAATTCATTCATTTGCTGAATAAGAACTTCATCTTTTACATCTGGGTTTTGGAGGAATGGCCTCAATCTGGTTCGGATGGCTTCATCCTGAAGACTGGTGTCCACTGCGTGGAGAAACATGCCCTGGACCAATGCTGGGTCATACTTTCATTGAGTGTCTGTCTCCTTTGAAGCAAATAGGATCTTCTGCCTGGTATCTAGGGCCCTGATTAGGAAACTCTGAGAACCCTCCTGGGGCTCTTGAACTTATGTAGAGAGCTAGTGATACAGTTCTGTAGCACTCTCTTCCTGATAGTGGGATCTCAGTATGCGTCTTAAACGAGGAAGAGTCAGACTCTCCAGACCTTCTAAATAACTTCTTAATCTCATCCCTGGGTTAATAGACCTGACCACAGCATCCACTACTTCTAACAGTTTGTAGCCTTTTTGCAAAGCACCCTCAATTTGTCTCGCTAAGCTGACGAAACTCGGTTCGTTCTTTTGCCCCGGCTCCCCCAATCTGACCGATAATTTCAACTCTCTCTTGAAATCACTTAGTTGAAAATACAATGGTTTTACATCTTCAAGTGTAGGCTTACCCTCTGCAAGCTGCATTTGAGAAATTCCAGGCTTCGCTTTCTCGTCAACTGTTTCCAAAGGAGGGCAAACAGGCGTATGTTCCATAATTTGTGACTTACATTCTTCCAGCTGTTCCATTTTAGCTGCCTCTGTTCCTTTCAATGCCCCTTTGAGCTGTTCTTCTATCAACCTTACAAGTCCCTTTCTATTCTTTTCCTTTGGGTCCTCACCACTGCATCCCAGAGTTTTAGAGTTTTAACTGGCAGAGATAACTCTGTATCTGCATCTGGACATCCTCAGTTTCCATTGTTTATGTTCCTGCTGGGGCTTGTTTCCTTGGATCGATTTACTTTTGCCCTGTGACTTCTTTCACTCCAATCCGCCAACCATTACGTAAAAACGTTG
>CM042747.1:28540819-28550819 GCA_022496165.2 Catalaphyllia jardinei
AGCCCGAGTTTTCTAGGAGAAGATAGTCAACGAGGCGCAGCCGAGTTGACTATCGGTAAATTTATACTAATAATTGTTAGAAAACAGTCCTAAGAAAATACATGTGCTGATTGGTTAAAAATCGTGTTTCTATAACTTGATGGCAACACAGAACTTGCACAAGCTGTTGACGTAAGGATGGTGCGAGCAAAGATAATTTACATTTTGATAATTAGAGTTAGCAAGTTGTCTTCCTTTTTCTTGTTGGGGTGTTTTCTAAAAGAAATATAAAACATGTTCTCCATGTTTTCTATTGAGTTATAGAAACACTCATGAAAGTTTGGGAGAACTTGAAAAAGCTGTGGAAACACTCGTCTCATGCTCATGTTTGCACAGCATTTCTCGTCCTCCCAAACTTCTATTCGTGTTTCTATAACTCGATAGAGACACAGTACATGTTTTCTATTTCCCAAATATTTCTGCCTTCAGAAATAGATCTGATATCAACGTTATCTTTTAAGTGAACACTTCTATTGGTAGCGATATATTAAAGATCTAAAATACATTCATTCTACTTTTATATGTTGAGTTCTCTCCATGTAGCAATGTGTTTTTTTTCCTCTATATTACTAACACTTTTCTGGACTACTGGCACAGGATAACATCCACTGATAAGTTTTTTCTCATTATTTGATTAATTTTTGTACAAAATTATACAGAGACAAAAGACACTGTTGGTTGAGTACAAGCAGAAAAATAAGGTAAGCAATCACTGCAGGGAATTATGTAATTAATATTTGCCATAATTATCTGTAATGTTTAAAGGTTGTAACACAATCAAGGAATCAAAAAACCTCTAGGTAATTACAGAGTCACATAAAATGGAGGGAGTGCCTGGAATGAAGCCCTAAGTGACAGTGAAGCTACGACTGAAATGCCTCTCAGCAATTTTCACAGTTTAGTCTGGTATTAATATTGTCTTAAAAGAACTTAGTCTATAATAAGAACTAGTTATTTTAATACATAATGAAAACCAAAGTAAATCGTCAATATATGCTGGGAGGTATTTCAATCCTACATGTAGCTAACTCAGGATTTTCCAAAAGTCACTTTGGGCTTTGTTCCAGGCACCCCTTCAATTAATTTATTATGTATTGGAATCATAGATTTAATTTTTATTAGATTTAGGGAAATTCCGGACTAGACATTGAAAAAGCAAAAAGTTTTAATTCCAGCCTACACTAGTCACCAGATATTAGATACGACTGTTTGAAACAATGAACTTTTTCAGCATCTTGACCATACCCATTCATTGGGAGACCATGACGTTTGGGGCTATCTGAGGCCACTGTGTAGTACATGTAATTTCTTGGATGAAACTTATTAATAATGAATTAAGTATTTCAGAAACAGGTTTGTTCCAAAGTATCACCCCAAAAGTGTCTTATAATCTTGTATTTCTGGGTGGATGAATAATTTCTTGATCAATAGAATTTTAACAATATTTTTCATATGGCCATTGTTCCTTTATGAGAAACATAACATCATATTCAGATTATCAATTTTTAACTAGGCTAACATGTTCATTGATCGCCGCTTTGGTGAATATGATGAGAAGATGACACTTGAAGACAAGATGATGAAGAGATTTACTATGGAGAAGAAGGTTATGATTTACAGAAATATTTGGTTAAAATACTTTAAATATGCATACTGTGTTGGATAAGATTCTTATTTTTCATGCATTGTCCAATGGCATATTGGCCAGTATTCATGTTCCTACTAACAGTAGGTGCAGAACTGGCAAGTCAAGGGTGGAGGTACATGCTATATGGAAGGGAAATGGAATTGAAGAGTCCCACTTAAGAATATAGTTTCATTAATTGCTGAACCAGCCAGGTTGAATTGAGAGTTTGTATTTGCATGCAAACTTGATGCCTGGTGTATTACTGATCTTCAGCATCATCATGAACGCCATGGAAAGTACAGACTGGAAGATGAGGAACTGACTCACCTTGGACAGTCACTTGGTGAGATTGACAAATTTGAAGATGTCCAGCTGAGTGATGACGATGATGATGGCAATGTTGACCAGGAAGATGCTGGTAAAAGTTATAATGACTTGTTAGTAAAAGTAGGTAACTTGTTGATGCCCCATGCACCACTTGGTGTCTTATTATCGACTGAGGATGATGATGATGACATTCATGAGCAAAAATGCTGAGGGGCTAGGATGAAACACGGTACATATAGCATCCTGATCGTTTGTGCCCTTGAATTTTTTCTCTATTGTTTGATGCACCTTTTTGCTTCTAGAAGTCGTAGAAGTCTACCCTACCTTCTGATTGTTTGAACCAATTTCCAGTCCTTAGGTGGTTCAGAAAATCAAGATTCAACTATAATTTCATACAATTGACAGTATTTCCCAAAAAAGCTAGTATCAGGAAACATATGTTATGTAATCTAGATGTTCTTCACTGATAGTAAAAACCAAGTAGCACTTGAACAGTACCAGCCATGAACCCACATTAAAATTTTTGTGATCTGGTATATAACCTTGAATAAATTATATTGGTGGCCAATGAATGATCTATGTCCTTGTGATGTGCCAAGTTTTTCTTTCATCAGCCACTATTACCAATTAATGTCCGTAAGTTGTAGTATAGTATTACGTGTAATGCGTCTAATCACATAGGGTGCCTTAAAAGTGGATGTTCAACTCATTATTGTTTTGCAGCTGATGATGTAAAAGAGTTACACTTCGGTGGCTTTCTCACAAAGAAAAGCACAGATGACAAGCAGGTGACAATACCTTTATGTTAGCTTGCATCTGCTAAATGCTATTTATTACTCTGAGGTCTATTTACAACTTTAAACAACATATTAGGGAGCTTAAGGACATGCATTTTTGTGATGCGGACAGCAACTGGAAGGGAACATTTCACATGTCGGGACAGTGATGTTTCCAAGATTTTTATACTTGCCATCTCTAAGGGAGGAAAGATACTTAACAATAGAGAGTTTAAGCATGACGTCTACTACAAACGGCAAAGGTCACCTCTGATTTTCTATTCTTTTCTAAGACTTGTAATCCTTAAATAAATCATACAAAATAGAAAAGTGTCTCCAACTATTTACTACAAATACGAATATTTTGATTCTACTGTACAGTGAGCTGAAGACAGATGGCAATGTTTCATTTTTGCTGTTTGCCATAAACGTCATGCTTAACCTCTCTAAGAAAAAAAATGTGGTTGTGTGAAGACAAATTAAGCGAAAGGGAAAACCTTCTGGTTGCTGTCCTCAAAAACACGCGTGCGTAAGGTCCTAGTTATTTCTTCGATGAGAATGCTATGTATTTTGAGAATTATAGCTTTATCACTTTGACTTACTTTGTATCTTGCCAAAAAAGGTAATAATTTGTTTCTTTACATGTGATTTAGACTGCAGAAAAACACAAGAGTAAGAAAGAGATCATGGAAGAAGTAGTTGCCAAAGCCAAGATCAAGAAGGTGAGCAGCATAGTAAATGTTCTTCATACAGTGTTATCTGAAACCTCTCCTAATTTGAAAGTTTAAACAAAGGAAATCATAGCCATAGCCATGGCCTGATTTCAAACCTTGAAGGACTAGGTAGGAGTCTGTAAATTATGGGATAAACAACTATTGCTCCACATAGTTATAAAGTGCAGGCCAAGCTTTACAAAATCCCCAAGTTTGGATTTAATCAGGCTAGTTTTGACTGAGATAGAGTCATTTGAAAATGCCAAATCTTACAAAGAAATGTATGGTCATCCGGACGCTGTTCGACACAGCATCTGGATGGCCATACATTTCTTTGTTAATTTTGACGTTTTTAAATCGCTGTATTTCAGTCAAAACTAGCCTGATTAACACCAAACTTGGGGATTTTGCGAATCTCGGTGTGCTCTTTCTGACTATGTGGATCAATAGTAAATGTTGTTTATCCCATAATTTACAGACTCGTACCTAGTCCTTCACAGTTTGAAATCAGGCAATGGTGCCATCAAGATCACCAATCATTTTGTGTGTTCTCAGCCAATGTCATCTACTGTATAACTTGCACTCTTTGCAAACAAAAAGTTGTATATTGGCAAAATAGGGAGATGACTCAGCGACCGATTCAGAGCACACCCTCGTGACCCAGAGAATGATGACAACAATGCATCTAAACTGGCCATGAGACACTATATTAATCTCCCCAATAATTCTAAGCAACATATGGCAGTCTGCAGCCTTTCCCCACATCAAAGAAGCATGGAAAGCCTCAAACTCTAGACCAAAAATGTATTTTTCAAATCAGCAGTAGTAATTGTCATGGTATCAAAGAACGCTTTTCACTCTTGAACTAATTTATTCTGTTGTTTTTCATGTTACCATGCACCAACCAATAGCAAAGCTCCATCTTTCTGTATATAAACCACACACAACCCACAATTCCTTGATTTGCTCTGACGAAGGGCTAATACTTGAAACATCAGTTTTCAAATCTCTTTACAGTGGCCAGTTAACTGTTATTAGACCTGTAGCCCTTGTGGGCTATGGGTCAACAGCCCATAAGGCAAAGCCAAATGGGCTATTGACCTGTGGCTCTTGCAGGTGAATGGTCTAATTGTTTTAAATAGTATCATCCAACTAGTCGAACAGAAAAGGCAATTATTAAGTTAGCAAATGCAAGTTGAAGAAATAGTTATTTGAGAATAAAACAAAAGAAAAAGAAAAAAAAATTCACTACTCAAGGACTGTCAGTTATGAAAGGTCCTTGTTATATGCAGGATTTACATTAGTCCAAAAGTTGGGTGATACTAATTCACATTATCAACCCAGTTGATAAAACCAAATTATCTTGTAATACTCCCCACCAATGCAGCACCACAGTTTCTTAGGAACTTTCTTGATTGATTGATTGATTCATTGATTCATTGATCTGATTGATTGATTGATTGATTGATTGATTGGTTAGCTGATGGATTGAGTTATATATGCCTTCACCTGTACTTGGTTCACAAAATACTTAATTCGAGTTTACCCTTGGAAGAAGTAGTTCTCAAATTTTGCTTAGCCTGGGCAAGTCTTAGTTTGCTCTTTTAAGGTGGCTTCAGGAACACATTTTTTCTTACCTGTGTTTCATTCACCTTTTTCTTTAAAACCCAAGATCCTTTGGTCACCAAAACTGGCAGCAAGCAATTAGCAATAATTCAACAGTACAAACATGATGTATTGCTGTTGCTCTGGTAGCATCAATACAATGTGAACAGGCCTTTAAAATTGGTTTTGTTTATTTGCAAAAAAATCTGGTTGTTAGATTTTCTTTAAAATTTGCAAGCAACAAAAATGTGACAATGCTCACAACTTAACACTATGTTAATAATAATTGAACAATAATAGAGATCTTTAATCATCTCTTGTTGAAGGTTCGCTGGAATATCTAATAAAAATTTTCTCTGTTAAAGTTCATTCATTTATACTCCAGTTGCTTATTTCCTAAAGTATCTCCTTGCAAATTTTGTGAAATTCTAACAAGTGGTTCTCGAGAAATAGGCATATTTCCAAGAAAACTATGTGTAGTCTGCATTCAATGTCAATTTTTTTCTACTTACTACTTTTGCGCTGCATTTAACTGGGTTCTTTTGGTTACAAAAAAATCTGAGAATTACTGATTTCTTCTCATCGATACCTTTTCTAACATGCATGCACCTTCATAATGAAAGACTAAACTATCAGAGAATACTGCATTCAATTATGAAGAAAAAAAGCACAGATAGTGCGGGCATTTAGCAAATAAAATGATCGTTGAATTGATGGCCTGTTTGATTTTTGCAATCCTTGTGCATGCTGCTGAATCACATCAGCAAGAGCACATGCAAAAACTGTGTTTGGCTACCTTAATAATTCAGTTTCCAGATGACCTGCCTGTTTTCTTACCCATTGGATCAGACAAGTTAGAATGAATGGTAACTTGCCAACCAGGAAAATGTACTTGCCCCTGACAACTGGACAGCACATATTTCAAGCCCTGCTGTGAAATTCAAGTTGCAGTCTCATGGAAGTAGATCATTTTATTATTTTTTTTCTTTTGCATTTATTTCTAGCATGAACGTCAAATGGCAAAAGAAGAAACAGTCTCATTAACAGACAAGCTTGATAGGGACTGGAGGAAAATACAAAATCTTGTCTCACAAATGGTAATATAAGTTAATTAAAATCTCTTTATTAGTACTTGCCAGGTGCCTAATTATATATCTGCTTGTGTATGGGAACTTACCATGATTATTTTAATTACAGGGTAACACACTCAGCGAGTGAATTATCGGGATTTATCTGCACGAGCTCACTAACAATGAACAAGAAATTTCAATAGGGCACGAGGCCGCCGAGTGCAGTATTGAAAATTCCGAGTTCATTATTAGTGAATGAGTGCAGGTAAATCCCGATAATTCACAAGCAATGAGTACGTTAACATTTTTAACATTCAAATTGAATACACTGCAAACAAAAATCATCAAACTTTGAGTCAATCGAAGCCATGGTGTAATGACAGTGGTGTATTGAATTTACACCACGGCTATTGCACCACGATAATGACGTCAAGGAGGCTGTTGCGTCATAACCCATTGTCACATGGTATGAATCAACCAATCAGAAAATCAGAATTTGAACAGTGTTTGAAAGTTAAATAATAAGTATGAATAAGAACTAAAGTTGACTGTATTTGAGACAAAACTTTTTTTGACTCATCTTTTAGGGGCCTCACAGTGTAGAGGCGTCAACTTCCAAGGCAGATGATTATGACATTGCAGTCAGACAACTGGCATTTGAGCTTAAAGGCAAAGTAAGTTATTAAGATGATTTCTGTAGTACATGCAAGGAATAATGGCAAAAAATTAAGTTACCAAAAAAACTCACAGTATGGTAATATTTTGAATAAAGTAAGAAGACCTTCTTGATACTTAAGCTCTCATGCTGGCCCCTCAAGTGAAAATTGAACTTGAAGTTATCCAAATTTCAATTAAAACATGTTTTGCATAAGTTGAAAACACAACACAAATAAAGCATTCTTATGAGGTTTGATATTAAATTTCTTGAGAATGCTTGGGGATTTAATGGTGGGGTCACCTAGAGAAGTGAATCACAGTGAGATGTTTTATATAGAATTCAAAAAGTTACTGTGTTGTGAGAAGATCTTTAGTAAATGATTTTTGCTCTTATTGCTTGAACTTTGAGTGGAATCCATCTTAGAAGTCCTTTTGGTTGTTAACTTTACTCATTTACATCATAATATAATCTCAAGCAATTTTGTAGTTTCAGCCAGAAATTGGATGATATTGTAACGCAAGTGAGAAAAACTAGCTGTGAAAATGGCTATTGCAGAACTTGTGGTCCAATCAAATGATTTAGAATGATTTTTTATTATTTTATATCTAACACCCTGTTAAAAGAGACTTAATGCAAAATTTGTGTTTTTTTAGGCCACTGACAGATTAAAGTCCGAAAAAGAGATTGCCAAAGAGGAACAGGAAAGGCTCAACAAATTAGAGGTAAGTTAAAATTTTAAGTATCCTTATATTTTCCCACTGATAGAGGTGTCAATAAACTCTGGCAACAAGAATGCTACAGATATTAAATCATTTGAAGTGCATTTTTGACCTTAAAAAGATACTCTAATGCAAACTACAGCATTTTTCTTTTAATTTCTTTTATTCCTTATCAAATCATATATTATTAAATGATATAATATTGCAATTTATTGTATAAACATGAGTGCTCCACTAGAAAATACACCACTCATGAAATTCACACAAAACCACTTCTGGGACACAGGTGGTATATTTGTGATATCCCCACCAGTGAAGATATTGATATCTTCAATGATACCATTTTTGACCCTTAAACTGTAGTTACCGGTACATTTGTTGGTGTATGTTTGAAACATACTCAGATCTTCATCAAAAGTCTTGCCAAACTTCAGTTATCTTGGGAAATCTTCAGACATTTTCAGAAAATAATTATTCAGAAACTGTTGTGTGGCCTACGGGCATGTTTTTGAGAATCTTCAGAAAATCATCAAAGTCATTGTTATAAGTATGCTTATGTAACAAACAAAAGAATACATGAATGTTGTGCCACGTATCGACCCCAACTTTCTCTGTCCAACCTCATAGCTCAGTCGGCAGAGTGACGGTAGATCTAATCTGGACGTCGTGGGTTCGATTCCCACCGAGGTCAAAAGATTTTTTCTTTACCTCGTGTGGTTCCTTGATTCCCTTTACTAGGGCTAACGCCCAGTGGGTTATTCATGGGTTAAAACTAGCACTAAAATTTACACTTCAGAGTTAATTCTCTGTTACATCAAAAGAATACATGGTTGCTTGTAGATAGATTCTATATGGAATATCTCTTACTATATTGAACAAGTGAGATATCGAGTGGAACACTTCAGTTAAAGAAATAATTCATATCTATGCACACCATGTATTATCAGTTCACTTATAATTTAAGTGCATTGCTTTTTATACATATTAGTGTTGTCAATTTTTTGATTCATCAAGTTCTCTTATTTTCTTATTTCTATATGACTCAGTTTGAACGGCAAAGGAGAATGAAAGGTTTACCACTTGTAGATGAGAAACCTAAACACATATCAGCTGATGATCTTGGTGATAGGTAAATGAAGCCTTGACCATCAGTTGCACATTGCATGTTGCAACAGTAATGTAGAGACTCAGAGTTTCTAGAGTCTGAGATCTTAGTTTTTGGACAAAGCCATTTTATACTTTTCATAACTAACATAACACCTTGCAGACTGTATGGTTAGTATCCCCTGCTATTTCTTTCATAAAGCCAGTTTGCCATAAAAATAGTGTTATGTTTTTGACCAGTGGATCAGACAATATTACTTTTTATATCTAGATATTGCATATCAAATTTTAAATCTCATTCCTGGCGTTTTCTGTATTTGCACAATAAACAGCTTCACGCCAGCTGAAGATGACAGAGTTTTGTTAAGTTATCAAGATGGCTCAATGATAAATGCTGAGGGTAAGGCATATGCTTTTTCTCAGTCAGTGTATCAGACAGTCATAACAGTATTTACATAAGTGTATAAATGTGAATAAATCTCTTTATTGTACTCTGTTGAGCCGCATAATAAATATGTTAGAGATGTTTGCTACATTTCTAATCTTGCAGATGAAGATAATGATGAGTTGAATAATACTGATAACAGTGATGAAGAACTTGATGAAAGTGGGGATAAGGTAGAAGATCAAGAAAAAGAAGGCAATAATTCAGCTACTGATGATAATGACGATGATGATGATGATGATGATGATGATGATGATGATATGGAAAATAATGACGAAGAAAGTTCTGAGGATGATAATGGTTCTGACCTTGAATCTGAAGGTGAGAAATATAATGCACTATAATGCTCTCAGTCTGCCCTCAGCATTTCCTTATTCTTATGTTGGTAAAAAGTGAGCAAGAGCACTTAGTGAACATACAAGAATTACATTGTGTATTCTGCTTGTGCGCTCAATCTCAGTGACCATAAAAAGTCTGTAAACAGGCTACTGGATATTTTTTGAGCATAGAAGGTTTGTGCGCAGACAAGCACATGTAGGTTTTTACATGTAATGAGAAATTTTGAAAGAGAATTGAATAAAGTCAAATGCTGAGGATAAGGACCTTCAGATCGATGTATGGATTACAAATAACTGTGAGTTTGATGAGATAAAGGGAAATACATGTATGTTGATGTTCACATTGATATTGTCTACGTCATCTGTGTTTGTTATGAAATGCTTTCAGTTAACGAATGTACCGCATCATTATTGTTGAGGCTCTTTGTCGCTATCTGTGGTTGACGAAATTAGATCAAACAACAGAAGAACTAATGTTTGTTTTAACAAGGCTCCATGTTTGCATGTAATGTAACTTCAAGTGATGGTTGTTTACTTCTTCAGAGAGCAATGATGAACTGGATAACACCGACTCAAAAG
>CM042747.1:28553319-28554424 GCA_022496165.2 Catalaphyllia jardinei
AGTACTTACATTGAGTTTTACGTCAGCGAAGCCATTAAAATTTACGTTAAGTATAGACAGGTTCAGCATGACGTTTACGGTAGAAGGAACCGGCAAAATTACCTTTAATCAGATCAGACAGTACAATTATCTGAAGAAAAAACATCGCCATTTATTCACCACTAATAAGAGTATTTTCACTCTGGCACGGTACAAACAGTGAATTAATTTTTGCAGTTCGTCGTTGGCTTTTGTGTCACTGATGGTTTTCAATACATGACTGCTTTTTACACTTTAAAAGGATCGAAGTCCACCAATCGCTCCTCGCAGTATGACCTTTTGAACGTTATGTTTTTTCCTCGAGGTCCGCTCTCAAACCTCCGACCTGCATTTGAATTCGCGATATCCAGAATAATGAATATATCTTTACTTTTTGTACCGTGGTAGAGTGAAAATACTCGTATTAGTGGTGAATAAATGGAGATGTTTTTGTCTTCGGATTTTTCTACTGACTGATTTGATTAAAGATCATTTAGCGGAAACTAAACACAAAATAGAAGGTAATCAGTGAGGTAATTTTTGCCGTTTACTTCTACCGTAAACGTCATGCTGAACCTGTCCATACTTAACGTAAATATTAATGGCTTCACTGACGTAAAACTTAATGTAAGTACCGATGCATTAACTCATATTTCACCTTTTTTTATCCCCGAAGCGGATAAAATTCACCGGCCGCATCGTCGGTTGATGCGCATGATGCGCGTTATTTTTAGCGCAGCTATCCGAACAGGAGAAACCCCATTCACCAAAACCACATGAAACCAAACAATTTGTTTGTGTTACAATATGTAAATTTTTGTAGCTGTAGCTGTCAGCGGACTTTCTGCTGCACATATAAATTATGTATTTCGAATTGTGAGTTTGTTCACTTTACCGTTAGCCGAGTGAATAAAGCTTCGAGACAGTTTACTTTCCAACTTACACCACTCCTGATTCAAAGAAAAATAGGTCTTGGTTTTTGAGATTCGGAGGGGGTCTTAGGTCTTAGTTTTTGAGATTCGGAGGGGGTCTTAGGTCTTAGTTTTTGAGATTCGGAGGGGGTCTTAGGTCTTAGTTTTTGAGATTC
>CM042747.1:28554434-28556934 GCA_022496165.2 Catalaphyllia jardinei
AGTTTTTGAGATTCGGAGGGGGTCTTAGGTCTTAGTTTTTGAGATTCAGAGGTGGTCTTAGGTCTTAGTTTTTGAGATTCAGAGGGGATCTTAGTGGAAATAGCTCACTTCCGGTTGCCGTCTGCGTCTCAAAAACGCGCATGCTTAAGCTACTTACCTCCGAGCAACCGTGGGAAAAATGTCCTCCCGGTTTGTATTCGTGACAAGCGAAGAATTCATCCGAATTAATTTTTTGTGGTGTATATTATCTCACTGTTTTAGAATATACCAAAACAACTATTCACCTCTACTTCGGCGAATAGTTGTGAATTGTCTCTCAAATAACTAATACTTGACCGGCACTTTCTCCCAAAGATTAAACGTGCTCAGTGACTGTATTTTGAGTTATTGTTGTCATGTACAAAATTACCTTTAAGTTGAAGAAAACCTGAAAATAGTACTTAAATAAGATGGAAAAATACCAAAGAGATAATAATAAACCATAAAGGAACAAGGATGATTAAGGATGAAAAAGATTAACTTGGACTGCAAAACTAAACTTTTCAAGATGCACAAAACGTGCCGTAGCTAAACGGTAGTGAAAAAACTTGGTTAATTCTCCATTTATCTACTCATAGTGGATAAATCTCTCCCCTCCACTAACTATGATCTATCAAAGAGGTAATCTATGAGTATCATTAAACTAACTTTGAAAAACTGAAATAACGTGGCTGTAACCCTGTTTCCCTGGCCTATTTTTCCCGCAGGCCTTATTCAGTATTTTGTTGGAGTACGTCGGTGATCTCTCGCTCATGGGTTCGGCAGGACTCAAGATGATCGACAAGCTGTCACGGTGAGCACCAGCTAGAACCCTCTAAAGAAATCTTCCTTTCTCATTATTTTTCTTTTCGTTTAACACTTCGCTTGACTTGTGTGCAATGCATTTACACGATTGAATTGCGTTTGACGTGTGAGGCAGTGCTAGGAGGAGGAGGAGGAAGCGTGGCCGAGTGGTTTAGTGGGTTGGTGTTGTAATCCGGAGGTTCCAGGTTCAAGGCCTCCAACCGGCCATTAGCAGGATTTGTTTCTCAGTGGTCCCTCGTTCAAATCCTCGGTCACGCTTTGTAAATAGCCAGCTGGGATTTCTAACCATGTTACGTTTATTTGAAATATTTGTTTCCTTTGATTCAGTGGCATGTCTGTAGCTGAACTAGCTAAGCTTAGTGCTTGTATAGCTATAGACCATGCACTGTAATTAAGATTTACATTTTTTTTTACATTTTGCATAAGATTAACTTTCAGTCAGGGACAAAAGTAGTTGAGACACTTCCCGGAAGCAAACTTTCTCACTTCAAGTGAAATTTGCCCCACTTACACCCCTCACTTTTCGTGCCCCCCCCCCCCCCCCGTGCCAATGTTTTAATGACTTGACAGCGCTGCCAACGCCAGTTTCGACATTGATTCGGGTATGAGGTTGACTTTTGACGTAAAAGGTTTCTTTAATCAAAAGAAGTACGGATCTTGGTTCGAAAATGTCGGATTTGTAAAAATGTCTCATCCCGTTCGTCTCTGATTGAAGATCTACGTAGCCTAGACCAGGTGTTCAGTTAGTTGGGGCACAGCGCGAAAAACAGCGCATTGGATGGACTGTAGTGATGAGCTAAATTAATATAATTCAGAAATATAAGTGACGGAAATTTACAGAATTTTACGGAGTTCCTTACTGACTAGAAATTCTCCACAACTCGCAAAATAATTGACTGTCATTCGAAATTTCTGGATATTAGAGTTAAAAGATTCATGTTAAGGTTTAGCGTTTGAAGCAGCCGTTGATTTTATATTTTGCTTTATTCCAGACACCTGTTTGATGTGGCGCAGTACTCTCCTATTCACTCTGCTAAATGTATGCAGCAGATTGTAAAGGATATGCACAAACAGTTCACAGGGAATCGAGATAGACAAGGTGAAAATAGCATACTTGTAGTACTTCTAAGAAGTCGTCAGTCGTCAACTGATTTGCGCCTTTTTCTATGTAGGCTCCAACCTACTTAAGAGACTTAGACTACGAGTAGTCCCTCTTTCGCTTTCTTCTCGAGGTTTTTTTCCACGTCACGCCCAACGGACTAAGCGTCGGAGGAAAGAGGGACCACTCGGCCAGGACTACTCTAACGGAGGTCTCGAGTAGTCCTGTACCTCTTCCAGACCTGTATTTTGATTCGTTCTCTTATCCTGTAGCTCCTATTGTTTCAAGCGCTGGGGGCATTGTTTAATTTATTTATCTATTGTTTGCTTAGCCAATGACAAACTCTGTTTGGAAAGCTACATGCTTTATCTAACGGCGACGCTCTTCGGGCGAGGAGAGATTGCGTGACGAGCCCAATAAGCGTCACGCATGAGGCTATGTTGAGGGTGGTTGTTTAAATACTCTTGGAAATAGGCTGTAGGCTAAAACTAAACAACGTTATTCAATGTTGCCGGTCCCTACACTAACGTTGTAACTGGCCCTGCATTTGTCTCCCCA
>CM042747.1:28566773-28574273 GCA_022496165.2 Catalaphyllia jardinei
CCCCCCCCCCCCCCAGCCACGGACCCGTGGCGTAATACAACTGATAACCTTATACTTGTTATGTTAAGGACGTTCGCGCCCATTGCTACTGCGCATCTCTAATGCGCACGCTTCTCATTGCCCACGCGCTTGCCACGTCATTTTCAAGCGCGCGCACCGAGTCGAAAACTCAACAAAACCTTCGCGTTGACTTGGTGTGCGAATATTTTTGTTGGATGCTCGGTGACCACCACTTTTTTTTCGGCAGATCACTTCCTTTTCTGATTCTTTCCATTATACAAAAAAAAAAAAAAATCTGTACGTGGGAAGTTTTGATTATTTCTCATATACTATTCAAATAGGGTCAAATTGGTACTTGGATACAGGCGTGCGTGACTTAGAAGTTGTAGTTTTGAAGGCTAATTTTAGCTGATTTAATGACACATGTAGCAAAGATCTATCAAATAGGCCTATATATGTTGTGTTAAACACACAAAACTCAGATATGATTCTTCAACTTAAATATATGCCGATAGTAATGAATCCGACCAGAATCGCCTCGAATGACTGGAAATCCTCGAAATGCTACGAGCTTTGCTACGCCTTATCTTGAAAACTAGTTCGGTGACCCCCGATTTTTTTTACGTTTTTAATCTAATCTTATCATTGTCTACCTGCAGTCAAAGTTTAAAAGAAATCTGTACGTGGGAAGTCTTTGGGCGCGAACGTCCTTAAGCACTATGTTTTATAACTGTACTACTTTTCGTATTTTGTAAGGCATGGAACAGACAAATTCATTTGGTCAATTTTACATGTTTGTGTTTTCTGTGACTATTTTAAGTTATGAAGTCCGATCAAGGAGAGGAACGGGAAATAAAACAGCGAACGAAAGGCAGAAACTAAGATACAAATACAAGAAGGAATTCAAGGTATCACTTTATTTCTGTTTATAGTTCAGAACTGTGAATTAAGGCGCACGTTTTGTGGAGTTTCAGCCTAATTCTGCTATTCATCTGGAGTGTTTAGTTACCATATTTGCCCACAAGTGGTTTTATATGGGACTCCCATATGAAAATTGTGCTGAAGGAATTTTTACTGTGTGTAAATTAAGTTATTCGCAATTCAGTTCAGGTCGGGCCGTGAAAGCCGAGCACGGAAGGAGGAAAATGTTCGTGACGCTTAAGGGCTGGTTTACACTAGCGACGGAAGCGACGGAAGCGGAGTCGTAAGCGGAGTCGGAATCGGAAGAAACTTCTGATCTCGTGTGAATCGGCACGACGGAAGCGGAATCGCAAGCCTCGCTTTCAGCGTAAGCCTCGCTTTCATTTTGTAAACATTCAAGATGGCAGACTCGGGAGATGGCGAGAGATTGCTGCTTTTGCTATTGCTTTTTATTCTCATACGACGAAGAAGACGTCTACAACGCAACCAAGTAAGGAGACGGTTGTGGGTACATGGAGTATTTTTAAAACGGAAAAGTCAAGGCGAATTTGGAAACCTTGTGAGAGAACTTCGCGCATCAGACAGAGAGCTCTACTTTGGCCTGTTTTAATTTCTTTCGATCCCAGCTATATCTCGTTCGTAAATTTGTAAACATTGATTTTGCTTCTGCCCCTGAAAACAAAAACAAAACAAAAACAAGTTAACAAGGGAGTACTCATAATGTATATCTAGTGGGGGACTATAATGTTTTACAAATTTTTCCAGTGCATTTTTGGGAGACCAACTCCCCATCATGTGATATCCAGCAAACAAAGGTTGTTTATCAACGTGGTCCAAAAACAAGACATCGTGCTCTGCAAGCAACTCATTATGTCCTAATTTCCACTTGAGTGAAAAAAAAAATCAATGATGGCCGTCTTCTAATATGGTCACCGCCATCCATTATTTTAAATCTATCCAACATGATGCCTGTCGAAATGAGCATTATATCCTGTTCCAGACAAAGTATTCTAGCTCGTTCCGTATACCGACATTAAAATTTCTCGTATTCTCGTATTCCGCATCTCGCTCCATTTTAACTCACATCCCGCATTCTGCTAAAGGTACATTTTTTTCCTCAGGTAACGTCTCAGCAGACACAATACTGCGGCAATTAATACCCAAACTGAAAAACCCGAGAAGACTGCAGCCATATATACAACAGCATCCCGACTAACGAAAAATCAAACAAATGAAACTGTATTCAATACTGAATTACATACCGGTCTGAAGTCTTACTTGTTTAACGACATCCTCCCATGCGACCCTTTTTTTGTTGTTGTCTTTGAAGTCCCTGCAAGACTTGTCATATAGTACGGGGAACTGTCTTACAGCCTCTGCAAGTTTTTCCTCTAGAGCAGCCATTTTTTTATTGCTCTAAGTTTGAAAGGGACTGGTATTGTGTTTTTGATTGGCTGAGAATTCCGCTTCCGATTCCGATTCCGTTCACCCTGTTCTCACTGGATCGGAAGCGATGGAAGCGGAAGCGGAATCGGAAGAAAAAGAAACTCTTCTGATCCTTCTGACTCTGATTCCGTAAAGCTTCCGCTTCCGATTCCGATTTTTGATTTACACTGGATCGCAACGCTCCTTGCGCTTCCGATTCCGACTCCGCTTCCGATTCTGTCGCTAGTGTGAACCAGCCCTAAAAGAGAGAGCGCGAGATAGAGGAACGGTAGCCTTTGAAATGGACTATGACATTTGCATCCAATATCTTCCATTGTAGAAACCCTCGGGTTTATACTACAAGTATTTCAATCGAATTTTGTCTTTCGCGACTCTCCAGGGTGCTCTACGAGAAATCAGAAAGGATAACCAGTTCCTCGCGAAACAAAAGCTAAAAGAACAGTTAGAGAAGTAAGTGGAAATGTTGCCTTTTGTCAGTGTGTTAGTGGAGGGTCCAGCACAGGTGTGGCGGGATGCGGGGTGAGATTGAAAATAGAGACGGGACGCTGGGTGAGGGAAATTTCAATGGAGGTATGCGGGATAAAAATACTTCGACGGTAGCGGGATTTGCTAATGTTGACACCCGGGATGCGGGACAGTTATAATATATGGAAAATAACGGCGGGGAAGTGCAACTCGAAAGGCTTATGTTAGGCTTATGTTAGACCCTCTAAGTTCTTGTGTTTCAGCTCTCAAGCAGCGTTACAAGTTCAAGTTTGAGAAGATTTTGTACCTTCTTACGGACTAGCTATTCGCTCCACTTATAAACATTATTTAATGCTGCCTTTTCTCGTTTTCTAGGGACGCAGAGCGCATGCGTAAAGTGAAGGAAATAGAGCACATGTTATCCAATCAGCAAGCAGAAACGAACGCTCTGAACAGAAAAAAAAGGAAACTGGGAAAGTAGCTTGAAGAAGACGGCATGTGGCTTGCGAGCTCATTCAACCCGATTCGATATCGCGCTATCATTGTTTGCCAATGGAGTTTAACCCTACTAAGGAAAATGCCATGTGCTGGTTCGACGTCTTCGTTTTACTTTGTAGAAGCATTTTCCTTCAGGACTAGCCACATTAGACAACCAGTCGTCACAATAAGGACCAGTACCCTGTCATCCTCAGTGATGGTCGAATTTTAATTTCTCTGTACTCTATTCCACCAAATTTGAGTCGCTAGGTTGTGAGAATGAAAGACCTCGTCATCCCTGAGAGCCTATCAGTAACTTCCGTGCTCGTTTTGTTCCTAACAGAACGGACAAAATGAATGTCGAACGTTTTGTTTAACCCAGGTCGTTGTGTCATTCACCGGCCCAGAGATCCAGCTGTGGGATGATCTTCTTGGGAAATCGAAAAATGTAAAAGTTTGTATGGGAATATTTGTCATCGCTCTTACGAAAGAAAAAATACTATAAAGTTCTCAATAAAAATACCTCATCTTACCTCCACAGTTATGGCTTGCTGTATGGCCGTGTACCTCACTGAAATCATGCCTTAGTAAATGGTTTGAATGGTTCGATCACACAATACGAACTACTGAAATCATGCCTTGTTAGCGAGTTACCGCTTACTAGGAAAATTAGGAAGCGGTAACTCGCTAAAGCGCTTCAAATCAGCAGAAAAAGCGAACGGACAACAAGCAAGACACTGGGGAATAAAGAGAAGGCGTTTTTATGAAGGGCTTTCTAAAATTTGTATGTTCAAAAACCGATGGTGAATATTCCCATACAAATTCTTATAATTTCCCCATGATCACTATTGCGTAAGATGATGATCACCCACAGCTGGAGCTTGGGCAAAGTCGCAAACCAAATCAACAGAGACCCTGGGTTTTTTTTCAGAGCCTGGTGGTACCGCCAGGCTGACATGTTGAGACTTCCTTGAATTCGATATTACTACAGTGATGTCCTTGGAATAAAAATTTTGGTCCAAACACGATTCAATATGTCCAACCATATAGTAATTACAGATGTTGATATTATTGCATTCGACAGGACGCGGTAATGGAGGAAAATCGAGTTTCGTAGGCGTATCTTTCTATCGATACCCATTTGGCCCCCCAAAAATCTTCACATGCGAATGACGTCATGTCCATGTTCGTCCATATGCTTTCTATCGAGTATTGTGCAATATTGCGTACTTTCAAGTAGCTTATTGTGACCTGTAGCGGATAAGTTTAGAAGTCAGTGAATGGCATTTAGAAACCTTGCAGACATGTCTTCACCGCATGTGTAAGTCTTTTCGCAGGAACAGAAAGCTGTAGGAGGGGGGTAAATAGGGGTGTGCAAATCCGCCGATAAAAGATTTTGCATAGTAAATGCCTCGATTTGTTGGCAATTAATGAAACTCGTTTACATGATATTATTGCCCATAATGAGGTCAGTGTTGGAGGTTATGATATCGTTTGCTGCGACCGACCGCTAAATGGCACAAAAAGAGGTAGGATGTGCTTTTATATCCGCTCTAATAGTAATTATGATGTTAGAAAGGACCTCGTATTTGATCAACTGGAAAGCCTTTCTATCGAAATTAGTAAACCAGGAAGCAAATGTTTTATTGTTGCTACTTGGTACAGACCTCCCAAGAGAAAGAAGAAATCCAAAGTGATGAGAATTGAGCTATTCTCCGATTTTGTTGGAAAGTTAGATGCTGAAGGGAAAGAGTACAAGAGCAACGCCTGTGAGTACGTAGCACTTAAAGGGGCAGTCTCACCAAGATTTAGTGGTACTCGAAAATGCAGTGAACGTGTTGGTTTAAATCTAAAATGCACCGTACTAGTCACAAACGTTGTTTACAACTGTTGTGGCTACGGGCGAGTAATGAAGAAGTGGTCTAAAATTTGATAACGTCGGGCTGACATTTTCAAGTTTGACAATAATGTTACTTGGAGGAAAGTCACTAAAAATCATCGATCTCTTAGAGACTGAATTTATGCCTATTTGTCGTTTGAAGGTTATTTTGTTGATTAGTGAGTGCACCTTGATGATTCTAGCATAGCCTACAAAAACAACTTGATTAAAAGACCTCTCGTGATACTGCCCCTTTAACATACCGACCAAAGCTGAAGAAAGCTAGATCAATGATCCAAATTTACTGTTTAGGACCAAAGGTCCGAACATTAAGGCCCCGCCCACAGTTATCCGGATGTTTTTTAATCTGCAACTCTTTCTTCCACACGCATCCTGTGAATCCGGATATTTTGAAATCCGCTCTCCAGAGTGTAAAATAATTCCGCAACGAATCCGATAATGATAATTGTTCACACCGGATAGGTGTGGACGGGGCAGGAACAATCCGGAATCCGAGCCAAAATTCACAGTTGACCTACGATCCACCGTGTTTTCAAATCCTCTAATCCGCTTTATATACCGTAAAAATCCACAATCATTTTGCCTTTTAAGGCCAAATCCGTCGATTCGAAAAATAAGGCGGGATCTCCCCTGAAGGCTATTTTGACGTCGCTCAACATGGCCTTTGTACCAATATATATCTCGTTCACGTTTCAAGCAATGCCAAATCCCTCCATTTGGAACATTGACCAATCTTTTGAGGTGCAAATTTTTGGGTAATATTTGGGCATTTTGAGAAAAAGATATTTTTCTTTAAGGATAGGTTAAATTGAGGAAAATACGAAATGTTGACGATTTGATGGATTTGGAAAATTGAAATTTGAAGTGAAGAATTAGTAGACGGACACCAAACAGTCCCCTACCAACCTGGGGCTCTCTTTTGAGGGGTCAACTGTCAGGTAGTGTTCCCAGCCCATTTTGAAACATGAACAAACGAGATATTGAGATAAAGGCCATGTTGAGCGACGTCAAAACAGCCTTCAGGTGAAATCTCGCCTAAACGCGGGACTCAGCATTACGGACTGGGCCGGGTATAAAACACAGACTCGGATATAAAACGCGGAGTGCGGACTAAATGCGGCCTACCAACTACAGTGCGAGTTTTTTACTGACCGGTCGTAACTGATATTACGTATAAATACATGTATAAACGAGAAAAAACCCTCTCACATATGCACGAACTTTGCCATCAGTTCATTTGTTTTCGATACTGCTGAAGGGACTACCTAACAGCTCGGGCACAAAATGCTGCTCCTAGAATTTCTCTTTTAAATCATTCATTGCAAAGCAATGGACGAGTTTTTGTGGAGGGGCAAAAGTCTGCGTAGACGGATGTGACGGCGTTAGCAAAAATAGCGGAAGTGACGTAACAAATTGGTTGGATTTGAGCAACCGCTGACCAATTAGTCAACTTGCCACCCATAGCAAACATGACAAGCCTACTTAAAGCACTTTCTGGATGATTGCAGAACACCGCGAGAGAATTTTTATTCTTAAATGTGGGCATTCAACCAATAAAATCAGTCCAAAACATATCTATATTTCTTTTTTCTCCGAAAATGAGCCCGCGTACCTACCCTTCCCTCCAGTTACGTGCCTGAGAAGGCAGCTATATTTTTTGCGAACGTTGTCCAAGCCAGATGGGACAAGCCTCAATAAAACCCCAAGAGACTATGTTATAGCTAGTAATATATAAAGTAAAAGGTCAGTTACATCAGAGTACATGTGTGCTTTTCTTCATCCACTCAACCTTCCCACCGGGCAAGCAACCAAAATAACAAAATAGGCTTAATATGATGCATGTGATATAGAAAATTCATCAAGACCTGTATTGTTTTGTAACATGGTACATATTTAAAACAGTTTCCCAAGCTTTCCCAAGGTTTACTGATAAATGTTGCACTAATCACTTACATTTTCTTTGAATAAAATATCATACATAAACTGTGAAAAGCAAACAGTGAATGAGGCTTTCACCTCGTTTAAACGACGCATTTCCTAAACAATGAACACAAATGCGTGACAACAAAACAAAGAATGATGCTATATTGTCCTAATTTGTTGTACCACAAATGATTCATTTACCCAATCAGTCAATTGTAAGCCTGCTGATAGCTAAGATACATGTCAGGAAGAAGCTTGATGCTTATTGATGCACCACCAACATTGTTAAACACTATAATACACAGTTATTTCATGACAAAGAGCATGAATGAGTTGACTCATAAGAGCCCTTTGACTTTAACATACCA
>CM042747.1:28576773-28589273 GCA_022496165.2 Catalaphyllia jardinei
AGCTGTGGATCCACTAGGCGACACCCGTGTGGATCCGCAGACTACTTTGACAATGTTGGGACGAAATTCATTGTCTATAACAGGACAGACGTATGACTCGAAAAACTGACGTCCATTTGTTATTTACGATAACAAACTGTCAAATTGGCCTTTTGCAACAAACGATCACATGGTATAAAATCCGCCATACTGGAGGGCAAGCTCATTATTATTCCCGCACTGGGACATTAAAACAAAGGGCAGTCAAGCTTGACTGGTTGAGGTCTCTTTGTTTTAACGTCCCAGTGCGGGAATAATAATGAGCTTGCCCTCTTGTACCATCTGATCGTTTGTTGCAAAAGGCCTATTGTTACCCTCACTCGTTGCCGCATGGCATAAATTATAAATTCATGTGTCTGTCCGCTTATTGACGATAAAAGTTAGCCAATGAGCGCGTGAGAATTTGTGCTATCTTAAAAAAAATTGTGCGTGTGTCTAACGCTATCCACCGGATAAGATAGCGTGCGTGGTTTGTTGGATATTGAACAACTGGGGCCAGGGGTCTAGGCCTTAGACGAACTATGTTTGTAACGTTTAAGGAGGCTCGAAAGGGTTTTTCGTTGCTCCAGTGTTTGTGAAACGATGGAAGATTACAAAGAAGGATATTTAATGGTGTGGGCAAACAATATGTTTCCTTGCAACTCTATTACTGGGCTGTGCTTTGAGTGCACTTGTGACGTCATATCAGTTATCATGGCAACACACAAGGTCCACAAAAACGTCTACTAAATTTCAGTTTTTGTAAATTATCTGAAAAACTAATTCGGTGACCCACCATTTTTATTCCTTTGTTGGAAAGTTGCCAAAGAGGCGGAGCTGTCAAAATTTGACATGTAAACCCCTCTAAAATGCAACAGTTCGACTAGACAAACTTGAACGTTTTACGCATGTAACAACGCGGAAAAAAGTTTGCCGTTCACGGTAGCTCGAAAATGGTAGTATATTCAAAGAAAATGCGATTTATGGCTCACAGAAAATTCTACTAGACAATTTTCCCAGAAACTTTTATATTTGAAGTGCCATCGTGAATGGTGCGAGCATGCAAAAAATCAAGATAGGTCACCGAGCAAACTTTCGAGCTAGTTAGCTAGAAATAAATGTTTTTTGCAGATTTTATTTCCGGTTCGCGCGATTTGACGCAAAATTTAACTTCCGGTATGCTTAAAGCTGATGCGTGTACCTTAGTTATGGCGTGTGTAGATTGCGCTCGCGCGTGCAGCTAAAAATCCTTTCGAGCCTCCTTAACCAGAGTCATTCTCTGTAACACCCTGAAGAAGAAAGGCCATGCCATCCGAAATACTGGTGAGTGCACTGTATCAGCAATCAAGCGTTGCGTGGCGTTTCGGCGTTACCAAACAGACAACAATATTCACGTGATGTGTAAAGTGACCTTCGATCGGCCATCACATGACAAGTCATGTGCCTGACTTATGTGAGCTTGCGTCAGCCGAAACAAACCGCGCAAATCGGTAGTTTCGTTAGTAGTTCCGTAGAATCGATAGATGTGCGGGGAATGAAACTACGATTCTTTAGAGTTAAACTTAAATCCTTCTAGAAGGAAAAACTTCACCACAAAATGACGATTACACCTAAAGAGAACTCTGAGGTATGTTTCTGTGAGATAACTGATACGGTTATGTTTACGTCCTTACATATTTCGCACCGGCCGGCCTTCGACCGCCAAGACGCGAAAAGGCTGTAAGTGTAAAGCTCTTTTTGCCGAAACATCCAAAAGGAAAATTCGATTTGTCAGTAGTTCTGTAGCTTTTAAGTAGCCCAGGCCGCGAGATGATTTTGATTTTGCAATCCATATGACAAAAAATCTTGTGACTGTCTTGTGCATGTTGTGAAACGTAATCTCCTTAATTAAGCTTAAGTTTATTTCGTATTACACTTGTTTCTAGATAGTGAAAGTGGACGTGAATAATCCTAAACTTCACATCTGCTCGGGAACCAAGTTTGTCGACTACGAGGTCACAATTGAGGTAGGAATTTCATTTTTTTTGGTGACACGCGAAATTATCTGCATTTGCATTCTTCCTGATTCTTCTGCTCAGGTAATAAGGTATTGGATTTCAAACTGCTCCTTTCTTTTCAGACTACCAACAAGGCTTTCTTCAGAAAATTTTCCAGCGTCAGGAGGAGATATTCGGAATTTTGCTGGCTTCGAACAAAGTTATCCAGTACAGAGATTAATGGATTTGGAAGGTAATAATATTTGCCACAGATCTATAATAAAATTGTCCCAACACCTTTGCCTCCAGTCTAATATTGATCAGCCCAGAAATGTTGGATGTCTTTAATATCAGGAAGATCAATACCATTTGCAGTTCTTTTTGTTGGAACAGATAATGTATTTTTCATTCTTGTCATTTCATGTGAAAATTGCTAGTCATTACTGATCCCTTGTCTTGCCTTATCAGGGAGCGGACTATTCCATGCCTACCTCCAAAGAGTTATTTTAGCAGATTTGATAAAGAAGTGATCGATTCAAGACAGGAAGGATTGCAGGATTTCTTAAATGAGTGAGTATCTTATTTTTCATGAGAAAATAAAGCAACACCCTTGGTACTGGTGCTTCGTTGCAGAGATCAAATTAGGTGACAATGAAATTATTGTGATGAAATTTGACCTGACTGATTCAGACACATTGAATATTATTACCAAATATTGACTCATCTGGAAAGGCAATTTTTTGCATCTACTGTGTAACGCCAATCCTTTTTTGGGGGATTTATTTTTTGCTCTATTTTTCAGATGGTTCTTCCTCCACAAAAATAGAATCCAGCAGAAAGAAAACACCAGCAAAATTAAAAAATGGCAAAAATTTACTCCCATTAAGGTGGCCAAACACAGTTTTTATCAATACATGCCGTTGATACAGCGATCATTTTATTTGCTCATTGCCATCGCTATCTTTTCTATTTTTCTTTATAATTGAACGCAGAGTGTTCGGCCCCCTAAATGTAATCAAAAATGGTATTTGATCTACTTGTATTGTATTTTTGTATCAACTACTTCAAAATTAGCTTTTACAGCTTGACTCGAAATATTTTGTTGTAACTGGAAATACTTTGTTGTATGACCAGCTTATCATGGACTGAAATGTCTGTATAGACTGCTATTTTACCTAAAAAAGTAATACATGTTGAAAACATTGCATTCCCTTCCTTGTTGATGTCTCACTTTGTCTAAAGGAAGTCTCAAATTTCAGCCAATTCAAGCCACAAAAGTTTGTTCCCATAAACCTCAAAAATTGCCAATCCAAAAACAAAATTCCACAAAAATCTCATGCAGCTTCCCAGTGCTCTGAAATGCCACCAAATTGTACTTGCCACTGAGAAGAGAAGAGAAGGAGGAAACCTGAGAAGTTATTTTTATAGTATGATTCAGAGTATTAACAAAATCTTATGAGGGCAAATGCTATGGGACAAAACCCCTCACATGAAACTGCACTTAAAACAAGCATTCAGGAGAAAGCAGATATTGCAAAGCGTGACAAAAAATTTATTAATGTTTTTTTTAAAGATTATGATGTCACTGTCAGATAATAAAAGCTTTGCACAGTTATTGCAAATTTTCATTATCACATTGTGAGAGAGCTGAAACAAAAGATCATCTGAAACTCTTAATGAACTGGACATTTGAATATCCCTGCAAGCATTGAAAGAGACTTTCAATTCTTTCAATATCCTTTCAGCAAGGTGTTAAAGATAACAGAATAGGTGCCAGTTCTCTGATCAATATTAGTTAACTGTTTTGTATCTTTTTGTTCAACCAACACCATTTTTTGTTTTAAAAAAGTAAAAAAAGAAGCCCGATTTCATTGCCTGCATGATCAAATTCATGACTTGTAATTTGTTAAGTATAGATATCAGATGAGGTCTAACTCAGCTTTTTGAATGTCTTTTTGAAGACACAAGGTTTCGGAAATAGAAATTAAGTTGTGATTAAGGCTCCTGCCCTTGAAAAAGGTTTTCAATTGAGTGTCGTAAAACCAAAAGCCAAAAGACTATTCAATGAACCAATAAAACCTCAAAGTAAAGACGTGACTTGCGCTAAGTTCGGGAAAGTGTGAGTGAGCTAGTGATCATCTGCAACTGAACATTGTTTTACTTCTGATTGGATGAAAAACTGGCACAATTTCTTTAAGCCAATGTAGTAGTGCATCAATGCAATTACGATTATTTATTGAATTACTTTTTAACACTAAAGTGAAAACTGCCCTAACACACTCAAAGGTCTGGAGGATTGAAATAAAAGGAGTCAAACTGATGTCTTGTCATGAATAAACATCTTTTTAGTCCCCTAAGCCATAGTGCCACATTAGTGTTCTTACAACGTTGAAGCTACGTGTACATGAAGGGAGCAGAAGGGAAACAAAATATCTAATAAAGAAGTCCTAAGAGGCCACTGTAGAAGCACAAATCTGCATTAATCTTTCTCTTATTTTGACAAAGTTGAAACAGGGTATGGTAAAAGCATTTTTCTTGGTCATTGAAGCTTTGATTATTATTATTTTAATGTTTTGTGTTGCAGAGTTGTGAAAGTCAATGACTTTCTTTCATTTGCCGGTCTTCACTTATTCCTACAAACTCAGCTTCCAATACAAGAAATTAATGGCTTTCTTGATGGAAAGCATGGAGAGCATGCATCAGTGGAAGTGCTGATAACCTCGCAAGAAGTGGCGGATTCTAGTGAGGAAGACAAAACATTTCATGTTTGTTCAAGTGAAGATTGCACATTGCTTAACTCTTCTAACTGGGACATTACATCAGCAGATAACATTTCAACTCATTCAGAGTCTTCTGAACTTGGTTCTGAAAAATATCTATCTGATAGCTACAGTAGTTCTTTGGGATATCTCTCAAGTTCTGCAGAAAACAGTAGTTTCATGTACACGATGTATAGATAGCTGCAAAGGGATAGTATCCAGTACCTAATTACGGAGGCTGCATCATAACATGTGACTTGAAACATGTTTCCCTGAATTTTTCAAGTTTGCTATTTAAAACCCTTCAGTATGCCAGCCTTGGCAGTCTTTTTATACCATCCTTCTTTTCCTTTTTGGCATTTTATGTCTTCATGTAAAAAAGTGGTATTTAAGATACAATTAAAAAGAGTAACATGCCTCATTTACTAGACTATTCTTACATACCTTTGTGCAGCTTTCTTTAAAACAGCAATTAGTCAGATTAATTTAATTTCATGATACATTAATTTATTAACAACTTTGTTAACCCATCATAAGACAATGTAGCAGTAATGGACAAACACTGTGTCACTAGTTGCTACATTTGTTTTAGAAAGTGCAACCACAAGAGAAACTTGTCCTGCAATAGTGGTACTCCAATTACAGGCCAGTGCCTGTGTGTGGAATCCACTAGATTGTAGTGTGGTCTCTTGGGTCCTTTGTATCAGATTAGTTAACACAAAGTTGTAAAATTGGAATTTGGGTTAAAGTTGGAGAGAGTTCTTCACAATAATCTTGATCTTTACCAAGAAAAATTGTACCACAAAATTTTATGTTATCATAATTTGTTCACAGTTGATGTACAGAGACACATTATCTGGATAATGTTTATTGCTATTTTTAAATTACTGAATAGTATTTTCATACAGTATAATTCATTACAAATAAGTTTAATTTATTTATTGCTAGTACAGTGAATATAAGTCACAATAATATTAGTGTGGATCTATTTTTAGTTTCTAAAGTGCAACCAATAAAATGAAAGCTATACCGTATTGAGTAGAACTTGCATGTGATGTTGTTGTTGTGTGTACAAGTGGGAATTTAACACACTTTCACACTTTGAGAGAACAAGCACTGTCAATATGTCTTGAAGGGGCTAGACCACAGCATTTTTAGGGTAATTGTTTATCTTTGTCAACTGCAAATTCTTAAATTCAAATTGCCAGCATAGCGGTCTTTTATCCACAAAATCTTCGTCATATAATCAAGCAAGGATGAACTCTGAGCTGGTTTCCCTGCAGAAAGTCTTAGTTTGCTATTTTTAATGTGGTTGTCACAGAGACTTTAAATTTTTATTTATGTATTTGCCATTGTAAGTTTATTTTCATTCTTGTGTAAATCTTGGCAAGCCTAGTGAGAATGAAAAGTTTCTTGCCTGGTAGGAAAACCTGCTTGTCCCTGTCAACTGGACAACATTTGTGGAGCCCTGATGAAAGATACCACTTTGATACAAACGAACATAAACTTGTATAGCTGTTGGTTTTCAAGTTCACCCTAATGCAATCCATTTTAATCTTCAAGTTTCCCACTCTCAGCGGCTTTCCTGTCTTATTCTTTAGTTGTACAAATTTAAGGTGTACCATGCTACTGTATTATTTCACTAGATTTATTAGGATATTCATACATATTGCTGTTAAGAATAATTACAATGATCTGTTGATAAGAGCTGAAATTACCTAAAACTGGGTGACCTAGCCCCTTTAAATGTTAGCAGTTACTCCTAATTTTTTATATCTATATATACTTTACCAAGTGTATGCATCAACACATAAATTGAACATCCTGTTTCTACTGTTGATATTTTCTTTTGCCCTTATTATTGGGGAAATAAATATGAATCTTGTTTCTCAACTCAGGTGGTCTATGTAGAATCTTGACCCTGTCAGTAAACAGACATCTCACCATTTGGTCAATGCTTGTCATTAAATTATTTTCCCATATTGACCTACACTGAATCAAAATAACCGCTGTTCTATTGATTCGATTTTTTTCTCTGGGTGCCAATTTACTTTTAATAGCTCAGTAAATGACAACAAACACTTGGTATAATGCAAGAACTGAAACATGAGGTGTTTGCATAGTCAGTGAGAATAGTCATAAACACCATTTCTTTCAAGTATGTTCATGTTTCATTCAGATGAGAAAGCAGTTTAAATATCTAATCAGTCTATCATAAACTGCCACTATAAGACCCAGGCTTTACAACTTTGTAAGGGTCATGTAACAGCTCTCATAGACCTTTCCTGCATTCCAATAAACAAGGGCACCCAGTCGAGGTTGGGGTGGACAAAACTACAGTAAATGTATGAAATGTCCACCCCAACCTCGCTCTGGTGCTATTGTTCATACGCACTGAAGTGGAATGCGGGAAAGGTCTATAAGGTCTCACGTGAATGGCTTCCTACCGTTTGAGAATTCTGAGTTTTCATTCATTCATTTCTTTGTTGTCACCATTTTCCTAAATTATAAATCAGCACTCCTACTGAAGTTTTAGTGCCATATGATATAAGACCCTATCATAACTTGACATTTTACAATGTTTAAGCTCGACAGGGTTCCTCGTTTTGTTATAGAAGACATTTGAATTTCTAAGTTTACGCGTTGCGTGACATTAAATGACGGCCCGAAAAGGATCTCATGTAGGTCAAAAGAGCAGTTATTGTTGTGATGTTGAAATCGTCATAGTTTGTACTTTGTACCGAGTCACGTGACTTTGAGTAATAAAGGGCACTTGAAGTTCTTGAATGAATGGCGTCGTCTTGATCTTTTACGCTCGCCGATAAATAACACAACAGTTATCGCCTACGTTTTTGCTACCTGAACAGTTCTTGCACTAGAAGAAGTATTACTTTCAATTTTTCAGAGCTCTAGAGTAATAATTTTTCGTTTCAACTGCAAAACTCAATGACAGATGTTTCTGTTGCTCTACGGCCGCCATGTTGGTGC
Source organism: Catalaphyllia jardinei (assembly GCA_022496165.2). Classification (NCBI taxonomy): domain Eukaryota; kingdom Metazoa; phylum Cnidaria; class Anthozoa; order Scleractinia; family Caryophylliidae; genus Catalaphyllia; species Catalaphyllia jardinei. Next base: position 28,584,515 of record CM042747.1, read on the forward strand.
CGCTTGGAAGGGCACCAACATGGCGTTTCCATACAAAGCTCTATAAATTTAGGTGAAACTCTTTTCCGAATAATGCGGGAATGAAAAATCGCACAGACCTAAATCTTGGCGACACTTTTGTCTATCAATCATCTATCATTTACCTGATTCTTGACTTCATTTATTGCATGGTGACGATTTTTATTTTCGATGCAAACCACCGATACAATGGAACAAACAAGAGAAACAATGCCCCAGCTTCGCAGACTATGCCCCAACCCTAAAACAATAACAGCTTATGACAACTGCTACACTTCTGCTTTGTAAGGGCTTTAAGATAGGCTTACAAATGGAGAGAAAACGAGCTTTTGCTACATGCCCGGTAATATTTTTATGTTGATTGAAATAGGTTTTTCATTTTAGGTCTGGTATTGAAGCTCTAAAACATGATAATAAAACAAATTCAAACCAAGGAAAGTTTGAAGGGGCTTATAATATTCAGGGGAGGGGAGGCTCATAGCTGTATTTACTTTTCAGTTTCTGGACTGGTGATGAATCCATAACCAGGGGGTTTAATTATAAGTGGTAGTTTATGGTATTCAATGGCAATGTCATTTTTCAATAGGGCTGAATAATGACACTCGAGTTGGTGGGGAGGGGGTACCTACTAGTTGGAAGGAGGGCACTAGATGAAATAATAGTATTGGACTATCTTACTGAAAGACACTGCATACAAGTTGATTGAAATACACTGTATGATAACCTTTTCACAGAGACAAGCATGATTCTTAACTTGAAACTATTTGTCACTTTGTTGGAAAATACAGTTCATTTCTTTTTATGTACTCAATTACAGGATCTGGAACTAAATACTTCACACTTTCACCTCTTCTAATAGCTCTCCTGAAAAGCCAAACAAAAAGCAGAACACTATCAGTGTGAGTTCAGTCTTGTATCCCTGGGTAATTAAAATAACCCTAACACTCTTGATATTATTGGATTTTTTGGATTTGGTGGGCAGATCTCCCTACAATGCTATCATTTATTGATACTAAGTATGCTATTTAAGGGTGTTTGCATGAAAATTTCCCAACATTGATTTTTTTCTGAGACTTTTACCACTGTAAGGGATGTCAGAAAATTATGTAAAAAAAGGGGGCTCACTGACTTAGTTTGGAGAGAACATGCCTAGATAGCCTGCGTAGCAGCCGTTTCCTTTCCTTTTGCAGGCAGAGATCGAAAAAGCGAGCAAAAAAGTGGGTGAGTGACAGAGCATGTCTGGGGGGGGGGGGGGGAGCAAAAAATTGGGGAGGGGGTGGTCGCCTAGAAGAACACTAATGCCTAGAAGAACACCCTAAATCTGAAAAAATTGGGCTTTGTTAGCGATTACGGTCATGGTGTTTGTATGCCCAAAAAATATTGCAATTAGATCTTTGAAGGGAAATATTCTCTGCCGAATATTGTTTAAGTGGACCTATAAAGTCAACTGGTGAGGTTTCGCATTTTGCAGTTGCAAGATGGCAGGCTCATGGCAAGAATCAATGTAAAGTGGACTGTAACCTTGAAATTTTTTCTAACTTTTTACTAACTTGGTCATTTTTTGGACAATGTGGAGAATTGCAAATAAAATCTGTAACTTCTGGGAAAAAAAAGGGTCACCAAGTGTCCGAAATCATTAAATTGAGGCAAAGCCATAGCAATGGCCACCTGCCCTATCATTGTTCAGTTTAATACTTAGCGTCAATGCATGACGTGGCATGTGAACTTCCGTGTGCAGTAAGGATGCACAGAAACATCCTTGAAGGAACATTAAATTTTTGTGATGACTGAAAGGAGCAGAACCATGTTTACATCATATGAAATGAATTTAATTTTTTACATACAGCAAAAATATTATCCTTCTATATTAATAGTTACAATAACTGTAATAATTTACAACAGAACCTGATCTTTGTAGCACTGACATCATTTGAAATCCACTCTGTGACAATGTGAATATTATCCTGCAGAGCACAACAAAGCAAACCAGTCAATAAATACACTGTATTATAATATTTTCAAATATATATTTTTAGCCTAAATTCAAACAAAATAGAATTTTCAATCCTGTTATTGAAAACTCATCTCCAACAGGATGCCTGGGTACCCATCTGGCTAAATTAAAAGTCTGTTGAGTGATTTGTTAGCTTGCAAATGGCTACACATGCCAGGAGAATAATTATTCTTTCTCAAAGTCAACCATGAAAAAGTTTAGCGTTCACTTACTTTGTACTTAGTGAGAACATCTGACTCATAGATAAAAGATTCTGGGTTTGAGCCTACTCGAGATATGACAACAAGGCCATGTTTTCCTACAATTTGTTCAATCTGTAAACAGCAAGAGGAAGACAAACATTACTCACTGAACCAAAATAATTTAGTGGTAATCACCAAAGGACTGTTAAAAGAAGTGCATGAATTGAAAAGAAGTACAGATTTATCAAATGATAGTGGTAACTTGAAGTTGTTTGCAGAACATTTTTCATGTCATTGTTCTTTTAATTTGTATTCATAGCAAATCATCAGAAAAAAAACGCATAACTGTAAGTTGCAGCTTTATAGGACAGAAACAGTTCTACTTTTCACATGCTTCATAATGTTCACAGTTGTCATGAAAAAGAGTCTTTTCTGCAAACTAAAAGATATTATATCAAATAATTTGTGATCATAGAGGGTGATTTTAAAATGTTTTAACAAAACAGCTATTTGCAACTTACATCCTCATCTTTCCACAGATCTGGAACAGCAAATGACTCCAAAAGATCAGCACCACAAAGTAACTTTACCACTAAAGGACTAGAACCTAACAGAGGAAATAGATGTACCAATTAAAAGCAAATTTGTACATAATCATGTACATTATTTTGACAAAGTTTTACAAGAGTTGCAGTATTTATTACCCAATCAAAGTGCATAATACATGTGCATTCATTTATAAATGACTGACGGGTGAATTTATAATAAAATAATACGATTATTTTGGGGATAATCTTAGGGGAGAGTGTTGTAAGTTCTCAGTTCCCTCTCTTTTGTTCAGTGGGGATATGTAACTTTGGCCCTCATATTTACACCTCTCCCCCAGTCCTGCCACATACTGTTCATCACCATCCCCCAAGGCAGTCTCCTTATTAGGTCTCTCTCTCTCTTTGCACCAGGAAGCAGGTAGAAAAGAAACCCTAAAGTGTTGATGCAACAAAAGAGAAAGACAACAAAAACAAACTCATTTCAATACTAACTGATTTTTCAGTGGGTCAATTATTAGATGTTACACTAACAGAACCTTAACCTTTCATGATCCCATCCTGGGGGGTGGGGGGGGGGGAACTCCCACATTAAAAAGGTGGAGGATGCTTGTCCAAAATAATAATTAACTAGTAATAGTTATCACTTAAGCTGCCCCTGCTTTCTTCGATCTCTGCTGATTGAAACCATTAATATTGAATGTTATTCAGGTTATTGTATGAACTAAAATTTTACCTTTTTTTTGTAAACTATATCACTCATACTGTTCAAGTAAGTTAGGCATCTTACCATTAAATATGATTCAAAGATCAACTAACACATTCTGTTTAACTCATTCTATCACATGACATTCTTTACTTAATACTCTCACAAAGAGCATTCTGGAAAAAAAACATCAAACCACGCTGTTTGATACTGAAACAAACCATTTTTCCTTAATATATGAGCAAACGTATCTCAAAAGCAGAACTCAAGATTTTTTCCGAGATGTAAACAGAAGTATCGTGTTACAGTCATCATATATGCAAATTAGAGTCAAGCTTTTTGTCCTCAATGAAAACGCCACAAAACATTTACATTTAGTTAACTAAACCAACACAACACATTCTGTTTACGCTGTGTCTAAATGCCCAGCAGCCGGGCAAGGTTTTAAATGGACGAAATGCCTGGCAGTCAGACATTTTCACAGAATTTCCACTGAAAGACTCTTTCAAACTTCATGATGGTATTTGATGTTTCTTTAGAAATGCAGAGCAATTCCAAAAATTATGTTAGTGTGCAAGATGATGAAATAACCGAGCTTGTACATACTATAAAATCAGCATGCACTTGACACTTAGAAAATTTACGCTTACATCAGCAGTTAAAGATATTTAACGAATCGCTACAGAAAGCTCCTTTTGAACCTAATGAGAAGATGTGATGTTTGTTTGGAATAGCCAAGCGATTCTAAAAAATATTATGGATTTGTATCCGACTGCCGGTCACGGTGTCAAATAGACAAAATGCCCGGCAGTCAGAAATATCCACCATATTCCACTGAAATCCTCAAATTATCAAACCTATTGAAAGTATTTGGACAGGTGTTTCTTTATAGATGTCAAGCAATCCTAAAATTTTTTTGGTTTAACATTCGACGAATTAACCAAGCCTGTCTATTGCCGTAAAAATAGCTCACAATGGTTATTGACAACCATTTGTGAGACTGCCTGTCACGGTCTCAAATAGACTAAATCCCCGGCCGTCAGAAACATTCTGCGCGTGTGTCTCTGCGGGCCACCTATGACTATTTGCGGGCCACCCATGACTATTTGCAGGCATAACGTCGATACCTTGCGGGCTTGCAAGCGATCAAATCGAGATTTATACCGACAATTCTCTCTTCTCCAGTCTTCCTCTATGTTACATGGGGAGTCCTAAGGTGCCTCCTCAGGTTTTAAAAACCCTGCAGGGGCAATAATTTACATTTCTAAAGCGCTAAAATTATAAAAATATTCTA
>CM042747.1:28596773-28616773 GCA_022496165.2 Catalaphyllia jardinei
AATGACGTCAAAAGCGCAGCCCACTGCAGATTATTGAACCATTGAGTGAGAAAACCTGGGGACGAGGTTGTCTTATTTTTGGTAAGCGGAAAATTAAAACAAAGAGGGAAATGGTGGAAATATTTTGAATGAAATAATGGGGGAAATATTTTGAAAGAATAATAAAGCAATTGTTGAATTCGGCTTTCGTAAGATATCAAGAATTCTGCAGATCTTGGAGGGTGTAATCCACCTCGGCCTTCGGCCTCTGTGGATAACACCTCCTTGATCTGCAGAATTCTTCATATCCTACTCAGACTCATTCAATAATTGCTAATTATTATTCATTCAAAATATTTTCCTGTTTCTGACTGGTTAAAACCACATGCATAATTCACCATAACCAGCTGCTGTTCACCAAATTTGGAAAGAATCTTCACGATATTGAATCAATGACGTCAAAAGTGCAGCCCCCTGCAGATTATTGAACCGTTGACCAAGAACTCCTGGGGACAAGATTGTGTTATGCCGAACTAGGGACAGCCGGAAATAAAGGGGGTAAGTTTCTAAAGAAACTGTGGTGCTGCGTTGGTGGGAGTATTACGAGATAATTTGGTTTTATCAACTGAGTTGATAATGTGAATTGGCCACTGTAAAGAGATTTGAAAGCTGACGTTTCGAGCGCTAGCCCTTCGTCGGAACAAATCAGCTGGAAATACATCTCTGTTCAGAGGCTAAAAAACAAAGAGTGAAATGGCAAAACTCCTTTAAGAACGGGGAAATATTTTGAATGAATAATAAACCAATTATTGAATTCGGCTTTTGTAGGATATGAAGAATTCTGCAGATCTCAGAGGGTGTTATCCACCTTGGCCTTCGGCCTCTGTGGATAACACCCTCCTTGATCTACAGAATTCTTCAGCCTCATTCAATAATTGCTAAAAATTGATAGTTTACCTACTTGATATTATCTGAAAAATTTGTACAGCCCAACTATTAAAGGACCCATAAGCTAAAAAGCTAGTGCACAGCATGTTGCTCTACATTTTAGCTTTAAATAAGTTCTCTGAATTGCAGATGATTAATTTTCCGAAACAGGAAGCAGCTGCAAACTATCAGAGGTGTTTTTAGCAAATATTTAACAAAGAAAATGCAAACAACTAAAGTTAGCTTAAGCGTAATTTAGTTGTTATTCAAATAGACTTTGTCGACAGAAAACGAATGTAAACCTCATGATCAAAAAAGCGGGATTCCCTAACCTTCTTCTTGTAAGCATCGTTTACTGGTGAAAATATTCCTTGTAACACGGTGTAAATACCAGTTTTATGAAGAGCATCACGAGCTATTTCTACAAAAAAAGTTAAAATTACCAGTGAGGGCTAAGTGAGCTTAAGCGAGCTTAAGCATAATTAATCGGCATTAAGAAAGAGACCGGAAATCATTCAAAACATGATAAGTGTTAAATGAGAAATATTGAATTCTTGAAAATCTTATCGTTACCAAACATCCTCAGGTGAAGGAAAGTGATAGGATTAAAAGATCCACAACTCAATAACACGACTCTGGTTTTCGAAGCAGTTGTGGCCGCCATCTTGTATTTGGATCGTTAATCGATAAGGAAATATCGATTACCTTATACTTTGTTGCCCCTGGTTACCTCATACCCCATAATACTTTTTTCTGCAAGGAAGAAAAAACATGGAGGACGTTCGATGAAATATGGAGATTAAGAATGTAATCTCAGATTTTGTTAGTTTATGAGCGAAGTTCGGTTCTCGCTTACCTTTTGCCAGATAAAGCCGATGTCAAGGAGAATATTTCATTCTGTATTTTCCTGTTAAGGTAAGAAACAATTCGCTTATAAAGGGCAAATATTTCTCTAATGAATCTTCTTCGAGAAACGAATCACTCAATGGAGTTCTGGGTATTGCACTTGGATGGCGTCTCCTTGGCAGTTATGGCTCAGTGCCATTGTATCTCAAGAAAAGGTCTTGAATTCTTAAGGGGTCGCTGGGAATTTTTTTTCTGGAGAATGGACACAAGAAGGTTATAAATGTATGTGTATAAATATATTTATGTATGTTTGTAGCTCTGACCATGCCAAGTAGATGGATTGAATAATTTATGACAATATTAGCCACAACAGGAGATGTCAAAACAAGGTCTTCAGAGGACGCGAATGGGATTTTAGAGATCTTCTTTTACCTTTTTGGAGTTAAAAAAGACATTTTATGGGATCAAACGGGTTTCTTTTGTGTTGCAATTTTATGGCTCTCTCAGCTCTTTTATCTCGGACAATTTCAAAACGCGCAAAGGGCAAAACCATACTGTAGGTCAAATAATTATTGCTTTATAAAGGTACATACATGCCGAGGTAAACAGCAGTTATTCTATTTAATTTATTTTTTTAGCGACCCGACGAGGTAAGTGACGAGTGATTTTTCCAAAACGTAATGTTATTTAGAAATCTCTCTAGTGTGTGTGATTTATTTTAAAAAAAATAATCCACACGTACTTATCGATTCCTTTTTGTTTTGTTTTAGTATCTTTAGGGTTTCTAAAATGCAAAAACCTAGCAGTGCTCGCTCCGAGTTTATCGTAGGAGGAAAATATAAATTGGTGAGGAAGATAGGCAGTGGTTCATTTGGCGATATCTACCAAGGAATAAATATAACGAATGGCGAGGTTTGTATTGAGCAATATTAATACAAAGTGTCCCTACGTGTCTCCCCTTCCAGCTCTTTTGTCTTGTCATTTTTAATTTCAGTCAACTTTGACCTTCAATTATTGAAAGAACATCACTATGTTAGCATTCTTGCCCAGCCTATATAAAACAAAAGAAAACAAAATAAAATCTGTATTTGATGACTGTCATAAAAAAAATGTTGTATGTTATTAATGGATGTACTTTATCCAGAAATTGCAGTTGTCAATGTGTGCTCCATACAAACGCATGTGGATTAGACTCTTAAACATTCTTACGTCGAGCTCAGCCTGTGACGATTGCAAACCCTACTTTATTTTGCTTGTTTATTCAACTCTGAAAGCCTGATTGAGGTGTTGCCATGAGGTCTCAGTATTTTTATCGTAATATTCATTCTTCCTCAATTGATCTGCTGATTTAAAGATGTCTCAGTATTATACTGTAGGGTTAATAAATACAAACAGTTGGCAACATGTTTTGTGAACAGTGCTTAAAGTCTTGTTTACAATCTATTACAAAGACATGGCGTATGTTTTGATACAGGAAGTTAATTTTTCAACCTAGAAATTGAAATACGGTAACTATGGCCTATTTCTGTTTGTTAATCTTACAGGAAGTAGCTGTAAAGCTTGAGTCTCAGAAAGCAAGACATCCTCAACTGTTGTACGAGTCTAAACTCTATAAAATTTTACAAGGAGGAATTGGTATTCCGAAATTTAGGTATGGTATACAGTCATATATAGAGCATGTGCAGCACAAATTATAATTTACAAATTTAGGACAAAGCACAAAACATCAAACCCTGGATTTGATTTTTCCACAACTAGTCTCTTTTTATTAGCAAGGTAAAGACAGATGGGAGCTACTAGGCGGGTTATATTCTAGCAAGGAATTTAGATCGGGCCAGAAAAAAAAATATTTCAAGGCTGTGCCTTGAGAATTATGACATAACCAATTCATTGCATTGGACACAGTCAAAGGCTAAAGGATGTTTCGACTTCTCAGATCGATATACATGTATAAAAACACTGAATTGAGCCAATTTTGCCACCCAGACAATGAAAACCAATCAGATGGCAGGACTGAAACAATAGAGTCCAACATTTTCAGTCCAGCCAATCAATGTCCAGTTCAAAACAATGAAATCGCAACTTGTTCATTGTGATGCTTATGCAGTAAACATACTGTAATACTACAAGAGAAATCAAATGAAGGGATGAAAATTATTGCGTGACTGTCATTATCAACAAGTTCAGTCTCAAAAAGGAGGTTACCTTCCAACTTTATTCCCGGGGTCTCTCTGGGGTACAACCGCGCTTTAAAATTTACCTGTTTCAGTCACAACGCAGTCCACATTCCAGAGTTGTCCTTGATGATTCATTGATTACTTTAGACACCAAATCACTTGATCAACACAAGCTGTATCATTGCACCATTGCTCTTATTTGTCACATAGCGAAAGTGAATTCTGTCGTGTGGGCGCATTCCATGGCTGATGTAATTCCTTTTTAGGCATATTTAATATTCCTTTTGAATCCAGTGCTTCGATAAACCAAAAGAAAATATATTAACACACCATAAAGAAATCAATATCCATAAACATTTTCCATGTATTAATGTTTCAACAATATTTGGTGAATGAACTTTACATGTTGCATGAGTCAAAGTCCCGACCACAACTTGGCCGAGCAGAGGTCTGGGTCTGGTCACTAACAAAACTAAAGAGTTAAAGAAAACAAGAACCGCGGTGCAGTTGTAACCACGCTCTTTTATTTTTTTAATCTTTATGTGAACATTTAGCTCGTGAAACGTGACATAGTTAATGCTGTCCTCTACCAATGATTACATAATGACCGAATTTCATTACGCGAAACGTGACTCTCGCTGCCTGAAAGGCGTATCTGATTAGATTCTTTACATAGCATGGGTGACTTGTAATCGGAGAATTTTGTTTACCTCTAAGGAAAAATACCTTTACATTTCGAACGAATATAAATTTACATATGTTAAAATGGTTTTTGATGAACGCTGAGGGTTCAATAGTTTTCCCAAGAAAATTCCACCATTATATTGCTTCTGGTGAAGTAAACACGATCTTATTTATCACCATCAGTGCATTCCATAGCTGAAAGTGAATAGAAACAAAAAAATTCAGATTACAAAATCGATCACCTCCTGTTTTGCATGCAAAACAAAAATACAGCATAACTCTGGAAAATTTCAGCCTCAGTAGCCAGCAACTTGTCCCAAATTACATTCTTTATCCTTGCATATGTCCTGACATCCATATCGAGGAATTGTGGCCAAATAAACATTTCTCCCATCAGCGGCCATTTTTTGTCTGACAAAATTATCCTGAGGGGGGATATGATGAAAAAAGCTGAGAAATGGCCTGTAATTGGCTAAGGATGTAATCATCTGGTGACGACATTTGGCCGAGTGGGAGTACGGGTCTGCTCACCGACAAAAATAAAAATAAAAAATAAACCAAAGCAAAACCATAAACCGCGCACACCGGCTGCGCGGTTAATAAACCCTGTGCAGAGCAAGAACCACATTAACGCCTTCAATTAGTAATATATGTTTGTATGTCCTTAGCACCGCCTGCCTAGATTAGCTCGCTATTTGTAGGCGGTGTTCATTTTAAGTAATTTTTTGGAAGACTTAATGAACTTGAACTTCTTGATGATTGCAATGATTTGTCTTGCCATCTGAAATCATTGTGGTACTGTTTCCTCAACAGATGGTTTGGTCAAGAGAGAGATTACAATGTATTAGTGATAGACTTATTAGGACCCAGCTTAGAAGATCTTTTCAATTTCTGCTCAAGAAAGTTCACAATGAAAACTGTGCTCATGTTAGCTGATCAGGTGAGACTAATCATAAGTGAAGGTTGCCATGGAGAAGAAACAAGAGAAACATGCTTGTCTGTTGTAAAAATGTTTATGTTTTTTGTCTCTAAGCCAAAATTCCAATAAGTAAAAAGGACAGTGTTTACTTAGTATTAAGGTAATTGTTAGTTGTGTTTCAAATTATTGTGACCTGTAACTTCAGTTTGTTATGGCCTCATGAAGAATTGTAAATAATTTTTAGGATTCTTATTACATGTTTTTTAGTCTTAGCTGTTAAAACTATTACTTATTATCATTATAATTATTAGTATAAATTATTATTACTTATGTAAATATGCAATTCAGTTTATACTGCAATGTACCTACCTCCTTACCTACTTATTTACATATTGTTTTGCTGAAGAAGGTTGCAACAGCAACCAAAATGTCCTGAAATAATTTTTAAACTATGGCAACATATTTTTTCAGATTTTTAGCCGTTGTTCTACTACTGATCCATTTAAATCCTTAGTTTAATGACCCTCTCATTACCATTTCTATTTTTGCTTTGTTAAACTCCTAAACCTACATGTAGCTACAATAAGTGGCTATCGTGGCCAATACATGTAATGAAAAAGAGTGGCAGCTAAATGTTTTGTGAAATGACCAAAAGATGCTGCATTAATTCACTTTGAAAAAAGTTATAACTATTTTTATCTCTGAAAGGTAATGACGGCCCTTCTTAGTCTGTTTGTGTGTGTTAGATTTTGTTGCTGAATACGAAGATCAACGCATGTTCATTATGACTTCCTTTCCAGATGATAGGCCGGATTGAATATTTCCACAACAAGAATTTCATTCATCGAGACATTAAGCCTGATAACTTTCTCATGGGTATCAGTAAAAGCTGTAACAAGGTAAATGACATAATCTATGACATAGTATTATTCCCCAAAGACCTTTAAGATCTGATTTAATATGAAGCATATACACTCCATTTTGGAGCATGGGCCACTCACTGACTAAACTCCTCCAGTCCTGTCTGTCCCCAGCCAGGCATTCCATCTCAGTTGAAGTGTAGCCCTTCAACTGGATGATGCATTCTGTAACCCTTCTCCAGCTGTTACGTGGTCTTATGGTATCTTTTTTTAATGCTTGTTCAATGGCAGCTCTACATTATCGACTTTGGTTTGGCAAAGAAATTTCGTGACAGTAGAACAAAACAGCACATACCATACAGGGAAGACAAGAACCTTACTGGCACAGCTAGATATGCCAGCATAAATGCCCATCTTGGAATTGAGCAGTCGTGAGTTTATACAACATAGTTCTTCTTCTTTTTATAGATGTAGATTGTCTTGGTCATTTTACTTTAAGCACTTACAGGCAACAAACCATCTGCGCTGTATTGTTTGGTGCCTACATGTAATTTGTATTATGCAGTTAATGATACATACAATGAAAAATTATTGGCCAACAAGGGTGCAGTTTTCATGTAACTTAAGAACAGTCAAATCTAGATTATCCAATTTTTATTGGATACTACTCTGCCATTTCCTTGGTGATGTGCCACTTCTCTAATATGGAAATGTGTTTGATTAAGTCACCCTTGCCCTTCTCCTAGAGAGTAGTGGGAATAAATCTCTGAAGTAAGAAGGAGGCTTTGCTATTGACTTAATGGGCAAAATAACTTCTATAGATCACACAGACTCTGAACTTTGTCAGATACTACTTCACTTGGTGTTACCAATAATTATTGAATGGCTTGGTGCAAGACAGTCGTAAGTGACTTTTTTGGGTAAAACTTTTTTCCTTTAAAAGTGCCTGAATTTTTGCATGTGCTTTTCAATAAAGCAGAAAAACATTCTCCTGTATCTTTTTTTGGCTGAAATGCTCTACTTTTTCCACTTTGTTGTGTTCATTGTGCATGCTTCGATATTTTGACTTCGTTTTTCTCAGAAGCAAAGTGCAAACTGCCCAAAAAAATTACATGGAAATCTTTTACTACTTAATTAAAAAGCACATGCAAAAATTCAGGCACTTTTCAAGGGAAAAAATTTACCTGAAAAAGTCACTTATGACTGTCTTGCACCAAGCCATTCAATTATTAGTGACAGAAGGTCACGTTTGGGTCTTCGTGTGAAAGGTTGTAGTAGGCTGATTTCTAAAAGTTGCTGCTTTTCTCAGAAAGTCTATTTTGATTTGCTTACATGCACTTTGCTATAATTGAAATTTACCAGAATTTGTTTTGTTTTCTTTCCTTGACCAGACGTCGAGATGATATGGAGTCATTAGGATATGTGTTAATGTACTTCACAAGGACCAGTCTTCCCTGGCAGGGACTCAAGGTTGCATAAGTTGCTGTCATTTTGTTGTTGGTAGTGCTTGGGCTGCTCTCATTTTGTAGTTTGTAGTACACTAATTCGTTTCATGGGAAAAACAAAAAGGACCCCTTGCCACTGAGTCATGAAGGACTGTGCAAATTGAATGAACATGTTTGTTATTGAACATGTTTATTATAGCTTACTGTAAACAGTAAGGTGCCTTTTTGATCAGTAAAGATGTCACCATACATAGGAGAATCTATTTACCAAAACCTATGTTATAATTATTATAGGCTGCGACCAAAAAGCAAAAATACGAGAGGATCAGCGAAAAGAAGATGTCCACACCCGTTGAAGTTCTCTGTAAAGTGAGTTGCCTTGTCTGAATTTTTTGTGTTTGCTAGGGAGCGCAACTGTAAATGTAACAGAATCAACTTTTTGCTTTGCTTACTATGAAAACAGAAGTTTTTTATATCTATCATCTGATATAGTCGATCATGTAGACATGTCACAATGTCAATGCGAAGTGAAGACTGGAGCTGTAGCTTCAACAGGACTAATTGGAGGGTACAAATGAGTAAACTTAACAAACCCTTGCCCTACTATGGTTCTCACTTGCATGCGCAAAACAAGCACAATATTTTAAAATGCACAATCTACTTTAGGTAGTCACTTAAGTTAATTATTACTCTATAGCAGGAAACGTTTGGATTTTAGATATAGACTGGCCTAATTATTTAGATCTTATTACCCTTTACAGTTGTAGGGATTTCATTAAGTGCTAGGCAGTCAGCAAATTGACCAGCTGTGGGGATGGTTTTTGACTGCCTGGTTTGACCATCTAGAGGAAAGCTCTTCTTGTAAAGAAGTTCATTTCTACACGTTATTCCCTTCTATGGAAACCAGTTGCCCTCCTGTTGAAAACATCATTGAAATTCCCGCAGTTGTATTTTATGCATGGAGCTGTTTTGTGGGTTCTTTTTGGATTGTTTTATAAGCTACTGTGATTAGTCAGCATCAGCTACAAAATACATATAGTTGTGTATAATTCTAGACAATAATTGGATGAGGTTTTTGTGATATCGGGAATAATCAAGGTCTCGGCAAGTGTAATCAGCCTCGGCCTCCGGCCTCGGCTGATTAGACTTGCCGAGACCTTGAGGGAAGCCGAGGCTGATTACACTTGCCGAGACCTTGATTATTCCCAATATCACAAAAACCAAATTCAATTATTGTTTTATTATACATTGTCTTATGGAAAATATGTGTGAAATGCCAGTAGATTTTACTTGCACTTCTAAAAATACAAGAACAAATGCACCAAGTGGCTGCACTTTCGAAACCATCTTAAGTGCTCGCGCTCTTTAGCCAAAGATGTATTATTACGCATACGCACTTCGCTAGGCTGTATAATCTGCACATATAGTTGGATAGCAGATTATACCCTAATCATGCTTGTCCCCAAAATCACATGAATTCTCAAAATGAGCAGGAGGCTCTTGGCCAATCAGAATGCTGATAGTGAGTACTATGTATAATGATAGAATTAATTGTACCTATACATCACTATAATGTGTCATACAGTTGCACAGTGACTTATGATGGCATTTCTTTAGGGTTACCCAGCAGAGTTTGCCATGTACTTAAACTACTGCAGAGGATTGAGATTTGACGAGACACCAGACTACATGTACCTTCGCCAGTTGTACAGAATTCTCTTCAGGACATTAAACCACCAATACGATTACACATTTGACTGGACACTACTGAAAAAGAGTGCTTCGCAGCCCTCAGCTGTTCCCATGAGCGCAGGAGCAACAGCAATGCCAGGAACAGCACCACCACAGACCAGTAGTGCGAGACATAAACAGCGAACTGGACGTGAGTATTGTGTGTTTGTATTCAATGGTGTTTTTAGTGCCTGTCTCAGTATTCCACACATTAGTGTTTGGTTTTAGACAGTGTTTCATCAGGATATCCAAACACCAAGAAGAGAGCAATTTGAGGTGTTTGGATAGCCGATGAAACACTGTCTCAAGTGTTTGATATATCTTCTCAGTCAAAACAAAAACTAAGGAGTAAACGAAGAAGTAAAATCATCAAAATCTATTCTAATTAAGACCGGGTGTCCAAACCTTCACGGTAACTGTTGTGATTTTCATTGTTTTAACTCTATGAATTATTAATGAGTTTGAGAAAGTCTGATAACTAATCACTTGATTAGATTAGAGAGGAGTCTTTGATCACAGACAAGGTCAACTAAGTAGATGAGTTAACTGTTATTGTTGTTTTTCAACACATTAATAAAGTTCTTATCTTATGTTGTCTTAGCTGATCCTGCAAAAAAGTAGGAAACTTCCGATAATTTGGTGATATTAATTGTTTTTATATATTGACCTATTGCAATTTCCTACTGGACTTTGCATTTAAAACTTATCTGGAACTCGGTATAGGTTTGAGACAGGCCTAATAAGTTTCCAGTATGTATCTTTAACTTGGGAGTCAACAGTAGCATAAGCTAATTTTCTGCACCTGTGTTAAAAGCATAGCACTTTGTTCAGAAAAGACTACCACAAGAAGAGAATGGGGCATTTTGGGACAAGTGTATGCTTTTGTGATATACATTTAGAACTAATGTAGGTGGTACTCTATCTATGATGTGGTGCACAGGTGCCCCACCTCCCATCTGTAAAAGTAGGATTAATTAACTGCCATTTGTTAGTCAGTTGACTCTTGAAGTTTATGATATTACAGTACAATGTGCCTTAGCCCCTTGTCATGGTGTCAAGCTGCCTAGTGATTCGGACAGTGCGTTTTGCTCTGGAGATCGACTTAACTTGTAAATGATAATATGATAACTTCGCATACCTTTATTTACAGAACGAAGATAGACAGGGAATGTCAATTCATCGTGCACATATCTAGCAGACTATGGAGTGAAGAGACATTTGGGAACCAACTCATGAGTATAATGAAAGAAAAATCTGGATCCCTGGACAACAAAATCTGGCCTTGTTTTCCCCATCTAAATTCAACCCTTCACTGTCAACAAAGTACTGTTAAAGTACTTTTAATCAATACTTACTGTTCATCTGCCATTTTTCTCCTTTCTGTTCGTGTTCATTCATTTGAGAGAGCCAGTAGAAATTATTTAGTCTTTGAATCTTGTCTTTGTAACAGTTAACTTATTTTTGTACTTATCTTTATGTCTGCCTCAGCAAAAGTAAAAGGTAGTTTGTAGTTACCGGTACTATAGTCAAATGGAATCGTACCTAACTTGCTAAACCAGCTGCAACAAACTGGTTTATCTGGTGCAGCTTGCAAACAATTACACCTCTAACTGATTAATGACATGAGGCATAAGTCACAAACTGGTTAATCAGGTGTAGTTCACTTGTAAACAAACACAGGCCCAACTGGTTATTTATATAGCAGACATAAAAACCAAACTAGTTAGCTAGTTAGTTGCAGGCCATGGTTAATCAGATTTAGTAAATTCTCAGCTCCAACTATTGCATTTCTAGCTTTTTGACTGGCTAAAAAACTCCGACTATGAGCCAATAGTCGGAGTTGTACGTCATATGGAAAATAGTGTACCAAGTTTAAAATTTTTCGCTTTGTAAAATTGTGGAAATAAAAATCGGCGGCAAAACACGGTTTAAGAATTTACTAAAACAATTATTCCATTCGCCCTTGTTGGATATGAAGTGATTATAACCAACTCGCGCTATGTGCTCGTTGGTTATTATATCCAACGCGGGCTCATGGAATAATTGTGATATAGTCAAGAAACAGGCCTGACTGGTTTATCAGAAACGTTTTTCACTGACATGAAATGAGACTCGTTAAATTCTGGCTTAAACATCGACTGACCCCTACCCCTGTAATCTGTCTGTTTCTGTCTGTGGTTTATTTACCTAATCAGTGAAATGGGCTATCTACAAGAAGGGGAAAAATGCACAACAGGTCAACACACTTTTGCTCTGGTACAAAGTCTGACACATTATGGTTTCTTTTTTACGTTAATAGCAGTAAACGAGTAAGCTTTATTTTTTAACACTGAGAAACAAACTTAATATTTTTTTGAAAGCTTTTTTGTATTTATCATGGCTCTCTCGTAACTTTGGGTTTGTTCTCGTCCTGCTACCCTTTTAACAAGCATACAGATTCTCTTTTGTGGTCTCCATAGATTTTTTGTTGTGGTAGTTGGGAGAATGTGATCTTAAATCACTGTTATCCTTCCCTGTTAACCATTCATTGTTCTCATGGTTGACCATGGTGATCACAGTGTTATGCTTAATATTTTGCATGGTGATACCCCTGGACACCAAATGCTAGCTACACAATGCAGCGACGAAATAATTCTAATTGTACAATAGTAGAAGTATACAAATCTGCTGCGGTCCAGGGACCTTGAAAAACAGGTCTATGTATGAATTGCATCACGTAGTGACATCAGTTAACATCGTTTTATTTGCCATTTGTATTTTTACTTGAGTGTTGCTGTTTTGAAGAGAAAAAACAAAATCTGCCACACCCAAGCACGTCAATTTTGTCCTTGTATTTATTGTAAAGTTAAAATAGCGTGGTTTAATGACTCGATTATTGTTTATAGCAGTTAGTGTTACTGTATTCTTAGAGCAAAAAGTTTGTACAAAGTTAATGAACTCAAAATTAGCTTGTAAAAAAACTATGCGATAAAAAGTTAAGGGTGGTAAATAAATTTTGATCTTATTTTTTTGCCGAAAGTGTAAAACCACTAGTTTTGTATGCCTTAGCATGATTTCCTGGTTGGTTTGTTTACTTCTTACTTTGGAGCATCGTCGTTTACACAATCACAAGTTCCATTTTCTAAACTGAGTTTATTGCAGAATATCTACATTTTACTTCCTTCGTCTGACGTCATAGATATCCTGTACGTTCTGATTTTTGCTACTGTTACAGTATTGAATGTTCAGATTATTTTATAATATATGCTAACCAGGACAGACAGACAGACATTGTAAATACTGAATGCCACACAAAAAAAGAAACTAGCCTTAAAAGTGAATAAAGTTCCCGTTTTTAACTCTTTGTCTTCTGGGTCTGTATTAAACTTGCGAAAATGAAGACTACTTTCGATGTGTGTAGTGACTGTCCGGCTTAGGGATGTGGCAAGCAAAAGACGAAAGTTCAAATACAGTTAGAAGGTCACAGATTTCATTTTTATGTCGTGGCCATGTAATTTTGCACGTGTTTGGCCACAAGAAAACTTACCTTTGAAGTGAAAAAAAAACAGAATATAGTAGTTTAATAAGATAAAAAAATACCAGAGAGAATAATTATAAGTCATAAAAGAACAAGGATGGTTTAGGAGAAGATTAATACGGACTTGAAAAATTTGGGATAAACTTTTCGAGATGAGCCAACCGCGACGAAGCTCTTTTAATCAAGGATTCGTCATCAAATTATCTTCTGTGACACATGCATTTTTTTACCAGACTTGGTCTTCACAAACTCCACAGGCAAAAATATGAGGATGGGTCAAAGATATATGAGAAAACAAACAAGAGGACGATTGACCGAAGGGCTCTAGCTGTCAGAGAAATAAGTCTAGGTGGCGCAGGTCAAGCTCCCAAGAGTTTTTGATTTCTCTCCCGTAATAATTTAATGACACAAATGAAAAACCCGGATCCCGGACGTGCTCTACAGTTACATGCACCAGGAGTTAATTTTGAAGGTAGTGCTGTTGTGTGCCATATCGTACAGGGTTCATACAGAGTCGGCAATGAATGATTCTTGAACAAAACTAGTATTCCAAACCTTTCATTCGCGCTACTTTAGAAGACTGGAATATCCCAATCAAGCAAGGGTATCGTCTTTTTACACGGGTGCACATCTTATGCTGAATCGATCATATGAGTAGGGTGCACGATGTTTGAATCCTCAGCGAGGAGGACCTGATACGGTAAGGTGAGGAGACCACCGGCTTAAGACATGCTGAAGAAGAGTTTGTACGCGCGATCTGAAGACATGTAGCAAGACAGCGGTTAAAATTTCGGTTAACTGCTGTTTGCTTGGGGTAGCATTTGTTTGCCTGCAGATAGGGCAATTATACAGGCGACTATAAACCCTCTACTAAGAAATATGTGCCACCCAAGATGTACGTGCTGACAGAATGTTGCAGTTGAAGACAAACAGAGGCGTGGTGAGGAGCTACTTCTAAACCTGGGAGATGCTAAGAGGAGGGAGGAAAGGTGAAAGCGCAGACGACAGAGGGCAGCATCAGCATCCTCAGAGCCAGGCCCGAAATTTGCTAGCTGGGCGGGTTATAGAGTCTGCCTCTACAGGTTAGTGTTACAACTCCACCGTAGAAACTGAAGCCAGTGAACATATTCCATTGCCTCCTGAGACAGACGGAGACCAACAGACGTATTGAAGGTTCTTTCAGTTTCTTGGATACAAACAGTTTTCAATTGCTAAGTGAAATATTTGTCACACTGAAGTAAATTTCATCCAATCGAAAGAAGTAATGATAACTAATAATAATACCCTGCTTTATCGACATTTTTGCTCTCGCTCCAATTTGCGAGAGGCCCGAATGTCGAAACAGATCCTACTACACAGACTATGAGAATGCAAAGTTCGAAGTACGCAAATACCATGGATATGGATATGCTGAACTGAATTAAAATGCAGAAGTATTGAAACCTTCACAGATCTCTCTAAAACTCACGGATACTGTTTGTTTCAAGTGCATCATGTTTACATCTCAGTTCTTTCCTTTTTAAGGTGCAATTTTAACTCATGACCTTCATTTTGGAAGGAATGGAAAAAGTCTACAACTCTGCACCCATCAACAGCCAGGGAGCGTAGATTGTTAACCGTCAAATTCCCATCAATCACTGTTCCTATAGCTGTTGTTCGCTATAGCTTACTTACTGAGATAGAAATAATGGAACAGAGAATTAACTCTGAAGTGTAAATTTAAGTGCTAATTTAACCCATGTAAAGGGAATCAGGGAACCACACGAGGTAAAGAAAATCTTTTGACCTCGGTGGCAATCGAACCCACGACCTCCGGATTAGATCTACCGTTATTCATGGGTTAAATTAGCACTTCAGAATTAATTCTCTGTTCCATTATTTGTGTTTATAGTTCTACGCGGCACAACATTCATATGTACCCTTACTTTCTCTTCGCCGCGATTCACCTAAATCGGCCCTGACTTTCTCTGTCAGACCTCGTAGCTCAGTCGGCATAGTAACGAGAGATCTAATCCGGAGATCATGGGTTCGATTCCCACCGAGGTCAAAATATTTTTTCTTTGCCTCATGTGGTTCCCTGATTCCCTTTAATAGGGCTAACGCCCAGTGGGTTATTCATGGGTTAAATAATTCTCTGTTCCATTATTTGTGTTCATAGTGCTACGCGGCACAACATTCATATGTACCCTTATTGTGATAGAGCCGGGGATAATCATTGCATCATTGAAACCATTGATTTAGCAAAGTTGAGCCATGGTCTTCCTTATCATTCGCTTTTTTTCATATCTAAATCAGTCTTTGACATCTCAGGAAAGCGATATACCATTTTCACGCACAGCGTAGGTACTATTACACATGAAGAGAATATTATTTGTTGGAAAACAAATTATGCGTGCGAAGGCAAGGCCTTTGTTTGCAGGTCACGTGGTGGGCTCTCGGCCAATGAAAAGGAGACAAAAATACATCGAATGATAACATAACCTGGTTGTCATTCTTTCTGATTGGTTGTGCTATTCATGATCGTGAGATAAAGCACGAGACATGATACAAGTACTTGATTGTACAAGAGATGGAACCAGTTGTGCCAGCACCACTGTGGGTGAACAAAATCAAGGTCCGGAATACTGAATACACAATAAACATTGCCAGGAACGAAACTGAATGAAAAATTACGGAATAAATATGAAAGAAAGACCGCATAGGTTCTGTCAAATGTCATTTAGTCACTTTTGTCAGTTGGTCACTGCAGTGTGACCAATGAAACAATAGCTGGATTACTGAATGTCAAACTGTACAGAACGAGAAGACTTTTATTCATAAAACGCTTGCTTCTCTTATGTATAAGAAGACATGCAGCCGTTGCAGGTTTTCCTGGGCATCTTATCACACCTTTAATAAGCGATTTATGTTTTTCCGCTTATTCCTTCGCATGCAGTTTCCTTAGCAACCAGCTAACAAGGGAACTGTACAATGCCTGCTCGACGTCACTTAATGTCGTCATTAAACAAAGCACTTGGGCATAAAATGTAACAATAAAACAAGTCATAACTGCCCTGAATTAGATTGCAGACAATTTCATCGGAACAGATGAAGCTAATATATTTAACTACACGCCAGTATTGACGAGGCAAGTATTCACGTTAATTGCTCCAAGAATTCAAGACCACCGTTTCTGTCCACCGTCTCCTGACAGAATCTCGGCGCTGCCGTCTGGAGAGACAAAAGAACACGTTAATTATTCGTACTTGTTTTATTTAGAAGTTTAGTTTCATGGCTCATGATTCAGCGCGACAACAAATCCGTTCCCGGGACAGTCGTACGCAACAAGAGATCGATCGCCAGCACACCCTACTGGCTGCCGATCTTGATAAAAGAACTTTGAAAGGCAACGCCAAAGTAGAAGATTGGAGACATTATAAAGAGTTCACAGGGCTGACGAAGAAGGAGAAAAGAGAAAAATTCCAGATTCGACAAGAGCGTAATGAAATTTTGGATGATTTGAAGAAGGTTCGACGCAGTTATACGGGACATTACGACGCGTCCAAATCACCAATAGAGAATATTCAGAGTGCCCTGAAACAGCAGTGCTTAACACCACTTAGAAGCTCCAGATTAGATGTTCCCAATGCAAATCCAATAAGAAAAGCTAGATCAATGGAGTCTTTGCTTGTTGTTAAGCCCACAAACTCGGCATCTGGAGAACGTGAGATTCATAAACGAGCCAAGAGTGTACATTTGTCGAAGAAACCAGTGAGCTCAAGGCTACAAAAGTAGAAACCTTGAACTAACCATTGAAAGCAGCTCCTTATTGGTAAAAGCAAGAAGGAACTGGAATAACTACATTGTGTTTAGAGAAACTGGGGGAGGAAATCGAATAAAAAGTTAGTTGACATTACGTTTGATGCAACAATGACAACAATATGAACTTTGTTAGCCAAATAACATGCAACTTTGCTTGCTCTTTGATCACTAATTGAAGGTAATCTTCTTTTGACGTACCAGAAAACTCCATAGCAGTCGAGATCGATGTGATTTAATCGGCTATTTTGTGCCTGGAATAGGTGAGAAAAGGGATAACGCCATTTGTGATTTGTCAGACGATAGAGAGTATTTGCAAATAGTGTAAGTAAACTCAGAACTTAATTGCCTTGGTAATAAAACTAAGCTGAGTGCTATTTTAGGTGATATGATTGTCAATACCTAATGTACCAGTCAATTCCAAAACCAGCCATGCCCCCCCGGGCAAACCCCGGGGCAAATTCCCCGCTATGTTGCCAGTTTAGCCGATCAAATGCCCCACCCGTTAGAGCTTCAAAAGGGTCAAATCAACCAGCCTCCAGGCATGTTAAAGCAACTGTGGAAACAAATTCTGCAAAATTTTCAGCCAATACGAATTACTATTACCTTGTCTTCGCTACACACTTTAAACAAAGGCATACTCCACGATTTAACTATATAAAACGACAACAACAGAAAAATCCGTCTGGAATCGACAAGAGCAATGACCCGTGAACGCAGCCCACGTGATGAATCAAAGAATTGCGAGATCCTTTTGCTTCCGACCGCTGACGGATGTTTGGACGCTAAAGTCAAATTCCCCACCGGGCGGGCCTCTTTTTGGGTCAAATTCCCCACTGTACGGAGCTTAACGCGAGTCAAATTCCCGGGGATTGCCCGGGGGGTACGGTGGATGGGCGGTTTTGGAATTGACTGGTACATAATTTACTAAATATTCTGATAAAGCGAAATTGCCAGTGAACGCTAAATGAAGATTACAGACATCAAAAGCATTTTCGAATTCTTAAAGAAACTCACGAGTGTTTTTAGCAAAGGAAGTTCATTACAGCTTTTTGTTTGCATATGAGCTCCAGAACGTCCTTTGTCTAGGCCAACCGGATGACGCTCTGATGACCCGATCAAAATGAAAGGGTTGCATTTTTATTACAGTTTTCCTAACGAGATCAGACAGTCAGCGACAGGACGCGAGAAAAAAACTTTCTCAACTTGAAGAAACTGCTAAAACAACTCTAATATGAATGACGTTAAGCAACATGCCAAGAAAGTAAATAGGTATCTAGTATTGTAAATTCTCAAATTTGTATTATTAGCTGGGACCGAAAGCCGAGGCTGATAATTAGGGAGTGCTTGATAATTTCACTTTATTGTACGGCTAAGCTATAAGAGGGCTAAGTGGGCCAATAGCTACAATTGGCCAATGAGAATAGAGTTTGTATTGGACTGCATGGGCAAATTTACTTACACTGGTTACCTTACATCGTTATGACTAAGAAATATAATAAGAAGAGAGCGATTTCAAGTGCTTAAAATTATGCTATTTCTCTCAATAGAGATACGACATTTTTTAATTTACAAAACATGTTTCGACATTCTCATGTCATCTTCAGTTGCAAATGAGCTTTTAACGGTTGTACATTTGAATTTTATATTAAGGTACGTTACAAAATTACGCGTCAAAACTTGCGTTACAATTTGAATATGAAATACGAAATACGCGAAAACGAAAATAGCGCGCGCATAACAATAAAATAAATTAAAATAAAAACAAAAGACAAAAGGAAAAACATAATTAAAAGGAAAGAGACAAATCTAGATGCCTCAACTGCTGATTGAGAAAAGGATTTTCCCACTTAATGTGCAATGCCTCTTTGATCTTGATTTGGAATTCTGAGGCGGCAGAGTCTAAGATCGTGAAACATTCTGTATTACAAGAGTCATGACAGGCCCTAGATGAGTGCAGGTGCCTGTAAACATGCGAAGACTTGTCCGATAGGAGGTGCTCACGAACACGTGTACAAAGGTGGCGAGTGGCCTCGCCATTGTAGCTGGCATTACAGCCAACACACGAAAATTTATAAACGACACGCGAACGTAGACCTTGCGGTACTTAATCTTTCACGCTAAACATGTTTCTAAGGTTAAACGTACTAAAGACCAGCTTATCATCTTAATCAGCTTTACAATAACGTTTGATTAGTTGTCTTAACTTAGTCTGGGAGATTTTAGAAAACTGGCCAACATAAGGAGTTTATAGAAGTGCGTAGAAGTTTTCCCGGAGTTAGTTGAGGCGTTTTGCCCAGTCTGAGAAGGATTCATTTTCTTAGAAAGATACCTGTTCAAATTGTAACGCAAGTTTTGACGCGTAATTTTGTAACGTACCTTAATTCAAATGTACAACCCTTAAAAGCTCATTTGCAACTGAAGATGACATGAGAATGTCGAAACATGTTTCGTATCTCTATTGGGAGTTATCGTCACTCTGCTGTCTTTACGTCCGTATGCTATTTCTCTAATTACTCCAGGATACGGGTCTATAGCGCAATGTCATCCCCAGGGCTTCCCTGCCCCTTCAAGGAAAAACCCCGGGGACGAAATTGGTCTATACCGGGGAATTCTTCGGGGGGTTTGGTCGAACCGCTAAATTAATAACGTTTACTTGAGCTGAGAATACCGGAAATCCCACTTCCGAGGACTATTTTTAGAAAAAGCCTTTCCGGGGAAGGATATGCTCCGGAACCCACCCACAGGGGACCCCATTCGGCGGTCCGTATCTCACCCCTTTGTGTAAAATCCTGTATCCGTCCCATGCGGTCAAATACTTGTGATCAAAATACGCCATCACTCACGTCCATTTTCATAGCTGACTGTTTGTTCATGATCTGCTTCATCAAATGATATGACAATTTTGTTTTTTTCTTCTTGCTTCTCTTTCGTTAGAAGGTGAATCAGACCGACACATATGTGCTCCTAACCGATATAAGGGATAGGAATCCTCTCTTCTTTCTTCTTTATTCCTTGTTGTTCCCTCTGCAACATGGAGCCCTGACTGCTAGACTCCATCTTTCTAGGTCCTTAGCTGCCCTCTTCGCCTCCTTCCAGGTCATACTGATGGTCTTC
>CM042747.1:28621773-28649273 GCA_022496165.2 Catalaphyllia jardinei
TAGAAAATCATAAATTATTTCAACTGGAATAAATGGGACCAAGGATATTTAGGCCAAAAATAAACCGGATGTGGGATAATCAGAACCCCCTCCTCCCCTATAATGGGTCTCCAGAATAGAACAAAAAACCTTTGTCATTTTTCAAAAGAACAGTTCTGCATATTAATGGATCCTCAAGTTCTTCTAGTAAATACTGTCCAGGTGCAGACATGTGTCATGATGCATTAATTAAATTAGTTTCTGCGGAGCACAAGATGATCTTCAAATGAAACAAAACCTTAAATGATAAATATGCCCAGGTAGATGCGATTAACAGATATAAATATAACGCATGAAGGAAAATGGATGGGGAGAATAAAGACAGATAAATTTGCAAAATGAATGGTTCCTTTGATGCCAACACCTCGAGCCAAAATTTCTCCCTACAATAAGAACAAACTTTGTATGAATCCTTTGTTATTTTCTTACCTTCACAACCTGACCCTGCAAGAATAAGTTTGTCTTTTGGTGCAAGTTCTCTCACCTTCCGTACTAAATCAATCTTCTCTTCAGCTCTCATATACGCATATTCGCCATTGGAGCCTTGAACAACATATCCTATAACAAAAGTGCAATATTGGTCATAAATATAATTTATTTGCTTCCTTGCCAAAACAATGAGCTCTGAAAAATGGAGTAACTAATCCATAACAAGAAAAGAAAGCAAAAAAGTACATGTTAATGAAATTATTATAAGTAATAATAATATTAATAATAATGTAAATAATAATAATAATAATAATAATAATAATAGGGAACACTAAACATTTCTCAGACGTTTAAAGTTGCAACATAAACAATGAGTATCGCTCTTCATTTATCAATTTCCTTCCTTCAATATTTTCCAAGAGAATTATTGACAGTCGAATAAGTTATACACTTGAGAAGATTTTAAAGATTTTATAACCACCATTTTAGATTTTAGAGAACTTATATATTTCATCAATTTTTTCTCTTTTTTTTACAGAGCAGTATTTTTAGTGCTATTTTTATCTAATTTATATATTTTAAGTATAAATACTATGACTAAGTTTTCACTATAGTCAACGGGTTACGCTCACGTGCCCCGTCACACTATTTTAATCGTAGATAGCATACAAAAGTTTTAACTGCTGCTATAACAACATTAATAATAACAATAAATTAATAATAATAATAATAATAATAATAATAATAATAATTCAGCTCAAATGGATGTTAACATTTGATTTTTACGCTCTTGATATGGTTTAGATTAGATATTAAATTTGTAACTAGTTAATAAGATTGTGAGCTTGGGAGCTAAGTTTAGCTCCCCATACGATTTAAGTTATTGATAGATTATCCACTGTCCGAATGTCTAGTAAATTTAACAAGGGTTTGGCACTCTCTGTTTGTCTACCATAAATTCTAGCACAAAATATTAATCGCACTTTATTGTTTTGTTTTACTTGGATTTTCATCATATGTGTCTTGTATACTCTGCCCCACACTAAAATACTATATGAGATGTGTGGATAAATTCAAAATTATAGTAGATTTGTTTTAATTGCTGTATAGATAGATAACACCTTAATTTCGATATAATTGTGATATTTCGAGATACACAAGAACAAACAAATGCGACGTGATATTTCCAAGTTAAAGATTCACCAATCACAACTCCTAGATCCTTTATACATTGCTTTTGCTCCAATGCCCAGGAGGAACCATCACTGTCACTTATGTTAAGACTAATTTTCATATCTTTTTTTCTTACAGATTTAATTATCATGAAGTTTGTTTTGTCCATATTGATTGACGACTTGCTAATATCACACCATTTTTTTACTTTGGCTAGTTCGGAATTCATTAACTTTTTCGAGTGATTTTAGATCCCTTGCAGAAGCGAAGACATTAACATCATCTGCACAGATTTGAAGCATATTTTTTCTGAGCAATTAGGCAAATAAGGGTTTTAAGGCTAATGTTGTAGATGTTTCCATGAAGACATACTCTATTTTTTGGCACTTTTTGTAGTTTTAATACCAGCATCTGTTTAGTAGGATATTTTTAGAATTTAGAGATGTTTTATTACAAAACCTTTACAATTGTTGCTAACTATTGTGATATTCTCTCTGATGTTGTTTAATGAATTCCGTTCTGATCCAAGATCGCAGTTCTAAGACAGCAGCTGACTTTTTGAAACGCGACAGCATTCATGTTTTATATGACATAACGATTGGCTGCTGATTATCACTAAACAACATTGGATGCTTGACATAACATGTAAGTTTGTTTACTATGAGATCAACACTTGATACATAGACAGGGATACAAAGAGCCCCTTCCCCCACCTCCCCCCCCCCCCCCCCCCCTATCTGCCCAGACTCACAAACGAAAGAATAACTCATGCTAAATTGGAGTTACACTGATTCACTGTTTTCAAATACAGGAAAATTTGATTGTTGTTAATACAAAGGTTGTTGTTCTAATACAGCAGCATATTTGATATTGTTTATTAATGTACTAATTTCCTGTGGGACTAATTAGTTCAATACAAACACAGGGCATTAAATCAATCTTTGGAATGAATATTGACATGACATGCCTTCGCTACATTTTGTGTAATGATTAGAACAATGTTCTTTTCTTTTCAACACTACCCAATATTCATCACAAGGAATGTTTGC
Source organism: Catalaphyllia jardinei (assembly GCA_022496165.2). Lineage (NCBI taxonomy): Eukaryota > Metazoa > Cnidaria > Anthozoa > Scleractinia > Caryophylliidae > Catalaphyllia > Catalaphyllia jardinei. The sequence continues at coordinate 28,624,464 of CM042747.1, forward strand.
CTGTGTACTCAAAACAATGACCAACACTGTTTCTGATGGCAAGAACATGCGATTGAATAATGCAACCCTGAAACACCCAAACACATCAGCTGACGCCTCACGTACAACATTAATAATTAGAAAAGATGCCTGTATCTGTCTAAAATAGACTTGTAGTCTCATGTTCATTATCAAACATGTCAGGTGGTAAAACATATATTGGATTTAACAATGGCACATTATGCTCTGTGCTAAATATTATAAAATGTATTTCCTCAAAATCATTACTTAATCACTGTTGATATGAAATTTATCAAAATTAAATCATTGCGTAGTTTGCTGCATGGCTGCATAGATCTCAAGTTGACACCCTGGTTTTAGGAAACGATGTCAGAGAAATCCTTAAACTTAATGCTAAATAAACATTTTCTATGATCACTAATCATCAGACAGATGTTTAATTCTTTAGATAATTCTAGCTTCTATTTTTAATTGCGGAAGCAACATTTCAATAGTATGATGTTCTTACCGCAAAGAGACCTAGATCAATATCGCAGTGTTGAGGAAGACCAAGGTTATATCGCTTTTTGAGCCGATTTTCAGCTTTTGTAGGATTGAGCTAAAATTTGGAGACTGACTTGTTTTGACATGAAAGGCATCATTCCATAATTGTTTTTGTCTATTTGCACTTCATTTATTTACATTGTCTCAAAAACAAAGTGCAAATCTAGGTTTCTCCCCTGTAAGAATATCGTAATTAGTCTATTGAAATGTTGCTTCCGCAATTAAAAAAAGAAGCTAGGATTATCTAAAGAATATTATAAAATATATCTGCGTGATGATTTAGGATTAAGTTTAAGGATTTCTCTTTTATGTCTCTTAAAACCAGGTGTCAACTTGAGATCTATGCAGCTGTGCAGCAAACTATGCAATGATTTAATTGTTCTTGTAGATTTACACTTTGTTTTCGAGACATAATGTAAATAAATAAAGTGCAAAATATAGACAAAAACAATATTATTATGGAATGATGCTTTTCATGTCAAAACACGTCAGTCTGCCAAAAATTAGTTTGATCCTGCAAAAAATGAAAATCCACCCAAAATACCAAATACGCCCTTTATGCAGGAAAGCCTGTCAATGATATGTGTCATGGATTAGCATATTCAAATTAGGCTTGTGTATTTAAGCTGGTTCGAATATTCAATAAAGTTAGTTCCACACCTGGCTGCGGACAGCCATATCTTGTCCAATTTGTCTCAACAATATATTACATTTGGTGATGAGGATGGCTTCATATATTGGTAGAGTCAGTGAGTTCTGCCGAGACAAGGGGACGTTCTGTGCATACATGGAGCGCATGGAGATGTTTTATACGGCGAACAACATTGTCGAGACTCTGGGTATGGAACACATGGCCTCGAATCGACGTGTCGCCAAGCAGAAGGCAATATTTCTTGCTGAAGTTGGTCCGGAAGTTTATTCTGTGTTAAGTAATCTGTTGTCGCCGGGGAAACCTAAAGATACATGTTTGGCGGATATTGTGCAGAGGCTGAAGAATCATTATGATCCTGCTCCTTTGGAGATTACGGAAAGCTTTCACTTCGGCATGCGAAATCAACAAATGGATGAGTCGATTAGTGATTATATCATGGCTTTAGAAAAAACTGTCAATCCACTGCTTGCGGTTAAACAATGCAAAGATTCAGAACAAGTAGCTGAATACATCAAGCTTGACGTTTGACACCGCATGTAACATTGCCATTTCTATGGAGCTGGCAGAGTGGAATAGCCATGAATTTAGACCGAACCATGGTTCAGGGACGGAGATGATGATTTCAGTTAATAAAGTCAGTTCCAGTGATGGAGGGAATAGCAAGCAGCCAGATGCAAAGTGCTCATGGTGCAATGGCAAGCACTCGTTCAGGTCTTGCAGATTTAAGAGCACAAGGTGCTATAGGTGTCAGCAGGACAGGCACATTGCTTCTGCATGTAAGAGTGGTGCTTCCGGAAGGCAAAACAAGAATTCAGAATTTGGCAGTTGATGATCAGACCCCTGATCAAGATGAAACTCAGAGTTCAGACGATGAGTTGGGTATTTTTGGGCTCTTTGCTACGAACAGCGGCAGAGCGAGTAAGGGCTACCTTGTTGAGGTGGAGATTAATGGTGAGAGTATCGATATGGAGGTTGACACGGCAGCTGATTTTTCTATCATGAGTAGAGATACTTACATCAAGAGGTTCAAATCTTTTCCACTTCAGGACACTGACGTGAAGCTCAAGACCTACTCTGGTGAAACATTAAGGGCGTGTGGTCAGATGCTGTGCAAGGTTGTTTATAGCAGACAAGAATACATTCTTCCGATGATCGTAGCTGAGAACGAGGGCAAGCCAACTTTGCTGGGGCAGAATTGGTTCAAAAAACTCAAGGTCAATTGGAATGAGATTCTCAGTTTGAACGGAACGTTGAGGAATTAGGAGTTAGACTGCATTCTTAACAAGCATGCAGATCTGTTTAGAGAAGGATATGATGGTATGAAGGGAATAGAAGCGCACATCCGCGTTCATGAGACAGCAAGTCAAATTTACTTCAAGTCGTGCCCTGCTCCGTATGCATTGAGGGAGGCTGTGGAGGCGGAGCTTAACAAGCTAGAGAAACATGGAGTTATCGTCAAGGTCGACAGCAGCAACTGGGCGAGCCCTATTGTTGTTGTGCCAAAGGCTGACGGTTCGGTCAGAATATGCAGCGATTACAAAGTAACCATTAATCAAGTGGTTGATGATGAACAGTATCCTCTCCCAACTGTACAGGACTTGTACTCCACACTGGCTGGATCTAAGGTATTCTCTAAACTTGACCTCACACATGCTTATGCACAAATGAGTGTTGATGAAGCAAGCCAAAAGTACCTGTGTATTAACACTCATAAGGGACTGTATGCGTATACAAAGTTGTCCTACGGTGTCAATTCCGCGCCGAAGATTTTCCAGGCAACCATGGATAAAATCCTGCAAGGTGTGGAGAAGTGCGTGTGTAGTCAAGATGACATTCTTGTTGGCGGTGTTGATGCGGAAGAAAACTTGGAGATCATGGAAGAAGTGTTAGAGAGACTGCAGAAGTACAATGTGTGGCTAAACCTGAGAAAATGTGCTTTCTCAAAGAAAGTTGTGTATCTTGGCTTGCGAGTGGATGGTGACGGGTTGCATCCGGTTCGGGAGAAGATTGATGCCATAAAGAATGCCCCACAACCAAAAGATGTGAGTGAGTTGCGGTCGTTTCTGGGAATGGTACAGTATTACTCATGTTTCCTACCGGGATGGCCACAACTCTTGCGCCATTGCATCAGTTACTGAAGAAAGATGTACAGTGGAGGTGGACCGGTGTAGAACAGAGGGCTTATGAAAAGTGTAAGAATAGAGGGCTTATGAAAAGTATAAGGCAGGCCTGAGCAGTGATGCACTACTTGTCCATTATGATGCCAAATGTGACCTTCAACTGCCGTGTGACGCTTCATCTTACGGACTTGGAGCAGTCATCAGTCGCGTAATGGATGATGGGCAGGAACGACCAATTGCATTTGCGTCAAGAACATTGAGTGCCAGTGAGAAGTATTACGCTCAAGTTGAGAAGGAGGCTTTGTCCTTGGTGTTTGGGGTGAAACGTTTTCACCAGTTCTTGTATGGGTGCAAATTTACTCTTGTTACCAACCACAAGCCTTTGCAGGCAATCTTGGGTCCGAAGTCCGCTGTTCCGACTCTTGCTGCAGCACATATGCAGAGATGGGCACTTGTGCTATCAGCATATGACTATCACCTTGCGTATTGTAGGTCAGAGGAACATTGGAATGTTGACGCGTTGTCAAGATTGCCGTGCCAGGATTCAAGCGTTGCTGTGGAAGGCAAAGTTTAGACTCTTAGCATATTATTATTGATTAGCATATTCCAGTTCTACACTCTAAGATTTCCCAATAATGGCCGTGGACATTGCACAGGCAACCCTTAAGGATCCACTGCTGTGCAAGGTGCATCAGTATACCAAGAATGGTTGGCCTGAGACCTGTGATGAAGTGGAGCTGAAGCTGTTCCATAACAGGAGATACGAGTTGTCATGTGAACAAGGTTGTGTCCTCTGGGGAATTCGGGTGGTTGTTCCAGTGGTTGGTTGCTGAATGAATTACACTGGGAACACTCTGGTATATGCAGCATGAAAGCTGTTGCTAGGAGCTTCCTGTGGTGGCCTGGATTAGACGGAGAAATTGAATTGGTGGTTAAGAGTTGCACAGTGTGTCAGAATGTACGAAGTTTGCCCCCTAAAGTACCTTTACATCCCTGGAAATGGCCATCAAGACCCTTTCAGAGGGTGCATATTGACTTCTGTCAGAAAGGAAAGGACTATTTTCTGGTGCTCATTGACAGTCATTCGAAATGGATAGATGTGACGCACAACCACCACTGAGCGTACCATTGATGAGCTGAGGCTCATATTTTCTGAGCATGGCCTTCCAGAACAGAGCAGTTCACAAGATTCAAAAGACAGAATGGAATCAAGCACATTTTGGTTCCCCCGTACCATCCTGCTTTGAATGGTGCAGCAGAGAGGTCAGTCCGTGTTGTGAAGGAAGTTCTGGAGAAGCAGGTGTTACAGGGAACCGGAAGCATGACGATGAAGCATAGGCTCGCCAACTTTTTGATCAAGTACCGTTCCACACAACATAGTGTGACAGGGCAAACCCCAGCTGAGTTAATGGTGAAGAGGCAATTGCGAACCAGATTGACCTTGTTGAAACTGAATCTGGCGCAAGCGGTTGAGAATAAGCAGATGAAGCAGAAGCTTTACCATGACAAATCGCAGGTTGAGAGGGCTTTTATGGTGAACGAGCCTGTCCGGGTCTGTATTTCTGACAGGGGATTCATGTCAGTCTGTGAAGTGGAGTCCAGGTGTTGTTTTGGAGGTGTGTGGAGATCGGTGGTATCTCGTCCAGATGGGCGCTGTGACAAGGCGTCTCCATGCAGATAATCTCATCAGGGCACTTGATAACCAGAAGATGTCAGCTGATCTGTGGAACTCATTTGAGGAAGGAAGCTGTTTGCAGGAATTTCAAAGTGTGCAGGGCCTGCTGGTGTTCAAAACCAAGAAAGTGGTCTTCCACGAACTGATGCTGAGAGTAGTCAAAGTGGAGTTGTGCCATCAATGTCGGGTAACGACTGCACTGTGCCAATCACTAGTTCACCTTTTGCTAAAGAAATCGAAGTTAAAGGCCACCTGGAAATGACATTCCCACCTTCAGAACCTCTGAGATGCTCTACTAGAATTCTAAAGCCGGTAGTGAGATTGAATTTGTAACTACGATGTTGTGCGCAAGGAATTGTAATGATTGACTGAGAACTGTGCTGTTGACATAAATATATTGTTTGTTTTTATTTTGTTTAATTTTGGTTGATATTTTAAGTTTCTTTTTCTTTTTTGGTGGGAAAGTAGTGTCACGGATTAGCATATGTATTCAAATTAGGCTCGTGCATTTAAGCTGGTTCAAATATTCAATAAAGTTAGTCCCACATCTGGATGCGGGCAGCCATACCTTGTCCAGTTTGTCTCAACAATATGTTACACTAACATCTAGCAGACAGTACAAAAAGACTGCTTAGGCTGGTATCTAAGGTGTCTTGATACAATTATTTCTGGACCATAGCAACTATTTTTAATCAGCTTTTTTAAAAAAAGCTCATTGAAAATAAACAGTTTCCCCTAATTGGACTGATATGACAATTACACTAGTTGGAAAGGGACTGAGCTTTGGCATTAAGTATTTTTTAAGCAATCCATATATCCATGGAAATGAAAATGGGAAAAACACAAATTTTGTAACACCTGAAAAAAAGCAAAGCCTTGGAGCCAAGGCTGGCTCATAGCTGCAGGAGCTTATCCGGGTTTCTGTAACATGAAGCGGCTAGAAGTATCTCTACTTCCCCTAGACAGGATGCTAGTCCATCGCAGGTCACTCCTCTACAATTTTGTTAGGTTTCCTCAACAAATAGCCAGTACCCATTTATACACCTGGGTAGAGAGAGGTACTGCGAGAGTAAAGTGTCTTGCCCAAGAACACAACACAATGTCCCCATCCAGGGCTCAAACCTGGACTGCTCGCTCCAGAGTCGAGTGCACTAACCTCGAGGCCACACAACCCTCCCAACAGGGGGCTTATAGCATTTTTTGCCTCATGATGGTGTGTGTCAAGTAGAACATACCCCCAAACAATTCTGTAGGTTTGATCTTGAATAAACTGCAAAAACATTTCCAATATACTTTCATAATATTGAACACTATATTTTGATGACAATGCTTCAAACACAAGTGGCCCAATCTCAGTATGTGACAGTTGTGGCTTAATATAATATAACAAACACTTATTAACAGAATTTGTCTGAGAAATCACCCTAACTTTAGACCTAGATATACCTAAACTGAGCCCAGATTGCATCAAAGACACAAAGACAACCCTATGCTGAGGTGAGTGAAGTTTATTTGCACATTCATAGCTTTATTTTAGTATGTTTAGGCCTAAAGTTCATTTCCCATACAAATGCTACAGAGCGGTGGCAAAGGTGGGGTATGCACCAACCACGTATCATGCTGAATTTTTCCATTAACTCATGCATTTTTTCACCAATTACATGTCAATTAAACAGAGGTACTGTAAGTACATCACCAATTTTATTTTCTAGACACTAAAAGCGTCATTAAAAGCAGAATTCTGACAATTCAACCACAGAAATGCATTGGAAAATATTGTAAACATGTTCCCCGAAATTATTATTTTGCAAAGTAAATGAGTGGTGACCTGTACATTCTGTCTGCTCCTGGATAATCTGCAAGAGTTGGCATCCTCTGTCAACAGGTTCACAATGAGCATGAGGGCGAGCAAAGCAAGTCAGGTGGGGTGGGATGTTTCAGCCTCCAGATCACTCTCTGCTATTTCCACATGCCTGCTTTTTTTTTCTTCCCCTATATAACACAATTGGGAGCCTGTTCATGGGCTACGTTAGCAGAGATCTTGTACATGAATCAAGAGACGTCTTCCCCAACTTTGTCATGTTTTGATATACAGCAAATACTTGAATCAAAGCTTTATCCCTGCACGCCCCCCCCCCCCACCCCCCGTACCACATGAATGACATGACATATCCTGGCTTTTGAATTCAGTTAGGTTTTACGATGATCTTCATTAAGTTACCACAAACTTTCTCTTTGGGCAATCTCTCATTGCTTACACAACTGCCTTCTCTAGTGATAAACTCTAAAGTCTCTCATCATTTCAGCCATTTGGGATGACAGTCTTCCAAATCTTTCATACAATAGCTGGATTTGGATATGGTCCTATACACTGCCAAAAATGAAGGGTTGACAAACAGCCCAAACAAATTGAAGCCCATAGCCCTTGTACAAAGTTAATCTATTTCCAATTGTATACCAATTTTGTGACAAAACAATTTCATCATTGTTTGGACGTATAGTACCATGAAGATCCACGACGATCAAAGACATCAGAGGTCAAGAAAAGGATGAAAAAGACCAGAAAATGGTGTAACATCTGCAATAATTTATTGATCTTTTTGAAGACTCTATTGACTCTTTACTTTGAATGAATGGTCCTCTTTCTAGTGCAAAGAATGTTCACTCGTTACGGAGATCTAATAGGTAAATCACGCAACATGTGCTTGTAAAATAGCAATTATTGAGACCACGTAAGCACAGCACACTATATATGGTGAAACAAAACGTCTTCTGAGTAGTTTTTTTTTGCTTATTTAATTAAGTTAAACTTATTTTCTGCCATATAATATTTTATGTACAAAGCAAAAATAAATGGTTGTTGTTGTTGTTGTTGTTGTTGGTTGCGGTTAGTTCCACTCTTGTTTGCTTGCGGTTAGTTCCATCCTGGTTTGCTTGCGGGTAGCTTCCATTTTGTGGTTTGGGTGACACTGTATTACATAAACTTAGACTTGTAGTATTTAGGGTTAAAAAAACCCCAAAAACTGGTAGTTAGCACTTCGGTGGTGTAGTGGATCAGATAGTGCCTCCTGAGTCGTAGGTCCCGGGTTCGACTCCTGATGTCCGCATGGTAAAATAATTTTCTTACTTCTTCTTTGAATTTAGGGGCCAACCATTCAACTCTTGAGCAGGGAGGGGGAGAATTTTTTTCCCTCAAAAAAGTGTTGTGTTTACATTTACATTGCGGTTATTGCAGTAATAGTTCTAATATGGAGCTGCAAAGCTTTAAAATGTTGCTATACAAAATCATTCTTGTATAGCTACATGTTTTTGGAATGTCATTCTTTAGAATCATTTAATATAACCTATTAATTAACAATATTCTCATGTTATAAAGCGATGCTCCACAGGTAGATTTAAAAATGTTTAGCTTCTTAATTACAAAATAGCTAAAAATAGCAAAAAGCAGTTCAGAAATGCTCATAGCATGGTAATTACTGCTAGAATCATTAGTTACAATTTGAAAGTGGACTGAAATCTCCAAAACAAAAGTGAAAGCTGAATTAAAGTTAGTTGATCATGCTCTAATTTAAAAAAATAGATCTAGTAATTTCTGTTCAGCCTCTTTACAGTCCACTTCTAAATTGGGTACCTCAAAGTTGAACATAACATTGTTACATGTATGCTATTATATTGTTATGTGTTATGTTATATGTTGTCTTATATTTAAGAAATAGAAAACATGTACCGTGTTTGTATCGAGTTATATAAACACGAGTGGAAGTTTGGGAGAATGAGAAATGCTGTGGGAACACGAGCCGCAGGCGAGTGTTTCCACAGCTTTTTCGAGTTCTCCCAAACTTTCATGAGTGTTTATATAACTCGATACAAACAGGGAGTACATGTTTTCTATTTCTTTTAGAAAACACCCCGACGTTAAAAAGGAAAACAACTTGTTAACTTTGATTATCAAAAAGTAAATTCTCTTTGCTCGCGCCATCACTATGTCAACAGCGCACGCTAGTTCTGTGTCTCCATCGAGTTATAAAAACACGATTATTAACCAATCAGCGCGCATGCTTTCTTAGGACTGTTTTCTAAGACATTGCAAAAACCTTATATTTCAATAGAAAATAATTACACGAAAATGCTTCAGTTGAAAAGATTAAAAAAGAACAAATTATTTTTCTTTGTCTGATAAAACTTGATTCTTCAAATAGAAAAATTTACCTCCATCACTGCTTGTGATAAGCTAATGAGTTTGGATACAGTGAGAGCCAGCAAGCCAGAAATCCCTAATCCCAATAAGCGCAAGTTACTTAAGGAACTGTAGGCTAATTTTTTTAAAAAAGTGTTTGGTGCATGAAATGCCATGGAGGGAAGAAGGGCCTTCTGGTCTATCCCTTCAAGTGACTACCTGACTAACTTAATCTCAATCACGTGTCACCCTCCTAATTTTTGGGCAATCACGTGTCAGGCCAAAAACCCCTTGGCCACCGCGTCTAGTGTTCGTTGTGTTATATTTAGCCACAATGGTCACATACTGAGCTTGGGGCGCCTATGCTTCAAATAATACCATAATGCCTTAAAACCTTGAAGGTTAAGTTTAACATGCAATTAATTTGTTAATCAATTACTTCTTATAAATTAAGATCAATTACAAAACCGCTCTCAATAATTTGTGTTGATCAGTGATCTCAAACGAGAGTCTCTCAATCTCTTTGATCGAAGAAATGAACTCCTTCCTACCTCTGAATGGAATCTCGTTCCATTTACTGAAGTTCTCCGTTAGCTTTCCATAGCTTATTTCCTCATTGTCTTCAAAAGGTGTAACAATCGGAGGAAAGATTCCACTCAAATCGAGCGATGAACTACTTTTGGACGAAAAGCCTGCCATTTTCTGAAATTGTCCCAACAAATTGGCCCTCAATAAAATTGAACTGTTGTACTTGATTTCTGTACTACACCAGTGCAATTGTCTTGAAATCAACGGGCTAATACGAGAGAGATGTCTGCAATTCGTTTTGAAAAAGAAAGCTGCCGCCATTATGCAAATAAGATTGCGCTGACCAGTATTTAGTAGGCTCAAGTTTGGGGTCCGCAATTCGTACATGTATTGTGTGGTTACTCTGTACCGGGATCTGTGGTTTGGGTCTGGTGGTTTACTTTGCGTTTTTGAGAGTTACACAAACTGAGTTGAGCCCCAATCAGTCACTCTCATTCTCGAAAAAAAGAAGTATCAGTGCCATCGATCATGTGAAGCAATTGTACCTTAATGCATTGTTTTCCTTTCAGAGGCTAGCCTGCGAACGCAGACGTATTTCCGGCTGTCACTGGTTCCGCGGAGACAAGCCCCCGCCAGAAATACGTCTGTGTTCGAAGGCTATTCAGAGGCCAGTCCGTGTCCCAAATTTATTAATTGTTCATCTTGCAGATCTTGGGGTTCTCCTTTCTAAAGGGAGACGTGCAGCTGAGCAGGGTATGGCTTTCAAGTTTTTCCGGTATACGATTCCAGTTTTTTTCATGCATATGATTTCAATAGCCTGTTTGGACTGAGATTTAATCAGACACGTTGCCTGAACAGGGTTTCTGTTCAACATTTTGTCCATGCTTATCAGAGGCACACTAGCCTTTCAAAGCATTCTTGAAAACAGCATGTGATACCTGGATTGTCTACTTAAACGGGTTACAAAATATAGCTCCTTCTCTTAAAGCCAGCGAAATGAAGGGATTTTGTCTAAAATGGGGTCAGCCGATTTGGAGGTCTCAGGGCAACACCCCAGGCAGACAAGGTTCTAAGCATCCGTTAGCTCCCTTACACCCTGCAATTGCAACTGAATATATCCATCAGTCCCTATTACAATGACTGCAACGATGAATAGCCATGCTTCTTAAACACTTGGGTTCCAAATCGTAATTCCGTTAAGTCATTATCAATACTCTGATCTCAAGAAAAATCTGGCCCTCTTTCGTCCGCTTCACAATAGTTTGAAAATGAAAAAAAAAAGAGAAAGAAAACTGCTGGAGACAATACGTGATTTTAAAATCCGTTGTCTTCGGGCAAATTCTGTACCACAATTACATCCAATTACATCCAATTTCATAAACTGGGAAACAGGGCCTTCATTGTTAAATCAATGGTAAACAAAATTATTCATAATCAAATTTAAGAAGATTATCTTTTGGCAGTCAACAATCATTTTTCTCATTTTAAATTAGAACATTTTCCGGCAAACCTGCGACTCAACTCCACTTTCTATTATAAGACTGTCTTGGTTCCTTTTTCCTTCGCTTCTCTTTTGTCTGGGAAACGAGAACCTCGTGATAGAAAATAATTAGCATCAGTTGCAACGCTATAAATAATTTCAGTACGACACTATAAATAACAAAACAGTTTCGTGTTTACCTTTCTAGTTTTAATTACTTCCGTACATAATGGGTTTAGCATTGAAATTATTAACCGGTCAAATAAATTGTAATTAGTTTCAATTTGATCAATTATTTTTCAAAAGACTAGACCACGTTTGGCGGTGTCTTTGATATACATGTAGTATTGTACCTTACTCATTCTCCACGTCTCACGTATTTGTGCTCGGGTTGACAAATGCCTGAGTTTGAGTAATGCTTTTTGCCTTTCCTTTTCTTTTTTTAACTAAATAAAACTGAAAAACAAACCTAAACACTTAAGAAGAATGTTTACTTAGCTGGGAGTTACTTTCAACAAATTGAATGCTTCTTTTCGAAACTGCCTTTTTCCAGCTGGCATTTTTGTGAAACGTCCTAGCAAGAAATTTCTTTCCCGTTTGAAATTTTCTCTTTTAAATACCGCCACTACCACGTTATCATAAGGTGCGACACATAGATGATTGCGGAGTAAACAGGATTGTTTTCAGATCCTGCCCATTTTTATATCAAAGCAAATACACTAAGCCCCATTTAAGGTAAGATTAGAAAACTCTCTTTAATTTGGTACAAAAAGTAAACAAGAAAACTTCCTGATGCTCTTAAAGATATAGTAAACTTCCTGTGAATTTTTGGTTCAGTTTGGACTATAATAAAGTTTTACTTTAAGTCTTGAAAGCAGAACGTGACTGAGTTGGACCTAGAATGCTTGTGAGACCCTCGTCATCCATTGAAATGTTCTGCAGGAATACACTCAAAATCGCATCAACATCATTTCAGGTAGTAAAAGACTACTACTTTAACTAGATCTGAAAACATATAATCAGTTCAGTTAAGTTAAGCAATGTAAAATCTCTAATTGACTGCTTCCTGTGAACACGGTATAATCTTATTGCACAGAACTAGTGGTTAAGTCAGTGCGCGCTCTTGTTAAAAAGGTAGTTAGCTGTTCCAAAAGCGAATTAGCAACGCACGGTAGGAAAGGGTCGACCACTGAATAAATTGCCTCAGTACGGCCACATGACACCGCAACCTATAAAACTGACAGGTAGATTTTATCTACGGAAAACCTAGTAGTCCACCGAAAAACAACCCTTTTCCTGTACTGACCTATCCGGTTTTTTTTAATCAACCCAAGATTTTGGATAATCCCATTTAGTTCCATTATGCGGTCACCTTAAACTTCATCTCCAGTTAAACAAAATTTCTGTTAGTGTTGTACGTGTTTATACTTTGTTGATGTTTCCTTGCGGTTTCTCTTAATATCTTTATTACTCAAAGAAGACATCAGCAAGACATTATTTTCTTATGACCAAAAAGCGCTGTTTCATGCCAAATTAGCAATGAAAGTTCATGAATCTAACTAACGTTTCGCTGTGCTCAGCTCCATCGCGTGGGGTGCTTTGAGCGAATCTTTCCGCCATACAAACATTCTTTTTATTGACTCCAATATAACAAAGTAAGCCGACATGCAAAGTAGTGCGTCTGACACAGATTCACACAAAGGGATTGCAGAGCACAAACTATAGCACGGATTAGGCTTGTTTAGCGGGTGAAGGGTTTAGCGCAGCGTGAAAACTTTACATGAAGTTTCCGTTTCTGAGCGATTTTTGCACGGGCAAGCATGCTGTACAGAACAATTCGTACACGTGATTACAAACTAAGCTAGACACGGTTGGCTGGGAATTGAAGAGGCGAAAAATTAGCTTTAAAATGAATTGTGAAGAGTTTAATCTGGGATAATTACTTTGTAATCGGTACAAAGGAATAGAAAAAGCGGTTCACCTTTGTGCGAGTAAAAATAACATACATCGCGAGTTGTCTAAAGCGATCACGTCAAGTGTCTGTTTTTTAGTCTGAATATCCATGTAGGAGGTATTCGGGCTGTTGCCGAATTAGTGCCCCTTGAAAACAGTCAGAACCGTGTTTGTCATCCAAAGTGTCTCTGATATCGGACCGGTAGTTCGTTGGCTTGGGAGCATTCATTTTTGACACACTATGTAGTAGGAATGCAGCTCACTACTGAGAACATGTTGCCAAAGCTTTTGTTCAAGGTAAGCTGGAACAGTTTGTGAGTTATTGAGAAACTTCTGTTGTGAGGAATACGTAAGACCGTGATCGTACGATACCAGAGAAGCTGTATACCTGAGTGGTTGTAATTGTTCCATCAGGGTGCGACGTTCGAGAAAGGGTTTTTAAAAGCTCTCAACTGAAAGCGGTAAAAAGCAGTCCAACCGTTGTATGCATGTGTGATTTTTCAAGTCAGCGCTTGCCAAAAAAAACATATTTTTGAGCGAGCAATTTCTTCTCAAAGCTGGCCAATCAAACCGAGGCAAAAAGAAACCCTCGTACATGTAGTTCAAGATAAGCAAATCAACAAAAGCATGTTAATTTTATTGCCATGCATCTGTCGAATAAGAAGGTACGAGATCTGGGGTTTGTTTATAATCCGCTAGCTATTAGCCGTTCTTGTCGTTATAACTTCGTATCGGCTGCCTTTCTCCGGCTTTGGCGAAATCATGCGAGAAATGACTATAGCAATTAAGACCAATTAAAAACACAATGCTGGCAAACACTTTCATAGTAATTCTCTAGACACTTAGTAACGATTTCGCCTCCCCTTCACATGCAACAAAACTGGGTGGACTTCATTAAGGACCACGGTCAAAAATACGAGAGGAATACTATATAATAACCTAGTGTGTGGGGATTCAAGCCGCCATCTTGAAGTGCAAAAGAATGTTACCAAATTCTGGTGGGCCTTATTGTAAAGTGCAAAAGCCATGTATCAGAAAAGCAGAATTCTTGTCAGATTTGAATTCTGCAACATCCTACAAAGCAAATTCTTATTTTAATTGAAAACTTTAATATCCTTTAAAGCAACGCACTCGAAAGAACAGAAAGTTATGCTTACATTGTAACTAGAAACTGGAAAATATGTACGAATCTAGTCGAGTACCTGTTAGTGAATTCAGTATTCGGAGATACAAGATGGATTTTTTTGTCTTTTCATCGTCAAACGTCGCCGAAATGCGATTCTGTGTTGCTTTAGAATTAAAGACGTATTACACGAAACTATAAGAGTTACTCCTAACATTGTAGAAACTTCGAGAAACCATCAATGTCTTTCAGTCGTATTGTGCGAAAGGGCGTAGAAATTCACTGATGTTGTCTAGTAAATTCTCACCATAATTTAAGTACCTCTTATATTTCGGGCGTTTTATTTTGATTCCATAAATGACTATTAAGCTTAAAACAGTTTTAGCCTGATGCCTTTTTACATCACAAAACGCAGTTAAAAATATTGGGTCTTGAGAAAAGTCATGCATGGCCGGACGGGTTGGAGCCGACGCCTTCTGAAGTACTTTGACTTTTAAAACAACGTAAAGGTTTTCCATTTAACTTCACTCTTGCTGTACTGCGAGATTCGTTTATGTAAGAGTTGGGCTTTCTCAGTCATGCATCGTGTTCTTAGTCGGTATTTGATGCGACCAAGCCATTGAGCCTCATAAATTCTGTGGCAACACTCTCTGAGGTAGGTGTCATTTTGTCACGTCGCTTCTTTACATTGACTAGTCGTTATGGCTAGGACGCCTGTAGACGCTTAGTTTTGCCGTTTCTTGTATTATTCTATTACCCGTACACTGGTAATTAGAGTCATTTTGTACTCGACAAATGTCGCCCGTGTATTCACCGAAAATTCCTTTGGGCTCCGCGGAAACGCAATGTCAGCGATATGCTGTAGTCGGATTATGCTTCCACTTTTAAATGTGTCTCAAGCTGAGTTAGCCTACAATGTCCCAGAGCTATAAGACTGACAAACAGAAATGTATATTTTCGTTCAGTCTTAGAGGACATTTGTCAAATTCTTGACAATTGAGAAATTCAGTATTCAGGACTTTTCACCCATGGAAGCTGTACTTGACATTCCAACCAAAGTGCTATAACACGCGGTGAGCAATAACTCATCTTTGCCCATTTGTGTCAGACTGAGGCTGCATGCCAATTTACCTCACTCTTTGCTAGAACCGCATTTGAAATAGTTTACGACTCTGTTGATTCTTTCTGAAGTACTTGCTTGTATTTTATTGTCGGATTAAAGCCTTTTAGCAGTAGTTCACAAAGTCTAATCCCACACACAAACATTAGTCGGGGGGGTCCTGATCTATGATCTTGTTAGCGTTAAAAGCCGACCACATCTTTCGGTACCTCGGGCCTTTAGTTATTACAAGATAGATGTAATATCCTTGACCACTTGTTTAGCGAGCTGCCCTCGCTAGTTGAAAACCGGCCACGTTTCTTGCAGTTTTATAATGAACTTCATTTCTGTACTAGAGCTACTTATAAGGCCCAGTAAAAACAGCAAGAACTGAGAATGAGGGGAACTTTACAATACGTATATTTTGCTTGTGAAATAAGACATCTGTGAAACGACAGGGAATCCACTTGTAAGACCACGATTTTTCCATCTGGGAAATTCAGTTCTGTTTAAACTGAGAAACGTAGGTCTTTTTAGCCGCTATTTCACTGTTCTTCAGTGATAGTTTCACCTCTGAAAACGTGGACCTCCGAGGGCAGAATCCAACATTAAAACATCTATTATTTCTAGGCTTGTATACAAAGGAACAAAACCTTAATATTCACCAGATGATGTGACTTTTTGGACCATCTAAGGTGGTCCACATTCAGGCGATCCGGCAATCCAGAACTGTGGGGTCAATCTGGCTGAATAACTGCGCATCGGTTTTTTTTACAACTCATGTATTCTGTTGAAGCGTTGTTTGCAAAATTAGCGCGACAGGTCACTGAAATCTGATCTCGTAACTTTTTTTCAGTCTGACACTTGCAACTCTTAAGATGGAAAGCAATTTCTTGCTGGTTTTGTCATGTTTTAGTGTAAGACCGGTTTAAATTATAGAGTGAGCCGACTTCCGGATAGCTTATCCACTATTAGCAGAAAATTGCTGGTTATTGTGAAATTCTATATCAAAATGTGCAAATTCGGAACTTTGAAAACTGTGCTTCTTGGTAGAGAGGTGAAACACACTTTGATCTCTTAGAGTTCTGTTTCATCCAATTAAGAGCCGGATGTTCAATGTCAAATGTACCCTGGGAAAATTAGAGATAGTGAACTTTTAATCGCTTTATAGCTAAGCTTTTAAGTGACTTCACACTTGACTTTGAACAGCACAACTTAACCGTTGCAGAGGTAACGTTTTGGATCCGCGTGGAGATTATGTGAAGTCTGTACCTTGTATGTATTCCGAGTGGAGACTATCCAAAGTCCGTACCTTGTATATATTCAGACTGGTTTACAACAGTGACTGCAAATACGTTTCCAGGTTTCAGTAGTCATTTTGGGGTCGTTTGTGTCTGTTGATTGTGAGTAGTTAAATCAGTAAAGTCGTCAACAGCTAAAGCTAAAATATACACAAAGAATCTGATTCACCTCGTTTGTACGAGCTCGTCAGTGAAATTTTGACCACTCACACTTGTCAGCTTGGCCTTATCCCTGATTACAGACTCCCCTTGTTGTCAGCTTAAGATATATACCCCCACGAAGCAGTTTTCTGAGAATCCCGCCGAAACATTCCATTCTGATGACGCAAAACCATACAGAACGAAGCTAGTAAAGTCTCGACCCTCCCAGAATGCAATGGTTGTGATTTTTCAAATTATTAGATACTGTACGAATTTGCCTGAATTGACAATCGTTGCCTCTTGTCTCTCAATCCAGTAGCTTATTACACGCGAATAAGTATTCGAGTTTTCTTTTCTTTTCATTCCGCTGACAAAGCTCATGCGATGTCCTGGACGAAACTGAACTGAACTCTTCCAAAGACGAAAATTCGTTGTGTCAGTAGAAAATTTCATACTTAGTAATTATCTAGAAGGAATACCTAAAGATTATAGTACTCATAGTGAATGCTGTTTATGGTAGGATGTACTTTGCGATTTATGTTAGAAATAAAATTGTCCTGTTTAAATATATACTATTTTTTATTTGTGTCTAAAACGGGAGACACTGTACTGTCTGACAGAGTTAGCTAGGTGTTCATCTGAAATCCGAAATCCGATGAATCAACAGAACGCCTGTCGCCTGTGAACTGAAGTGAGGTTTGCATAAGCAAGGAAGCCACCTTGGCTCCAACCGTTTTGTGCTCCCTTTTTCATAAGAACTGACATATTTTGTAAGAATATTGAAACTGGAATTTGTGAAATTTTATGAATATTTCCAGAATATACCTGAGGCTGCGATTTTAAAAAGAATGGTATCGTGTGTTAAAAATTTGCGACTACAATAAAATCATATGTGTTTAATTAAACTTACTAACATTATGTTTTTCTCTAAACGGCAAAGCTAGCTAAAAAGCACCCAAACAGCTCTTGCCGCATGCTCGATGCTAATGAAATTTCGGCAAGAAGTTACGCGCATTATCTCAAGCTTTTCATTGCCTGCAGCCTGGCTCCAAAATTACTTCAACGCGCTATCAAAGTCACAATAGGATAGATAATCTGACTTTGTCAGTCCAAGAATATTCACGAGAGTGTTTTTAGCCTAGACACGGCAGAAAACAATAAGAATATTCAGCCTGGGACGCGAAACAAATATTCTCATCAAAAAGAGAGTGTAGGATCTTCATGGTTGTCATGTTCAAAAAATAGTAGCAGTTATCCAATGTCAGACAGCGCAATGTATGTCATATTTTACTCGGCTGTATACAATGTGTGGCCAGACGATGTACGTGGAATACTGAACTAGCGCCGAAATAACTTCATTTTTCAGGCCTTGTCTACTCTACATCGGGGGATCTGAAAACACAGCTAATCCATCAGGAAAACGGATCTTTTTCAAAACGCTCTTTAGACCGGAGGAATTTGAAAACGCTGGCTTTACATCTTGTTCAGTGTGAAAGGCGGAGATTTTCCAAAACGAAACATGAAGAGATTTCCCTGCACGAGTTTTTCCCAACCACAAATCCAAAATAAAGGCTATTGTTGCCTTTCCAAATTCCCCCGGCCTTAGTTAATAGAGGGGAATGGTTACGAAACTCGGCAAAGTTCTTTGTTGTATGTTTTTGTTCGCTTTTTTGGCTTTGACTGTGCACAGAACACAATACGTACTGAGGAACTAACCAATAGAAACAAGTTGGTTACGTAGTTCATTCATAGTGTATGAGAGCAAAACAAAAGATTGGGCACTGTCGCGGACGGACCTTCCAATATAAATCTTGGCATCTTTGTGAGCTCCTTTGATGTTTGCCGGGCTTCATAACCAGTCCCCTCTATTAACTTTGCTCCGGAGCGTGAACAGAAAACATTTGATGCGTTTTCAGAGTCGGAAACCTCCGTTTTCAAATATCTTCGGCTAAGTGTGAACGGGGCTTCAGTGTATATTATATAGTATTTAACAAATGTTAACGTGTGTCTTCAAAGAAATTCCTACCACGAGATAGTCTTAGCTCAGTCTTAACTATATAGATTGTCCCACGCAGAGTTTCCAGTGGGGGCAATCATGACGGAAGTGGCTCGGTATAACGGAAAGGGAAGGTCATAAAACCCATCGTAAGACCAAACCCATGGGATGCCGACGGTTTTCAAAGAAATTTCAAGCTTTTAATTAGTTATTCATTTCCACGCAGGAATAAAAAGCAAAGCATTTCAATTGGTAAAGCTGAATACGTATTAAAACTGTTTTTAAACCACAAAGCCTTAATCAAATTTTCTTTGATATTCAGCAAAACGTGATCTGTCTCCTTTCCGGTGTGGTTGGTCAGGGATAACGAGATGTGTGAGAATTTTGTGATTCTCTAAAAGGGTTCTTGATTTTTTTTGCCTACAGGAAGTACCATAAGTTATTTTTGACTTCTATTTGCCCACGAAAGTAGCGCAGGAAAAAAATTTGAGCAGGATAGTTTTTAATCGTCCAGTTTAAGATAGAAATCTTTGCCTCGTTTCTTGTTTGTGTTCGGTCTTATACGATATTCTCTGTGGTATATTGGCTTGCGCAGACTGAACCGGTTCTCAGATTTAGTTTCTTCGTCTGTCAAAATACCAGACATGCTGTCATGCTGTTTTTAAGAATCCTGGCTCAGATGTTGCAAAAGAAATACTTGTGTGACAATAAAATGCTAAAAAACATGGATAAGACTACAATAAAATTGAGTATTGTCTTGGCAGTTGCTTAGAGTTATTGTCTGCCTGGCTAGTAATTGCAGTGTGCCAGGATTCCAGCGTTTTTCTTACGCGTGAATTGCCTCTGTCGATGCCGCATGCATTCTTAAAATCAATAGTGTGGCCTTCGAGCCACGCATGGCTGGCAATATTGGAACCACTTTTAAAAACTTTGGTGTTTCGTATGTGTTCCTTTTTTCTAGTGTGTAAGCATCTCCCTGTTTCTCCGATGTCAGTCAATTCTTTTGTATTATTGTATTTATTTATATTTGTTCGTTATTTTCTCACCTTTTTGTACATATATATCTTTACCTTCGCTTTTTACACCTCACTTTTTAAAGTTTGCAGACTGGCAATCGAAAGCTCAGTGTTTTTTAAATTTTTAACCAGAAAACGTCTTCTTAATTTTTTCACAAAACAAGGAATGACAACGTTTGAAACCGCCATTTTCTACATTTCTAAGCATCCTGGGTTGGTTTTATATCAATTTTCGTTATTTCTTGACTTTTTAAGGAATAGGGAAATCCAAGGTGGAGAGTCAAAGACGCCATTTGACGTCAAAATCAGCAAAAATAGTATCACCTTGTAAAGCAAGCTCAGGCTTATCTAATCTATGTGAATTTATCATCGCCTTTGTGCCTTAAGAGAACGAAAACCCAGGTGAGGGGTTCCATCAACCCCCACTCCCCTCTTACCCCTTGTACTAAGGTAAAGTTATGAATTAAGTTACTTTGCTCCCAAGTTAAAGCTCTATGTACGACATTGTAAGTTACTGAACTATCTAAACTGGAACTTGGGAAGTGCTGAGATCGACGAAGCCTGTGACGCCGTCTTTGAGCTCAGTCAGTTCATTACCGAGCCCGTAAGACCAGAAACATCACACCGAAACCAGGTGGCCCGGACACAGCAGTAACGGAAGTTTTAGAAACTTTCTGACCTTCATTTCGTGAAGGTCAGAAAAGCCAGATTATGCTAGCAACGCTAAATTTAGATAAAAGCTAAAAATTATGCTCGGTTTACTAAATCATGCCAAAAATTATGTTAGCGCAATCGACAAAAGCCTAAACGGTGATCAACAAGAGAAGTCAAACGTGTTTCGCCGGTGTGTTTAGTAAAATAACATAGCGGTAAACGGGAAAAGTGATTGATTTGTTGATCGATCGAAACGATAAGCTCATTACAGTATTGACAACGTTTGCTGGAAGTTCGTGCTGGAAGAGTTATGCACACTGATGGGTATTACCAATTTAAGCGACGTTTTGTTGTAGAAACTGCCGCAGTGTTTTCTAAAACTTTCTGAAGGCACTTGTCACGCTGCACCGTCGAGATAACTTGAAAAGGAGCAACGTTTTCCTGGCTTGAAACCATGTGGTGATAAATTTCATTGTTTGATATCGCTAGTCTCTATACAAAAAGACTTCAGTTGCTTTGTCGAAGTTGTTATAAATTGCAATCGTAAACAAAACGTTTGGTGTGGGTTTTAAGACTTTCGCAGTCAACCTCACAGCCAAAAATAATAAAACCGGTTTCGGAAACCAGTACTGACAAGCCGAATTTTGTAGCCTTCTTTTTTGTTAAGAGACAGCTCCTTTGTAGACTGCTAAAAGTTTTTCTGTAATGCCGGGTTGGATTTGCTTTACGTCTCTCTCGAGGTGCAAGAATGCATGAAAAGCACTTAATCAATACTTATTTCATTTCATAGCTTTATGCTGAGTGATAATTATTCCAAAACGAGGTTTCTTTAATATTTCTTTCATTTGGCCATCTTTCGTTGCAAATTTATGCAGAACATAATTTTTTCTTGACTCTCGCACATAGTGATTTGCATACTGTTTATGGGGATTTCCTCGTTGTGTTTGTTCAGCTCATTTGGTTTGGTGAAATGCTCAGTGGTGAATTTCTTCAAAGGTTATTGGTTAATTTTCTCTCTTTTCGCCGGGCTTCTAAAGGTGTTTTTTTGGCTTATCTTGAATGACAATCAATAAAAATATTACTGCCTTTGCGTATTTCACTGCTAATGCCTGCGCCCTCTTTCGTTGGAGAGGTTAAGAGGAGTTACTATTTGACCCTCGCGCGCGACAATTTGCATATTGTTTGTGGAGATCTCAAGTCCGCGTTTTGTAAGTTAAGTTTATTCGGTTTTTAGTAAAATGCTTATTGGTAAGCTGTAGGTGTATTCCGGTTTCTTAATGCATTTCTTGGCTTGATTGGAATTATTTTAATAAAATGGTGATGAAAATGATGATGATGATGAAATCTTGAATGATACTGAATCTTAAACGAATTTTTTTCTTTAGCACATCTTTCATCAGGCCATCTTTTGTTGAGAATTTTATGCTTAAAAGAGAACAGGAGTTACTATTTGACACAGAGCCATTTGCATATTGGATGTGTTTATGGAGATTCCCCCGTTTCGTTTGTTCAATCCTTTCGGCTTGGTGGTATGCCACTTGGCTAATTTCCTTAATAAAAATTGTGTCGACTATTAACTGGGAGCTCCGCTCTTAGGATTGGCTAACTTAATATGAACCCCTATATATCAATTATTAGGCCGCATTCAGAATTTAAGAGGGCAGAAAATGCGAGCGAAAATAGTCCTTTTATCTATTTGTCAAAACATAAAAAAAAAAGAAAAAAGGAAAAACAGTTGCGTCAAATGTGACAAAACTTTCCTGCGTTTAATTCGTTTACGTGAAGAAACTTCCGATGTTTTCTGCTTACATACAACAGACAATAATCAGAGCAGAACTTGCAAGAGTGCTTTGGTCTTGCTGTTATGCCGAGAATAACAGAAAGGACAGAGAGTACTCAACGTCACAACCTGTGTTAAGTTTGTTTGATATAATATTGAGCAAATCTTGTGTTCTAAACGGGATCTATCGTTTGGCACGTGTCCTAATAATTAAGTTGTTTCAGTTAACTTACTAAAAGTGACGTCCGGTTCAGTAGGTTGAATTTCATTTACAAAACTGGCTGGAATACAAAATTTGAAAATCCTTTGTGCGCCTCTGATCCAAATCTCCCGTAAACAGACTTACGTCGCAAATGAATGTTTTTCTTCTCCCGAACATTGTTAGTTTAAGTAAGTAACCCTCCTACTTTAAGACAAGAATTTCTTAATAAGTTCGATCGCTTAATTAACAAATTGCGAAAAAATCTAGCCGGTTGAAAACGCGTCAGGAAAGGGAGATCACGCACTAACGCCCAAATTTATGTAATGTACAGTGTATACGTACGTAGAATCTCACTCATAGAATTTACCCATAACCTCTTCTCAAACCTTTATTGTCATCAGAAAGTTTTTCAGTTTATTTTTAAGCCCAAGATCAAGAGAAGGATTTAAGTTAAAATCTTGTTACCCGGTATGGGTCATGATGGGTGAGCCATGGGTGTAAAGCCGATTAAACACCCGAGAGGTATCAGACGCGGAAATATCACGACGGCGTGATCTAAATATTGCACCGAATGTTCGATACGTGAGTCTATATGATTGTTTAATTCCTATTTATAACTTCCTGACATCTTTAATCCTGAAAATAAAAGAAAAACGTGCTTTTCAGTTTCCTTCTTTGGAATCGCGTCACTGCTGATAAAAGTACTTTGAAGACGAAAATTAAGTAATCACTCGTCAGATAATGATTTAAAACGCCGAGACTGCGAACTCATTCATTTATGGGTCAAGTGGATTCGCTGATCGCTAGGGATATAAAAAGTGTCACATCTTGTGTGATTTTGTCGTTCTTTGTCGAACTTTCGGGAAAAAATTTACCCAGGTACACTTAGCACCGGAAGTACATTAAAGACAAACTACCGAAAAAATTCACTTAACTATTTACCTGCTTCAAAGAAATATATTTGCGGACGCTCTAATTAGTGTATTAAGCGTGGATTAGCAATGTTGACATATTATGATATTTCACTGAATGAAGTAATTTCAGTGACGTCACTGAGAACTGAGATTAAAATTGTACGTGCATAAAAGGACGATATTTCATTAAAGATCGAGACCGAAGGCGCATTTACTTCCCGGGAGAGTACATTATAAGAGTTTATGCTTTCTTTCCTAGACGTCACCAAACTCGGAAACAATATCGAAGAGGGGCTGGCTTAAGAGCCAGCGGCTCTTCAAGGACAATTTTGCCAGGAAACTTATAACAAAGTTGTTATGTTACAATGTTTTGTTACCAAAGGAAACACAGCAAGCGTTTTTCCTTCTTCAAAGCTACAAGCTAGCTACCAAACCCACTGCGGTTGATAACATTCCGGTGCATTTTTTTTGCGGTTCACCATAGCACCGTCTGAGACTACCTCAGCTTATTCTTAACTCCTCCTAGGTAGTTCGTTCGGATGTATATCTAAGTGTTCTCCGCGTTGTTGGCACTTACAATTTCAATTATGAGAAGAACATAACGTCAGGATTTCGTTGAATTGGCACTTGTAGAAAACATTCTTTACCTGCACGTCTTACTCTGATGCAAACGCAAAATATGAGGAAGTTTTGATAACACGGAGATTGCGATTGGAAGACATTTTTGAACGAGTCTCTGCCTCGAAGAAATTGTCTCACCACAACTCCTGTGATATAAGTTATCAGGTGCCGAAACGATTGAACTAACGAAACTAGGATTTTCAATGTGAAAGTGGGTGCTGGCGTCAGAGCTGTTAATACGATTTGAAATATACGAACCAACGTATACTTAAACAAACCCAGAAAAATTGGCTCTTCTTTGAACAGTCAATCGTTGAGTCTGTGTTAACTCATCCTTTTAACAATAGGTGAACTCGAGGTTGAAGCAGACACTCATCGAGACAATTGCTGAAACATTAAGTGTATGAAAGGTTAACAGATTTTTTGACAACTTATTCACAGTGTCGACAATGAAAAACTGCTGAGGAGGATTTTTTCACGAAGAATACTTGCAGTGTTTGAAAAACAGTCACCCGCTCCCCCTGACAGTTTTGCCACATACAGTGGAAAAAATGGAAGTCGAAATGGAATTGCACTGTTCGCATTTCGTTCCTCTTCAAGTAAGAGTCACCGAGCCGACCTCTGCAAAACGCGGTCACCCATGTCACCCATGCGGTGGTCGCCCGCAACTATGCTGGGTTATTCCGGGGACGATTAACTTACCCACACAAAACAAGCTATAATTAAAGTCCTAAGCTGCTAAGGTGCTTTACGGACAAACAAGTCAAAAGATCCTATGTTTTTCGCGGGAGGGAATGATTGTGGTTACACATCATTGCCCAATACATGACATGAC
>CM042747.1:28654273-28671773 GCA_022496165.2 Catalaphyllia jardinei
TCCGCGTTATGGACTGCCAGTGAAACAGTGGACTTGTCTACTCCAGTTGTATCGCCAACAACTTGCAGTAAGCTATCACTCGCATGAAATTGTAGTTCTATCAGCACTTGGTCGATTGGTTTCAGAGCGTAATAAAAATTTGTTTTCCTTTGTAAATCCGCCTCTATGGGGTTTGTATTGTATTCAATTGAGGCTCTGCCATATCTGTAGCGAGTGCGAAGCTTTTGATTGCTGTAAACTAGTATGCTACCATTATATCGATAAATTCGTGCCCGTCTCTGTCTCATGCAAGGAAGGCCAAACAACAAGTCGGCCATTTCATTTCATTATTAATCGGCCGATTAGCGATTTAATCTTCCTTTAGAGGTGTATTAAATTTAACCCGCCGATTAGAGTCAGATTAGCGTTAATAGGGCTTTGAGCAACGCAATCTAATCGCAGATTAAATTTTAATATCGGATTAGCATATTTAATTGAGGATTAGTGCTAATCGGGGTTTTGAACAACCGGGCCCAGGGCTTCATTTATTTAAGAAATAGTAATGGTTATCTAGTGCCATTTCCAGTGAGAAATGTTACGTGATTTAAATGCTCTTCCCGTTAACTTACATTGACATCCAGGACAGTTAAGTTTTTCCTGCCTGCTGAATCTTGATTGGTAAATTCAAATTTCAGGCGCTCCAGCCGTGTGCAAGGCTAGGGGAGAAAAAAATTTTCAAGCCACACCCACCACTTAGAGGTTCTTTTCAAAATTTCCGAAGGGAACTCCTGCCCTTTTTAGATGGGAGTCCCCCTGGGGATTTTTATCGTCTAATAGTTGATAAATGCCCTTCTTTCG
Organism: Catalaphyllia jardinei; assembly: GCA_022496165.2. Taxonomy (NCBI): domain Eukaryota; kingdom Metazoa; phylum Cnidaria; class Anthozoa; order Scleractinia; family Caryophylliidae; genus Catalaphyllia; species Catalaphyllia jardinei. Next base: position 28,655,111 of record CM042747.1, read on the forward strand.
TTCCCCACCTTACCAATCACACAGTCCAGATAGTGTAGTCAAAGGTTTTACTCACGGATTGTGTTTCATCCTTTAGCTAAACTTGAAAGGCAAACCTACAACAAAACACTGAAGAGGATTAAAGGAGTCCAGAGCAAAATTTTCTTAGCATGTGAAATAAGAGACAAAAGAAAAGGAAAATTTGTGGGAGTCAGTGTAAGTATTTTGAGATTTGCCAATTTTCAGAGCAAAAGCAAAGGTGCATAACAGAAGAATAATTTTTGAGTATCATGGGTGACAATTTCATATCAACTGCTGGAAACTTAAAAATTTTGACAAGGACCTTTTTAATGAGATGTAGGGAGCGAGGGTATAATCGCTGGTCAGGAAGCACAAGGTGTGGGAGGGAACGCAGGGGAAGATGAGAAAATACCCTTTCTAACGTTTCCCGCGAGCTTTCTTTCCCTTCCTCCAAGGCCTTCACGGTCAAGGAGCCTCTGCAAAAGCAGCGAGATTCGCAAGAACTTTGTACTTGTTTAGTTGTCTTTGAAGCATTTATACAACCGTATTTGCGCATTTACGCTAGTAACTTAATAATCGAAAGCGCTCCATTGAAAAATTTTCTACTATCTTTACTAGCATTGATAACGTTTTTTTTCCTTTCATTAACAGCAGCAGAACCTTGACACCAGTTCTCTGTTCATAGAGCACATGGAAGAGAACGGCTATTTAACTTACAAGGCGCTGGATTTTCCAGCTCATCCAAACAGCACAGGCTATCTCGCTATCAAAGACAATGGCAAGTTTAGAAGAATGGAACGCTCGAAACCTGGAATGCACGCCTCACAATTCACCTTTCTACCGTCACTTACATGAATGGACAGCGAACGCGTTACATTAACTTATACTTAAAGACATCAGGATGGAAGAATTTGCATTCGTGAGCAACAGGTCGAGAATGGATAAAACCGGGGTCTTTGTTCATTTTAGAAGAGAAAGGAAGGAAATAGAAAAGTTCCATAGCTTCCCAGCCATAATAGTTGTAGCTTATCAAAGAAAGCTTATCGTCGCGATTTTAAGGTGTAAGCAGATTTCATTTATTTTCAGCGTCACATCGCCATCCCAAACATACCAATGGACCCTTTAGAAAGTGATTTCCTGATGCCTTGGGACAGAGAGTAATATAGTTTATAATTTAACTGAGATGACCTACGGACAATTATTACTTTAGATGACATGTCAATATTCTGGAGGTTAGGGTTTTATTGAAAGAGTACGGGGTAGTATTAGTCTCCTTCGCAGCCGTTTTTTTGGATGTCACGCAACGTTCCAGGGAAGCGTTGCGTGACATAAAAACGGATGCGAAGGAGGCTAGGCTAGTATTCCATGAAGCGAACGGAAGAAGGCATACTGTGTTGTGGGCTGGTATCCCCACTGCGCAGGTGCATTATTCCATAGCAACCCGGCAATAAACGTCAAGCTTGTCTAACAAGGTAACAAGGAATCACATATAGAGCGGTTTTCAATTGAGTGTCGTAAAACCAAAACTAAAGAAATCACTCTAGCCATAACAACAACAGCTTTAATCAAAAGGACACAGACAGTACGGTGTCAAAAGGACATAGACAGTACGGTGAACCAATCAAAACTCGAAGGAATAGCATATAGCGCGGGAAAACGCGTGAGAGGGAGGCATGATTGGTTTTGGTTTTAGTTCTAATTTGATCAAAACGTGGCGCGATTATTTTTTAGCCAATCATGTAGCGTAGTTGATGAAAAACCAATCAACAAACCGACATCTGTTTTTCATGCGTCTGTCTTGTTATTGAAGGATCTCCCGAGTGGATCCGCAGACTACTTCGAGAGTGCTATTACAAAATTCATTGTCAATAACAGGACAGACGCATGAAATTTGTTTTTTACGATAACAAATTGTCAAATTGTTCGCTTTCGCTCGTTGCCGCATCTCATAAATTAGAAATTTGTGTCTGTCCGCTTATTGACGATAACAATTAGCCAATGAGCGCTCGAGAATTTCGGCAGTTATCGTAAAATTACTTTTCGACAATCAAATGAAAACCGCTCTGTCTTGTGATAAGAGAAGACGATCAGTTGCAGAAAAAAACGGTGTCCAAACAGACATTGCCAAGTGAGGCAACTCTCTTCCGTTGCTTTCACTTTTTCTTTCATGGCGAGTAATGTTTGTGTGAGCAAATCAAATTTTAACTGACTATGAAAGCAAAATTCAGCTTATGTTTGCGTCAAAAGCTGAACAAATGTTAAGATTTATTTCTTATGCACGTAAAACGAAGGCGTCATATACAGACATGGGGCCTGAGGACATTTTCGCTCACAAGAAACAAATTTGAAAACATTGTTTGATTTGTAAAAAAGATACACAACGAAAAGCAATAAGAAATGATTGAGCGCACTCAAGATTATCTATGATTCGGCATTGATTTTATAAGTAATTTGGCACAAAGTGCATCTATTTATTTATTTTATATGTAGCTGTTGGTTATTTAATTGATATAGAGTCGAAAACGATAAATGGTTCTTTTCTTATAATATTATAGTCTGTAATGGAATGTTGAATTTTTTAAAAATTAAGAATACAACATCGCATTTGTGAGGCACTTCCCGTCACCCGCCTTCCCTTTACCAGAATCCATTTATTTACCATCTCTTTCTGATTTTCTGAGGAGGGTAAGCAGTTTTCATCCTCCCATCCGAGAAAATCTTAAATATACAAAGTATATAGTACGAAAGTGGGAAAATCGACGGAAATCGCGCCCAACAAATTGATCGGCAGTCAGCACTACAAACGTCTAAGAAGGAGAATAACAATAGAATTCCATTCACTCTCACATTTCACCCTCACAACCACGCAGTTAAATCCATCATTCTAAAAAACTTTGAATTACTTCAAAATGATCCCGATACTGGCAGAATCTTTTCGCAATCGCATTTAATTTTATTCAAACGCGACAAAAACATAGGTAACTTTTTAGTCAGAAGTGCTTTTCAAACGAGTGAATAACCCGGTACTTTTAAATGTGCAAGCGCACGATGCAAAACATGTCCTTTCATTTGCAACGTTGAGAAATTGTCGGGACCCAAGCGATCCATTAAGATCACTGATCATTTTACCTCTACCTCAGCCAATGTCATCTACTGTATAACTTGCACCCTTTGCAAAAAGTTATATATCGGCGAAACAGGTAGACGACTAGGCGACCGATTTCGAGAACATCTTCGCGACGTAGAGAAAGACGACAAAAACGCATCTAAACCGGTCGCAAGACACTTTAATCTGCCGAATCATTCTACGCAACATATGACAGTCTGCGGCCTCTCCCTACATCAAGGAAGCACAGAAAGTCGCAAAACTCTACAACAAAAATTTATTTTTCAAATCGGCACTCTTAATCCTCACGGTATCAACAAACGCTTTTCATTCAACTAATTTATTCTGTTTTTCACGTTGCCAGGCACCAACCAATAGCGTAGCTCCACATTTCTGTGTATAAACCACACACAACCCACAATTACTCGATTCGCTCCGACGAAGGGCTAGCGCTCGAAACGTCAGCTTCTGAATCTCTTTACGGTGGCCAATTCACATTATCAACTCAGGTTGATAGAACCAAATTATCTTGTAATACTCCCACCGACGCAGCACCACAGTTTCTTTCGAAACTTACCCCCTTTACTCGGAAGAGAATAACGCCCGGTTCATACGTCGCACTTCTACCGTGTCGAATTCAATGCAATTTAGTGCGGCAAAAGAGATTCATACGTCGAATTTCTGCCGAATTTATCCTTTGAATTGATACTGCCGTGTATGTCGGTCAGCGGAAAAATGTTACAAAGGTTACGTAACTATCTAATATGGCGGACCAAGATACGCAACGGAGTCTTTTTATTTTGCAAAAAATATTGAAGGAAGGCGAAGGAGGAGGCTGACAAAGCAACATTGTCTACAGCAAAAGCATAGGTTAATAATTCAACTTTTGCTGTTGATTGTGCTCATCAAAGTTGTCGTTGGAGCAAATAACATCTACCATGTCGGCAACGTGACTATTTTGCGACTGCGCATTTCTGCCTTGTCTCTTTATTTTCGGCGGGATCAAAGTTTCATTGTCAGACAAAGAGCTTTGTTCTTCTGAATCTGACTCTTCCCTCCGTGACGCCATCTTGGATAGCTAGCCTCAGTCTACGCATGCTCAATACATTAACATAATGTATGAATTAGATTCGACACGGCAGAAATTCGGCGTTTGAATCGGTGTCGCATTTCTGTCGGGTAATGCGACAAGACCAGTCGAACGTGCGGCAGAAATGCGGCACCCGATTCAGAAGTCGAATTTCTGCCGAATTTAATTCGTTGAATTGAATTCGACACGGCCGAAATGAGACGTATGAACCGAGCCTAAAAAAGCTATCCGTATCTTTTAAGAGAAGAAAAGATAAAAAATGCTATCCATTTTAAGCACATCTAATCCGCTTTGCTTTGAAAAAAAAGTCAATTTAAAGAAAAGCAGAGAAGAAATACTACTTAGGTTCTTAACTTAGGCTTCGAGAGATCAGTTGTGCATCATAAACCTTCGTATACGACTGGTTCTCTCCCTAGCGGTCTATTTGGTGATAGATAGAGGACGATTGCGAGGGCGTTGCACTTGAAAAGGAAAATCATTCGTGATTTTTGGTTTAAAAATACTCTAATCTGAAACTTTCTGGCTGCAGCTCAGAAAACATTCGTGGTCGTAGTCTAACTGTTAAAGAGCTTCATCTTAGAGACATTTCAGCTAGGCCTGGGGGTGCATAATGAGAGCAATAATTGGTTACAATGTTTCATTGAAATTCAACGCGCATATATTATTTGAACAGCACTGAATTTTTTTTATTGCAAACAGTGTTCATATTAAGTAAAATAGACTTCTGGTGCTTCTTAATGACATTAGTGACTTCTTAGTCTCACTCTGTAAAAACTCACTCCTCTATAGAATTAATTAACTTAGTATTCACTAGCTGTCTTTCCGTGCCCCATGTTTAAATATTTCTTATAAAACTGGCTTCGACCGGGATTAGAAGTGACGCCTTGACGTATAGCAGCATCTCCACTGAAGACGAACTACTATCTATTAAAACCCTGTTCAACTTGTTCTCTAAACAGGTTTGCTGATCATGAGGAATGATCGCAGACGTTGAGGCGTGGTCAGTGTACACTTGCCCTCCCGTCCGTAAGAAACTAGATGAGAGGGAAGAGGGAAGGGGAGAGCTGGGGAACTAAGGTAACCCTCCCTACAGAGGGTAAATTCTTAAACGCAAGCACGGCTGCAGCTGTCAAGAATTCATCAAAAAATATTGGCAATAATTAACTATTGGACCAGTCGGAGCAAACTTTTTACCTCTAAGCCTGTCAGACTCTGAGAGTCAACCGTTTGAGATCTGTTGAAACTTTGAGTGATTGTCTAAATAAAAGCTAATAGGTGAAAAAAATTCCTCAGTAATTTGTAAGGAGATTGTGAGAATTTCTTTAGCGAATGCCAAGTCCTTTACAAAATCTATCATCTTAATTAAACATTCAGATATTATTCTATTTCTAGGTCCTTAAATTATGTCTTTTCTATTGTACAAGTAGAAAGAAGGACTTCGTCGCAAACAGAAAATGTGTGAGATTTACAAGCCAAAACATGACGACTTCAGAATAAATACTATTTCTAGTAAAAAAGTCAAACGACGTTGACGTAATACCCCGTAGTAAGTAGCAAATTGCGTATGCTAATGGGTTCTTTATCTTGGTACTCTCACGAGCCCCGTCACATGACAGGCACTGTGATGTAACTTCCACTTGAATATCCGAGCGTGTCCATGCAGACTGGTAACGAACGTGTGGTGTCACCATAAGTGTTGCCAAATCTGAAACGTCGCTCTGTGAAAAAAAAGATGAAATGATTAAAGAGGAAGACTCTGATAAATAAATAAGAAAATAGATTCTGTTGGCTATTCCTAAACGACTGCTGGAAAAGGCAAGAGACTCTCTTGGCACCAATTCAATTTTTACTCCAGGGAATTCTACTTTTCAGCTGTCACCGTCGCTGTTGATCGACCTATCCAAATTAACATGTAAAGATTACTATTGGCTTTTTTTGAACAGGAAGGAACCTTGCGCAACTGGCCCTAACAAGTGGCAACGCGCCCTTCCACAGTTCACTTTCTCTAGGAGCACAATTTTTAAGCGGATAAAGTCTATTAGTAAGCAAAATAAATTAAAGGAATTTTTCTATAAACTTGCTCATCGAATTGTCACCACAAAGAAAGAATTACATTTAGACGGAATTGAAGACAACAAGAGCTGTCATTACTGCGGGGATGACGACTCTTTACTACACTCTTTCTTAGATTGTCAAATTGCAGTCGACCTTTTCCGAAAAGTGCTATGCTGGTTTAATGAAAAGGAAAACTCTTCCATCACATTAAACTCAAAAGAAATACTCTTCGGAGCAGCTATTGATAACGATAATAAAATTAAACAACTAAATTTCTGCCTCCTCTATGCCAAATTCTACTTTCATTTTCAGAAAATCAACCAACGTGCCTGTAATTGGTATGCTTTTGTCCGGAAACTAAATCTTATGTTGAAAATAGAAGGTTTCGTTTAGTTTCAATTTGTCCTCTATATCTCGCAATCACAACAAACAAACAAACAAAATTTCCATCTCAGCAGTTAGGTAAATTAAATAGAATAATATATCCTGTAGAAATCAGTTGTAATTAAATAGCATCAGTATAAGTATTGTAGTGACACGTGTTGTATGTAGCGTATTGTTGTTGGAAAAAAGAAAGGTATTGTAGGTTAGCGTAGGGTAAAAATTGTATTGTAAGTAGTTTAGTGTAAATAGCGTGCTATAGGTAAATTTTTTGTAAGTATTGTATTAAAAGTAGTTTAATTGCAAAATAATAAAAAAAGAAAATAGATAAAACACAAGGAAATACTATAATTTTTGTTCCCTGCATTGCAACTTTAAGTGCATTATTAACTTGTGTGATGTATTGATTCACTTTTTGCCATGAAAAGTTTAACTTATATTTTTCAAGTTCGTCGTTTTTAATCCGTGTTAGTCTTCTCCGTCCTTGTTCATTTATGGTTTATAATTAGCTGTTATTAACCTAGCGTAGTCGGTCTTTATGGGAGAATCTTGACCGAGGTCGTGAGTAAAGACCGAACGCAGTGAGGTCTAGTCCAGTCCCTGAACTTTCCTTTCTTCCCTTCCCCTATAGGGGCTGAACCCGGGCGGGCGTGTATTTAGTAGTTTCCAGTCCTTGTGGGTTTAGGGACACAAATTGTTATGGATTTTCTGACTGAAGTTTTTACCTTGGAAGCGAGATTTCATTTACATATATGTGATCACGATAAAGCAATAGGAAGTTTACGCTACTGATCCATGTAGGGAAACAAAAAAGTTGGTTCCTATCGTCTTCAGTTGATAAGATTGTATTAGACGATCCTTGGACTGAAGATCAAGCCGTTTGTCTGACGTTTCGGCTGTTTGTTTTTCATCAGTGACTGCGACATGAAGCGTTGTATGTTTACTTACGTGGTATGTATCCTGTATATTTTGGTTTCATTCCTATTTTGCTGTACAGCGTCCCGTGCTCTGCGATCCGTGGTTTTACAGTCGCCTCTGGCAATCTACAGAAAGGGAGAGGCTTGTGGGTTATTTACAGACAGAAACCGTGTCGACTTTGTTTTGAGGGGTGATCAGCTTAGAGCTAGTGACATTTTGAGCTCTGGAATGTGAAAACTAAAATGTTCCGCTCTTTCTTCGAACTAGACAAATTCTCCTTCAAAGCCGGGTTGTTAGAAAGTCGGTTAACGCTAACCCAAGATTAAAAGTTGACCGAAGTATTACTTTTTTTTAAATAAAAATGCTTTTCACTGCTTCAGTATGTTTTGGGTAGTTTGAGATTATTCAAACTCAAAAAAGAAGAATAACTAACCTCATCGAAAAGTTTCAAGACTTAAAGGGGCAGTGTCAGGAGGATTTTGCTGTTTTGGGTCAATTCTGTGCTAAAATCATTACTTTGAGGCTTTAATCATAAACAAAATGCTTCTGCAACGCTACGACAAAGATATCAAATGAATTTTATCAGAGAGGGTTAACCATAACAGATTTTTGGAAAACGTAGCATCAAAACTTGAAAAAATTGGCCATTTTTTTCAAATTTCAATCCATTTCCATCCATGCCATCCGTAGCGACAGGTGACAAGAAACAGTTTCAGCACTTTCAAATAGTCGTCAATAACAAAACTAGATAATTAGTTTTAGAATTCAATTGATGCGAAGAGCCCTTCTAACTTTTTATAAAGTTGCCAAATAGCTTGACAATGCCCCTTTAAATCAAAGTTTTCTCTGATCCTGGGTTAGCTCAATCGGGCTTTGAATAATCGGGCCCAGGTTAGTAAACGAAACACAGCCATAAAGTATTACAATAATCATTTTATACATTTATATTACGCAGGTTACGTGAATATATGATCACCTGAGCATAAATACTGCATAGCGAGGAAAGCTCAAATTTGTTCAGTGCAGAAGAAACACACAACTGTAACCTTTTAAGACCTTATTTACCTTGTGATGTCAATAGCCTGAGTGGCCAGGCCTTCCTGCTTGTTGCGCATTTCAAGAGAGTCCGTAAAGCCGTCCTTGGTCCAGGTAGCGTATCTAGTACCCAGGTCGTGTTCTCGCCTCCGAGGTACGTAACCTGTGTAGCCTGGTAACGGCGCCTCGCAAAATTCCCGATGCTCACCTGTGCGATAACAAAAAGCCTTCGTGTTGACAGGTTTTTATCATTATGAATACTAACAAAACATAGACAACAAACTAACATTATAAAATAGTCACCCTCTTCTTTTTCATCTACTGTCACCACGATTAATTACAAAGAACAGTTGATATTATTTATTTCTTTGATCGTAGCCTGCGAACAGGCTTCCAGCGAGGTCGGAAAAAATTCGGCGAGCGAGCCGGAGAGTCGTGACTCCGCGAGCTAAGCGAGTGGGACGCGGGGGAGCCTGTAGACATTGTTTTCAATATGTACCTTTCCGCCCCCTGGTGATTATCCTGTTACATATCTGTCAAGGAGATAATTAAACCTGTCAAAATTGATGGGTTTCCCTGCACTGATGAATCGGCTTTGTATAACAATCTACCACACGCAACACAGTCAACAGAACAGACTTGCGCGTAAAGAGTTAAATTCAAATCCCGTGGTACTAGAACTATCAAACCAGATACAAAAATAACAGCGGAAATCACGCAGACCTATGAACTCTTAAAATTTGTCATAGCACGATCTAACGACTCTATTTTCTCCTTAACATAATACGAAGTGCCCTACATGAACAAGAGTGAAGCGACAAAAACGGAAAATGTACAAATGCCACGAACCGTAGGAGTCGTGAGGCCTGTCAACCCCATTTTACAGGCCGATGGTAAACGCTCTCAGGCCTAATGTATCAAATCTTCAACCTGATCTTTCATTATGGAAACTTAAGTCGTCACAACTAAAACACAAGCATGGTCTAGTTTCCACAAAAAATTAGGCTTTTCCCGAAACCAGTCAATAGAATTCCGAAAACATCGCGCTTCTGCGCCACAGTTTCCAGGCATAGCTTCTGCTCACGTTTCAAACCAGAGAGATATGACGAAAATGTTGCAAAGAATTGCTCAAAGCTGCACGCGGAAGCCATTGTTGACGGTCTCGGCAAGAATTATGCTAATTTACAAGCAGTTGTCAAGATCTGTCAATTATTTATCTCAGAGCTGTCAACAGTCATCGATTCAACCAATCAGATCTTGATACCAGGAGCTGGTATCATGAAACGGCGGCATCAATGGAATGTCTACAGGCTCCCTGATCCTGAGAATCCTGCAATCTGATTGGTTCCGGGAGCGGGCAGTATTTTCTTATCTCCTGACCACGGTCATAGTAACCAACTCCGCTAAACGCAGAGTGAAGTTGCCATTGCTTAAAACATTGAAATGGCTTCTTCTACATTTCGCCAAGTTTGTTGACAAATCATGTAAGAAATTAATTGAAAATCACGTCGGAATTGAGGGCAAGTGGCTCATAACTTTGCCACTGATCTTCCGGCATGCGTAGTTGTCTTACAGAAATGCGTGATGTATTGTAGTTAGTCAAAATTCCATAAAAGCGCAATAAAAACATTGAGAACTATTTAGTAGCACCATCTACAAAAGTTACATTTAACAAGAGTATATTTTGATCTATTGAACCACTTTCACAAACAGCATTTTTTGTAATCCACACTTACTAGGGAAGTACCCTTTCGCGTATTTTGGTGTCAGATCAGGGTAGTTCGTGGGTTCTTTGTAACTCCGCACAGGCCTTAGTTTTGGATAACTGTACACAGTTTTCTTCAGATCATCTTGTTCTTCTCTGTGATTCTTGTCCTTTTTCATAAAATTGCTAATGGCTTGTTCTGTTGCTTCTCTGTATCGGGAACCGTAAAGAAAACGCATTGTGGGAACATAACCTAAATAAAACACAATACATGGTAAGTGAGTGACAAGTCTTCAGCTTCGAGATCAGGTCTTAATTTATAACTTCCTAATACAAATAAAATTTTTCCCACATAGCATTTTAAGTAGTTTTATCTGAAGGGTTTGCAAGCTATCGGGATTAATCGACGAGAACAAGTGGTTTTGTGAGTTTACCCAAAATCGTTTTCTTTGCTTGTTGTTTTTGATAAGTCTTCGTAAAACACGCTGATGCTACAATAAAACTAGGACTCATGACTTTGATCCCGACTGTACTCTGAAAATTGTCGGCCGCCTTTTAAACTTTCATGTTACAACTGTGCATGATCTCATTTTATTCCAACGGCGGAAAATCCGTACACACCCAAACACATTTAAATATAGATTAAAGAGAGTACTTTTATGCGAGTGCAATTTAATTCAAATACTGAGGATTTCAACTGTCAACCTTTTAGCTTCAAGTCGAGTTTGCAAATCCTTATACACATAAGTAAAGCTTCATTGATTAAGAATGCCAGTCGTGTTTGTAAAAAAGTCTGTTACTACGTGACTCTCGATAAATAATCGAAATAGTCTGGCTTGTCGGGGATTCATCTCTCTGTGGGTTAGAGTATATATTTGCTTTTTTTGAAACTAAAGGCATATTCATCTATTATTTGATATATAATTTTGTCTACTTTTTAGAAAATGCTAAACGAACCCAAAGCCGAGAAACTGTCTGTGTTCAATACACTTGGAGACGATCATTGTAATATTGGTCTTAGGCCCCGAAGCCCACGAGTTCAAAACCAAGCTGAAAGCAATTACCGCTTGGTACTGAGTCGTATTTTCATGGTCAAACCGCAATGAATAAATGAAACCAGGCTACGGTGGGCTGCAAATGCCTTTTGAAATAGCGGTTTGTCAAAACAATGGAAGAACAATAGAGAAAGCTAACGAAGGCATGGGAATAACAAAAGAGATTCTTTGGTATTAATGAAGTTCAGTTTAAGTGTGTAAAGAAATGATATTGTGTTTGAATTGCCTGTGTAATATGGAACCATGGCTGCTGTTAGCTTGTTGTCGCCATTTGGTTGTGGTAGATATGGTATTCTCTCCCGCGGGTCTGGTAGAATCGTTGGGACAAGTTTCTCATTGAACATGTGTCTCTGCGGCAAAGAAAACAACAAATTAGTTTCTAAACAACTGGTCGCGCAGGTATATTGAATAGAAAATAAGATAACAAAGCTTCCAAGCGGTCAGTGACAGAATAAATCAACTAACATGTGCCAAAAACGTGTTAGCATCGTCTATATTTCATCTATCTTTGCCGTAAGTCTTGAAACTTTTTCCAAGAAAATAACAACGTTCATGATAAAACTTTGCAATTATCCTGTGATGCTAAAGATGCGTTTTTCTTTCAACATTCACTGGCGAGGGTTCCTTCAAAAATTTACCTTACAGTTTCGCGAGTCAATGAAACAAAGGAACTGCAGTTGTAGTCGTATATAGGTTCTGGTGTTTACAAGCAACACTTCTATAGCAAATACTCATTTAAGATAAAATGACCGTATAATGCGTTAAATTGTCTTTTTTTGTTTGGTAAAGTTTAGCGAACTTTGTTTAAAATAATCTTTTAGTTATTATATTTACTTACTGTAGTGAGTTTGTCTGTTGCTATCCCATATGTGTGACCACATTCATATTTCAACTGGGGACAGTAACCTCGGTATCTGAGATAAGCAGAATATCAGTAATAATTAAATTTACTGGCACGACTTCCTAGCAACCCACTGCATGTGTAACTCCTGAGATACATGGCGTTTCTAAGCATATATTCATAAAGATGAACCTGGACCAAATTAACCGTCATATTCTTTGGTAATCTAGAGCTGGCGTTGAATTACAACAATGAGAAAAAAGTTGGCATAAATATTCTTGTTCGTCACAGCCAAAAATAGCTTCAGGCAGGAACTTTATTGTTTTACCCTTCCGATGCATTTTATCGTCATCTTTCCCTGCTATCGAGTAAAGGGTCAAATACTAAGGCTTGGTTCTTCAAACTGGGTTAATAAATTACGAGAAGATGCTTTTCGACTTTGTATTTTGACATTGTATTTCCAAATTTTTCCTTTTCCAACACGCTGGACTGCAAATCATCGTACCAAAAAAATACAACGAGACTATCATAACTGAAGTACTACTACATGTGCTTCATCGAATCAATCATTTATCTACAATAGATAGTCAATTTTTCACGCTTCTTCGCGGTGTGTCGTGAACTTTGTCCAACTTTAGCCGAACGAATTGATTAGCTCTCGTTATCAACTCAGTGCTGTGTTGGCCATGTTGTATTAGCTATTTACACCATACACTACCATTCAAAAGTGTCACTGATCTGAATGAGTCACTCAATGTCGAGCGCTATCCCAAACTAAGATAAAATCAGCAATTAACTATTTTATACTCACCCAGGCAAATTGCTAGCTTTATGCGGATTCGTCAACTCCGTGAAACCCATTTTAAAGCGTCAATCGTCGACTGTGGTCTGTAGGTTCTGTTGAATTGCTGAGTAAACTTTTCAGCTGTGCTCGTTGTCAAGGTACACAATATCCCGTTGAGATGGGAAGAATAAACACCATAATGCTTGGTGAATACGTAATGTACCTTTGAAGCGGTGTACAAAGAAAGACGCGTTCTCCACCAATAGGAACGCTAGCCATGCTGTTGAGAAGTAAACTATGCACAAAAGGTGTCATTTACTGTCTCAGTTGACTCCTTAGTGGTGGCAGCTGAAGTGAAAGTTTATGTAAATTTTATCAAACACACGACACGTTTAATTTACAATCAATTGGGTTAAAAACTTTTCATGTATTCTGCGCTGGCCCTTTTTTGCATTTGCCAGTTGAACAATTCCTGGTCGCCTAGATGCGTTTAGCACTATGCCATTCTTTCAGACAAAGACTGGAAAACCCTTAAGAAAAACCGTCAAACATTTTAAAGACTCATTAAGGAACAAGGATAAAAGACTTAGTAACTGAAGTATTAAACGGTGAACTTCTCGGGCAAACATCGACGAATCATGGTGAAATAGTTAAATGCATTCGTAGTTCTTGTAACATTTCAGTGGAAAGGAAATTTTGTTAAGTTACGGCAGAACCAATCATTCAGTAAGGTGGACTCAGTAACCTTGAACGGAATGCAGTCCCGGGACGGCAGGCGACATAACGGCACAATCTCTGAAAAAAATTGTTTGTCAGGGTACTTTAACTTCATCATCATCATGAGTGAAGCACTGCTGTTTCATTATTGGCGTTTCTCTCTAAAAGTATATGGATCAAAGAATTATTCCAGCATAATAGTCATAATACTATAGGCAAAACCAATCTTGAGTCAGTTGAACTAAAAAATTCCTTGTACTTCTCGAAAGAGGCAGAGGTTGCCGGGTTTGGGGGCGAAGAATGGAGCTTTTTGATCTTGAAGCAGCGTTGAAAGCGGAAGGCAGAGTGAAGTTACGGATTTTCGGGGCCTTACCGTTTTGCAATAAAAAGCGGGGACTAAATGACCCGGTCTCCAGCTGTGTCCCTCCCGTCTATTTGTAGTAAAACTTCAGGTTCAGGTCAGGGCGCTTCTTAAATTCTTGTTGATGATCCGCTTATCTTATCCATTGTGCAGTGCAGAAACGGCACTGCATTCTATACACCTGGGCAGAAAGAGCACTTGTCAGGATAAAAGTCTTGTCCCCGGCCCGAGTTGTAACTAGAACCGCTCAACCCAGAGTCATACATACTAAACTGAAAAGTTTCAGGACGGTCTGTTGAACATGAGGGAAAGTGCCCAAAGTCGGAGCAAGGATGAGAGAGTGACTTATCGAGTGTCCTCGAAGCTTTATTACTATGATAAAAAAATGAAATGTTTTAGCGAAATAATTTCTTTTGCCTACACAAACCCTGCGAGCAGAGCCTTTTCTTACGGTACATATGCTTAATAAAAGAGAAAGCAAAAAGAGATGAAAGAGGCTCTGCCCGCAGGATGGCCTACACAGAACTGGTAAACGTTTAAGTGGTTGCGACGTGCGAAGATTGTGTACAATTTTCACATTTGTGTCTGCGATTTTCCAGCGGATTTGCCCATACAATCGTCTCATGGCGGAATGACATGTGCAGTGGTTGAAACGGATTTTAGCGAGAAAGTATGTCTCTATTTCAGCTTATTAGAGCAAGGGGCCCTATTTGGATAACAAATGGACTTCTAAGTTCTTGCAGGATTGTAAAATCCAGACGCGTCAACAAAATCGGCACATCACAATTGCGTGTTAATGGTGAACCCGAGGAAAGGTTTACGGTTCGCAGATACTTCAGAACTTCGGCTCTCCTTTCCAGTGACGACCAAAACTATAATGGCACACATTCGGAAGAGGAGAGACGAGATTTAGTTTCATATGACCACAGTGGTAATACGCCATCAGAGGTCAATTTCAACACGGCATCTGGCGAAGGAACATCTCTTATTGAACCTGAGTTCTTGAGCATCGAGGCTTTCACAGATGTCTTCGAACAGCCTTCTCCTAAGTGTCCAGGTTGCGGGACTACTTTTCAAAGCGATGATCCCGGGAAAGATGGTTACATTATACCTTCCAAGAATCCAACCATAGGTGTAAAAGGCCCAGAGACTCACTTAAACTCTCTTACATTGGTTTGTCAAAAGTGTTTCAATTTAAAGCATTACACTAAGCCTTCTCCTGTTACTGTAACCTCAGGCGAGATCATGGAGTACCTGAGTCAAATTCAAAGACGAAAAGGGTTGATACTTTATGTAGTCAACATGATGGATCTTCCTGGAAGTGTCTTTCCAAATCTTCTAGAAACTGTGGGTGAGGCAAAGAGAATCATTATCATTGGAAACAAAGTAGACATGCTTCCAGTTGAGTGCAACCGTACTTCCAAGCAAGAAGAACACTTAAAAGAAATGCTTTTTACAACTTGTAAAGCTCACGGCCTTGAAGGTGCAAATGTCAAAAGTATGTGTCTTGTTAGTGCCAAGACTGGATTTGGAATCACTCAGCTTGCAAGCAAAATAATTGAACACTGGGATCACAAGGGTGATATCTACCTTATTGGTTGCAGCAATAGTGGGAAAACAGCTTTATTTAACCTGTTTTTGGATTTATTTAGTGTTCACAAGAAGGCCGATTTGCTGCAGAGGGCAACAGTCAGTTTGTGGCCAGGCACGACACAAAGGATGTTAAGGTTTCCTATTGGTCACTGGATGTTACAGAAGCTGTGTTTAAGAATGAGACAAGGTGTTACAAAGGTGAGTGGGAGTAGGAAGCCCACACTACTGCCTTCATCAACATCTTACTCTGATTTCTTATGCCCAGAGGGGGGCGGGGTAGGTACTTCTTATGATAGCCTATACGGGGAGGCTCTGCCTGAGAGGGGTACCTTTTTGGGGCTTCAGGGGGGTAGGGATGTCATAAGTTGAGCATATGAAAGGGCAGGGAAATCAGCCATTAAAGTCCAACATGAATATGAACTGAATAAAGGTTTTGCATGGTAGCCATTTTGCATGGCAGGGACAATAGACTCTTTTTTCCTTTGGGAAAAAATGGTCTTTCTGATGCAAAATATTTTCTTTGTTCCTGCCAGGCAACATGGCTGCAGTACAAAAAATACTTACTTGGTTAACATCTCTTCTGGTTATGCTTGATGTTCTCCTGTAACAGCATTATTTTTTACCTCCTTTGTGTGAATGTTATGGATTTGCCACTGCTGTTGATGTCATAGTGGATGCCACAATCACAGAATAACAAACCACATACAGAACAGAATTACAATAACATTTACTGGGGATTCTGGGGCAGCTGCCTTGTGTTCAGGTTTGCTGTAGTGAGCACATGAAATCACCTTGTGTCACAGACTTACAAAGCCCTCACTTTAAATGGTCAAACATTTTCTAGTTTAAAACCATGTGTTTAGACTTGAAAATAGCTTTGGAAAGAAATGTTTCTTTCATAAATCACAATCTACAAATACATAACCATAATTTATAATCCTCAATAGAAGCCAGACAATATGGAAATTGGAATTGATGATGAAATCATTAGCAAAGAAGAAACAAGCTACAGAGATAGATTA
>CM042747.1:28676773-28686571 GCA_022496165.2 Catalaphyllia jardinei
GTGTACAGCAAACATGCTGGAACAGAACTGCTTGGGGTAAGATTCATTTCTAAGGGTGAACTTCTAATTTCTCCCTACTATATCAAACATTTCCAAGCAGACTGATAATGAGAGTACAGAAATTCATCAAATAATAGGATATTGCCTTGATACACCAAACAATTTTACAAGCAATTTTCGCATATGTGAAAAGGTGCAACGTGGAGGAAGATCTCTGCTACTGAAGGGAGAAGGTTGGGACCCTATACTCTTGTAATGTATTAGCACTTTTGTACATACATGTATCTGCGCGTTCGTGTGTAGCAAAGGTTTGTTTGATAACGAGCAGAATCTCACGTGGTGAGTTGAATGTTAAGGCATATTTCTGGAAGAAACAGCAAAGTTCTATGGCAGCGTACAGTGTTTCCCTGTGATTATGTGGAGTTGGTCCAATCGGTACAAGACGCCAATAGAAATAGATTTAGGGAGATTTTGTTTTACAATGGGCGACAAAAGTAGTTGAGACACTTTTAGGAAAAGACGATTTTCGATACTTAAGCATTTGCTCTATTTTATTGGCATCTAGAGTTAAATCTCTGATACCCCTGGCCCCCCAATTCAATGTTGTGTATGCGCGGTGGTCCGTGCAGTCGAAGAAATAGAAAAATCAACATTGTTTTGGGGGAAAGGGGGAGAAATGATTCCAAGACGCAAAAAATCGAATTTTACTGCCAAGTGTCTCAACACTTCTGTCGCTCATTGTAGTTTCGTATTAAGGCCCTTTTTGCGATGTGCAAATTAACTTGAATTGATTAAACGTAACCTCCAAATAATTATGCTTTACCATGCAGTCAGAAAACAGCGAAACCAAACTAGAATGAAGATGGCTATGATTGCTAAAGGCCGAGAGAGATAACGAGGGAACATTTCGGTGATGTTTTTAACCTACCCTTTTTGTCTTTTGCTAAATACTAACTACAAATTCGAACTGTTGACATCAAAGATGGCCAAGGTGCGTACAGTTCTTTTTTAAGGTGCAACAGTCGAGACGTAATCCCTGCTATAATAAGTGAATTTAGTAAGTAAACTGTTTTTTTATTCATCCAAGACAGTTTCTGATGTTGTTCTGTCTCAACCTTATCCCCATCTTACCAATTATTACAGATACCTGTCGGTGGGAGAGAGCGGATGGAAACTTTTCCACCGCTGGGCTCAAAAGACTTCACCATCACAGCAATAGGCTGGGATACTAGTGCTGCTGATGTAGTGTTGTCCAGTGCCGGCTGGGTGTCAGTAACAGCAGGGGTTGGATCATTAGTGACAGTGAAGGCACACACACCAAATGCTGTCGGACTTCACATCAGACAACCAGCCCTGTTGCCAACTAGTGTGCAGAGGAGAGGTGAGTTGTCCGACTCGTGGGTTCTTATGGCTGGAAGGGGGAAGGAAGGAAAGGGCAAAAACGGAACTGAACTACATCTTTATCAAAGGACGAATTTGAGAAATCTGATTTCCTGATTAACGCGGCGAATCTCTGATGCAATCCTGGACGCAAAACTGTTCCAGTTGAAATGTGAAAAGTGAACTGATCAACATGAAACGAGCGTCTTTATTCATTCTTTTCACTTGAATCTCCAGGAAAGGTTTTTGCCTCTGAATGGCAGTTACACCATGTAAATTTTTAAGAATTATACCCAGTTGTCCCGACGAGCTTATAACCTCGTCCGGTACGCTGGCTTCTTCAAAAGACTCAAAAGACGTGCTCACACGAATGTCCTCGAGAGAGAGGTCGTGTAATTTCTTGATTGGTTAGTGGGAATCGGAAGTGGTCGGGTTTTCTCGGCGGAATTCGCTTTGATCGGCGAGGCCAAATGAAGAAATTTAATTTCGTACTTGCGTTTTATTTTTAGGTAAACGTGGGGTGAAATATCAGGGCCACGTCAGCTCGTCGCGATTTGAATGCACGCGTAAACGAAACCCACAGTTTATAAGCCAGGTGCGAGGGCAGATTGCAGGCGAGTCCCAGTGGGTCAAGGAAATTGAGAGACGAAGAAAGGAACAGAGATTCCTACTCAGGGCTGAAAAGCGGAGCAAAGCTAAGGACCGGAAGTTACTGCAGCGAAGCGCTGTCAGCGATCCTCCATACATACCAGGGGCAAAGTGGCTTCCGCTACCCCGGAGAAAGCTAGAGGAGGAGGAGGAGGAAGAGGAAGAGGAAGAGAAACAGAAGTTAATTGAATAAATAGGTTGCATGTGAAGATTTATAAAATAAAAAAATATATCGGTGAAATAAAGGGAAAATGCCAAGTAAACTTCACTTCACCAAATAGACTTCTCCTAGTTTAATTTGGGAGTGCATTTCTTTAGCCTCCCGATAAGTTAACCCAAAGGTCCTTTCATTTGGATTTTTTTATCTGTAATTGTACACCAGTTATGTCGAACTCCGCTTTCCTCTAACTAATTTATTAAGTTAGGTTGGAGAAATCGGGATTCCACTGCAAATTCCTTATTTTTCGTATGGCTTCAAGATCACTTCGAAGTCCATCGCACCTATATAGTATGACAGTTTATGAGATCTCAAAATCCCTACTTGAATATACGCCGCGGCGCGCTGCGTGTATTTGTATTGCAAGCTTGTCAAGTGTTTCGCGATTCGTTTCTTCCTCTGCCGGACTGCCAAGCTAGATTTGGTGTACGGAACCTTTCACAACAGAAAATGGCATCGTCAGTGGATTATGTTGCCGTATAAAATCAACGGTATAGTTTATTAAAGGGGTTCAGTCACGGTTAAACGGTATGAAAAGTTTAGCCTAAATTTTTCAATTTCGTTGTTTGTAATCCATGTCAATCTTCTCCATCCTTAACCATCCTTGTTCCTTTATGGTTTATTATCATCTCTTGGATGTTTTTCTGTCTTTGTAAAGTATTATTTTCAGGTTTCCTTCAATTTAACGTTAATTTTGTTGATGGACAAAACTCAAAATACCGTTTCTGAACTCCGTTAAACAGCGATTGACAATGTTGATGTGATGCTTGAATGTTGTGCATTATTTGGTCAGTCCTCAGCAATACTTCAATACCGTTTTCTAGCTGTTCTATGGGTTTAGTCAAATGTCAAATGTTTGTTTATAGTGGTCATGCACTTAGCTACACCAAGCTAGTTCACAGGCATGCCACTTAAACTGAAGGAAACAAATATTTCTAATGAACGTAACAGGCTTAAAAATCCCAACTGGCGGGAGGCAGACCAGTTGACTATTTACAAGCATGACCGAGGAGTTGAACTAGGGTCCACCGAGAAACAACTCGAGCTAAGTGGTTAGCGCGGGACTTGAACCCGGGACGTCCGGATTTCAAGTCTCGAGCTAAAACGGGCTTCATGGTCATATTCTAGGCGCATCTAATACAAATTGAATTAAAGCAAAATATATTTTAGAGTAATAAAAAACAAACAAAACACACTAAGATTACCCTTGGGCTGCGAAGCGGGGACAATCGCCGCTGTAACTTTTACGCTTCAATAGAAAAATGAAAAAGAAAATCTCTGGGGTCAAAGTAAAGGAATATCAAAGTGCTACGGTTGCTTTATCGAATGGCATGCAGAGAAAACTCTGATTATTTTTAACCAGTCCTTCGCGTTCAAACTATTCAAGCACATGGTAAAAATATGTCACGTGCTAGCCACGGCCGTCTGCTTTTGACGGGTTTTCTTGACTGCTACCAGAAAGCAAACAATGCTGTTAATAATTCAGTCACATGGTGTGAGAGCGGATGACTTCAAAACAGGTAACGTATATTGGCAGTTTTTGGACAAAAAAGCGACTTGTGTGAAGCGCGAGACCGAATGACGCAAACCGTGCGTTATCAACGATGATTTAATGATCCCATGCGTTTGGACTGATTTGTCCCAAACTGGAATTCTATGAGCAAATCAAGATCACGGATTTTCCCTGAAAATGCTCGAAACGAAAGGTAAGAAACTAGAATTGAGCGAGGAACTCCGAGACATTGTTTATTCCTAAACCAAAATCCAATTAGAGAGATGTAAATCTCGCGAAATCATTTTGGTAACCGGCTCCATTTTAAGGACTTCGACGAAATTTGTTAATTTCACACCATGCATTTCTGCAGTTGTAAAAGCGACCGAAAGAGGGAAGATTAGTCGATGGCTTTTAGTGAGATTTGTGAACGCGTGCACGGAGATTTATTTTTAGAAAGTTTTCTCATTGAATAAGTACCCGCAAAACCACGGCATGTCATTCTCTATTTTCATTGCACTATGTTGCTTCTCGAAGTATGCAAAGTTTCTCTGGGTAGAAAATCATAAAAGCTTTACAAGGAACAGCGAACCATTACGACTGTAACTAAAGTTTCGATTGTCGGCCAATCATATTTGAATGATAATTGTATTTGACAAGAAACAAAGAAAACACAAAGACATTTTAAAAGCATCTGTTTTACTTTTTGGACCGCTTCTCAGCTTTTAAAAGATATTTTAACAAGGGCACAGCCATCGGCAAAAAGTGCTTAAGTAAAACCGCTTGCAAAGCCAGACACAAAAGCTCCCTTGTCATGCTGTGTTTTAATAACAAGTGCAAATTAAATTACCATATTGGTCCAAGTTCCAACCAGCGGCCACGAGGTTTCCAAGAGATAAACATGAAAGTAAATACAATTTTCTCTCAAGTTGTAAAAAAAAGTAGCTGTATGGCGGTAACCATAATAGCTTACATTTTGCTCCTTAATTAACAGTCCAATTGTGCGCAGTGCTGTAGTAAGTTAAAGTAAGAGATTAATCCATTACGTTAGTAAAGTAGAATTTCGGGTCCGTAAAGTCATAGCAAAATCTCGAACCTTACGATCACAGAGCTGTTTTATTCACATACTCGTAATATGAACAGAGGTTCTCTTCATACAAGAAGTTTCAGGCCTATACACGTCTCAATTTTTAGATACAGATGAACTAAAAATGGCTTTTCGGGCCCGAAAGGTTTCCGGGTCTTTCGAGAAACGGGCCGCAGCTTTTGAGCGTGGCATTTAACCTCTAGGAGGAGTCAATTCTAAATAACACATTAAGTGACACTTATGATTTTTAGTGGCAATATGATAAAGATGATTGCTTCGAATACATTCTACTTGTCATGATTATGAAAGCATTGTGGTAAATCTTTATCCTGTTTAAACAGTATCGCGAATGCTCTTGCTGTCGATCTTTTGAGGCTGATCATGAATACCCTAAGAGGAACCAAAACTGCGTTTTTTAGCCCAAAAGGTTTCATGAGAAGCCCTACCCTTTATATGAGAGACCCTCCCCCGGAAAATAGAGGCGTTTTTGCACTTGCATGTCTGCCGACAGGCCACACATCGTTGTTTAGACTGTGTTCAGAATTATCAGAAAATAAACAAGGCCTGTGAACAACAGACCGCCAGGAAACAAATACACGTGATAAAACATCACAAAGTCAATTCACCAGTTAGCGCTTACAAGGTACGTTTCTGTGCCTCCAATTGTCCTTTTTCTTCATCGAGGTGTTAGGGAGAGTTGAGTGTCAAGTTAAAGTGACTGAAAAATTGTAAGTAAGCATCTGACGTGATAATTAGTTTATTCTGCGACGTTCTCTTAGTCAACATGCTGATAGTAATGTTGTCGTGTGATCTTTACACCGTAAGGTATGCGAAGGTTTTCCTTGTCATTGAAATTCTACATGCTTTTTTTATATCTGCCTCCTCCTCAGCAGATCCATTCTCTCTGTTGTAAAAAGGCGAAGCCGCAGTGTTCAATCTATGTTATGTAATTGATTATTGTGTGCGTCTGATACAACGGAATACATGTTATATAAGTTTAGAAGTTAAATATCCCTGTGTTCTGAAAACAAACGCGCAATAACGGACTCAATAAAAAACAACTTAATCAGCATTTGGTAGATCAAATTCTGTAATCTGCGCGTGTGAGGTCCGAAGCACCGAAACTGTTTAACATTTGTTTTGTCTCAAACGAAAACCTTATTTTAGATCTGGTTCCACATGGACATTTCATGCTGTCTATATGTATTGGTTTGCTCTTGGCCTTCTCTGTTATCACCATAAGAACTTTAAAACTTGACTAACTTGTGGGTCGACTCAGTATTTTATTTAAAAAATCCTCTCGCGAGACCACGCGCAGGGTTCGATTTTCCCCCCAAAAGGATCTTTCTTTTAGTATTGGGGCATTTATAAGTCTGATATTTCCTTTTGTTACCAATTATTTGTTGCTGATGTGTCTGTTGAGACTTTGCGGTTAAATAGAAGCTAAAAGTAGACACTTCAGTGGAGAAACGGGTCTACATCGTAGCCGGGGGGGGGGGGGGCAAGCTCTTCATCACAAGAAACAGGCATCGAAAATGAACTTTAGTCTCGTGTTCGTGGTCAGCTGCATACTTCTGACACTGAAAACGGGCTTCAATTTGCTTAGAAACGAATGGTTTCAAACTCACGTTCATTTCTTTCCTTGGTCAAAATATCGTAGTAAGAATCTAATCTAGTAATTATAATTTTGCTGAAGGTGAGTGTTTTCCTTCTTTCAGCTTAAAGTAGTTTGTTTTGGTTTCATGATCAAAAGCCAAGTGAAATAATTCTTTGGTACTGGAATAGCCTATTTCCTAGTTGCCTTGAGCCTCTCTATCAAAACGAGGCCTTGGTGCACAACATTCATATGCGAAAATAAATTTGATTTGCGCCGTGAAGGATGGGTGCCAAGGCTAGCTTTAATTTTGTATTTCTTAATTTCTATCGTTTCAAATAAACCTGTGTCTGAATCTGAGCTTGATATATAGTGAGCAACTAGGTAGAATTTTACAAACATTTCTTGACGCTTTCTTCTCCAGGGCCGGGTTGTTCGAAAGCCGGTTAACGTTAACGCAGGGTTAAACGTTTCCTGAAGCACTACGTTTTCCTATGTAAAAGTGTTTTTCACCTCTAATGTTTGGTGTAGTATGAGATTACTACAGCTCAAAACTGAAGGGAAAACAATATAAACAGAACACCTCACCAAAAAGTTACAAAACTGAAATCAAAATTCTCGCTAACCCTGGGTTAACTTAATCGGGCTTTGAACAACCCGGCCTTGCAGTATTTGCAGATTATATGAATACTGCTATGTTTTCCAGTTGGAAAAGGGACTAAAGAATCGTTGTGTTGTGATTTCAGGGTGATACAGAAAGGCTGGAATAACCAAGGAAGGAGTCGCGTTTAAGCTTCTAAAAAAGGTTTGAACCTCGAACGTCAGCATGGAGTCCAAAGAAAAATGGTGCCGACCAAATGAAGAAATAGTTGCTTTTTATGTTGCTCAAGAAGCAGCTGTTGAGAAGAGAAGTGAGGTCAGTCGATACTTCTAAATGAATTTTGGAATGTGTCTTGTTTAGGGCGATTTCTCATTTTATACATCCGTTACTGGATGACGAAGTGGTGCTCAAATGTTAAAGGGAAAAATGCGAGTCGTTTCTGGCTACTTAGATCGATTTTCCTGGACAATCGATGAAGACAAAATTGGGTTTGTCCACAGTGTCACGACACATATTTCCCCGGGATCGCACTGAAAACCTACATGATCACTTCAGCGGAAAGATGACAACTGCCAAACCTAAGTGGCTTAAAAGATTTTATGGCTTGACTAAAGAAAGAAGAAGAAAAAAAAATCACACGCTCCCTTCCCTCAAAAATGTACAAGAAACAGAAAAAATAAGGGGTAAAATGTCATTTCCTTTTTGTCTTATTTAAGAACGTTTGATTATTTTGAAAACAGCGCCTCTTTATATAATTAAATAACAAGGCTAATAATAATAGTCTTTACGAGAATGATTTAGGGATGCTTATTAACCAAGTAGGGTGTTAGACGGAGTCTGTCAATCTCAACGAACTCAGTCGGTCAATACTGAGTGCATGAGTAAATATTGGTTGCAGCATATGGCCTTCTTTGATATTTTATGAAAAAAAAAACAGGTTGTGTAAACTGCGGCATAGAATGTTGCATGCCGAGGTTACTGTTTCTTTATTGTTTTGCAGGAGAACAATGTTGTTCCTCTCATCAAATTTCTTTCATTTCTCTGCGTTCTTCTTGGCTTCGCCCTGTTTGCTTTACGCATGGAATATCAACCTTCTTTCGCAAAGAACTGGTTCAGTAAACCATTAGATCAACCAATGGATATGGAACCATTTGACTGGGGAACTGAATCAACGAAGTCAATAGACGTCAAACAAGAAGGGAATTCTGGTGAGTAAGAAAAAAAAGTAAGTAGCATGCGCGAAATGAACCATGTGAAAAGACAATACGCACTATGTAGGGTCAGAAGTTCAACTTTATTCGTGTCCCTGCTACAAACAATCATATCAATTACAAACGAATAAGTAAACGAACAAACAACTTTCATTCACTCATTTTCATCGTCACAGCTGGGATGTACCCAGTCCAAGCAAGCAAGCAAGCAAACAACACACAAATGAGGAGAAAATAACAGACAAGCAGACAAGTAAACTGAGAAAAGGATAACATACTGAAGCAAAAGTATCAAAGCATAAGAGGGCACCAAATTAGTTCGCACAAAATTCAGTCTAATTCGATCTTGGATAATGACATATTAAGCTAAACATATACATTAGATTCTCTTAAAGTATTCACCCTACCTACTTTAAACTTCCTTCAATCAATTAGAAACTACAGATGTTCTTCCCTTAGCCCTGTGGGGTTTGTGGGGACCATGGAGTGCATGCAGTAAAAGAAAATATTGTCAAGAAGGACAACAGCATCGCCGCAGAGTGTGTCTGTCCCTTGAAGATTCCGCTCACTGTGTGGGTGTCTCCATGGAAGCGCGCGACTGTCCGGCAGCCGCCTGTGTCCATGCATGTAAGTTGCAATGTATATTTGCTTAGTAGATTACACTGCTGCATATGAGGGGAGGGAAGTCAAAATGAGCGCGCACGCCTTTCCCACCCTTTTCCTCCCCTTCAGACGCCTGCACGCAGGCTATCTGATAGGGGCAGGAGCCATAATCGTAATGTTATCGTCTTCGAAATGTTTCTTTTTCAAAATGTTTTCTACTCGCACTAAAGCGCATAGCCACGGTTTTCAAATTTTTCCGGTTTGAAGAACGTTTTTGGAAAGTTTCGTTTGTGTGGCAAATTTGTATGGACGACAGGCCTAACGGCAGAAATAGCGCTGCGGTTTCAAATTTCTCCGGCGAAGGTGATGGTAGGAAGAAGATGGGACTCGAGAAAGGGGTGGATTTTTAGATTCCAACCTGCTTTCTACACGGGAAACAGTTACATGAGAGAGAAGTAAAATGGTTTTGTGTATAGGTCACATTAACCCAACTTGTATGCGGGTATTTTTCTTGTTATTTTTCTTTTCTTTGATAGAGACTCTAATCTATTTCCGTAGTACTTTCCTTTTACTTTGAGTTTGATGTACCTCTTTCACTCTTGCAGATAGCTCTCCTCCTGTTCTCGTAGATCAATCACCTGCACCCGCGACATCATTCCTCGCTCAGGAATGTAACGCCACAGTTAAATACGCAGCCAGCGGTAGATACAGAGACCTCGTTCCAAGCTCTGTTTATCATTTATATCCCTCCGCTAAAAAGATGTTGAAAAGTGGATTTTTCGCTGTGGAGATCATTCCTAAAGTTCTAGAAAAGGAATCTGCCATAACCAAGGTACTAAAAATAGTAATGTCCCTGCAGTCAGTCGGTCAGTCAGTCAGTGAGTCAGTCAGTCAGTGAGTCAGTGAGTCGGTCAGTCGGTCAGTCAGTCAGTCAGTGAGTCAGTGAGTCGGTCAGTCGGTCAGTC
>CM042747.1:28697018-28702018 GCA_022496165.2 Catalaphyllia jardinei
CGTTGCCACAGATGGGGGACGATATGATGTTAACCTGGACAAGAGGCTACGATACCCTCTCTATTGGGAGGAGGATGTGTCTGTAGTGTGGCGATGCTCATGGTATTACAAGGGAGATGCACAGTCCAAACTTGTGCCTTATAAGGAAGACATGGCAGCTAGACTTGAGGTACTTTATTTGACTCTTAATCTTATTTCCAGGAATACAGGTTTGGTCGTGGGGAGGAGTGGATGAAGGCAATATAATCAGGCAATCTGATTAAACCAATTCTATTCGGCTTAAACCAAAGCCAAGAGTGTGACAAAACAATATTTGTTGACAGTGCTGTGTTTGGACCAGAATGATCATATGCTGGGAAATTCTGAGAGACTTGAGTGCACCAAGTTGTTGCCCCGGGTATCAGAGGTTTTCTTCTGACTGTGTATGCAAAACCCCTGGTTTCCAGGGTTACATGGCGGACTACATATAAATTAGTTACTACATTTACATTACACCAATAAACTACCCTGAAAACCCATGCAATTCCTTTTCATTGACAAACAAATCAAGACTAAAATAGTAATAAAATAATCTATTATCCCCTGAAAATTAATTTAACGTATAATTTATCTCAAAAATGTATTTCCTTTACTCTTTCATACCAGTTACTCTGATCTATGTTGCTGGTTTGTTTTGCAAATAAGAAGTTCAAATATCCCATCAGAGAGTCAATTTTACTTTGCATACTTGCTTACTTATAGAATGTGAACATGAAAAGTAAAATGCAAAAGAGACAAAATCTCCCAGGACCAGGCTCCTGCCCAGGACTGTTTACAGTACACTTACATGTGTTAGTAACACTGCTTGTCTTTTAAGTAATTTAATGACACAAATTTTCATGCTGTTTACACATGGTTATTTCAGGCTGAATTCCTTTCAACATTTCGTGAGAACAAGTGGCCTCGCAGAGTGGAATTATCAGATAGTGGAGAGTACATTATGATGCACAATGCTAATGTTATGGTGCATTTTGTGCCGAACAATGAGTCAGAAAACTGGAGTGGAGAGGATACTGTAGCACGGCCAAAGGTTGTCAGGCGAGGAGTGGCAGATATTGAAGATGAGATTGATGATGGTAGGCTAATTGAAAAGCTGTGCATGTATTTCAGAGAACAGTTTTTATGTCAGTGCAGAGTGCATCGTGACTGTTTTGCAGAACTGGGGCAAAACCTCATTTAAGGTGTTTTACTACAGTTATTCGGAGACTCAGTAGCACACACAATGATTGCCTGCCGGACCTCAGTACTAATTGCATCTGCAAAAAAGGCAGAAGTAACCCTTATGCCTGATTCTCATATGCTGCCGACATACCTGGGACATAGCCGCTGGCATGGCCTGGGATGCTGTTATAGCATATGCGAACAACAAGAATATTTATTGCCGAACTGTAGGCTGTTTCCAGGCATTGATGGCTGCCTTGCCTGCGAAGTTAAACTGAGTTCAACTTTGCAGGCAAGTCAGCGGTTGTTGGCGATGAAAATACTTTATGTAAACATCATCTGCAGCTGCAATGTACTCCAGTAAGACAATTTGATCCATATTAAAGGTGGAAAACGCACCTGAACAGGCTGCAATCTAAACAAAATATAGTTCTGAGATTAATGTTTTTCGCAACCACGTCTGGACCTTACACATAAATTGCTCTCCCTTTCTTAAATCTTTTAGATGTCCTAACAAGCGAATAATGTTTATCTTCTCCATACTTTAAAGTTTACGTATTTATGGTATAAAGGGCATCAACCAAGCCTGTCTGATAACCTTTTTCAATATGCTAGTTGTTGGCATACACACAACGCAAGGTATGCATTGAAGTGCTCAAAACTTCTGTAAACCGTGTCCTCATACAACACTGGAAAACAAACGTTTTCCTATCAGGCAATAGACCTCTGGCGTGATATCCCTTATTACTTGAAAGATCTCAGTACATTTTCCTTCACCAAAGATAAAATAAAACATTATTTACTGTCGAAACAATACTCTAAGAAATTTGAATTATAGTATTTCATCATTTATTGCAACTTCATTAAGCATCATTATTTTTTCCTCTCTCCTTGTTGCTCTTTTATTATTATTATTATTATTATTATTAAATGGTAACTTATAGGGGCTAACTCGAAAACCTTACGGTTCCTTTAGCCTCTAGGCTCTTTTTTTTAACAACAACTTTCTTAATAATTACTTTTATTTATTTACCTGCAATGTATTTAAGTAATATCCCAAATGAAAATGATCCATCGCAGATGCGCTGGGCACCCACTGACACAGATTGCCGAACGTTGTCAGTTCCAACCGGCGGCTATGTCGCAGGTTGGTTGTGTGGGATATGAGAACCAGGCTTAACCCTCACTTCTAAGTTCGAAAGGCGGTAAATCACTTCGGCATATGTAGCAATAGTTTAAAATTCTGTTCAAACATGTGTTTAAGCCTAGGGCCCAAAAAATATGACAAACGACTTGATATTAATTAAAACAACCAGTAAAAGAGCTCTTACTAATTTACTCTTGCTTTGTTGCATGCAATACATGGTGTCACATGAGCGTGTGCTTAATTAATGAAGGGCATGTGCAATTCAATTCTTGTTCAAGGTTGTAAACGCCAGTCTTTGGTAGAGGATTGTTTGAAAACGTACCGTATAGCGTATAATTAAATTTTCACAGTTGATTTGGAGGGTGGTGAATCACATTTAGAGTCAAAATTGTTAAAAAATCTGTAGGACAGATTTTGAGCTACATGTATTTTTTATTTAACATTTTCTTAGTTTGCAAAAAGTATTTTGCAAAAATATCTGTCTTATAGATTTTTCTTTTACTTTGCATAAATTTTAAATCAGGGCCAATTTCTTATTCCTGAAATATAGCTATAGATCTTGAGAAAAATGTGATTTAACCTACTAGTGCCCAGGCTCTTCTTAGGCACTCAGACATTCATTTTGGCCATTTGTTGATGTGCGAATGTTCAGGTTCTACATAGAATAGTTAGCTGTTATAAGCAAACAGTAAATCGAGAAACGAAAAACATCTTAGAATATTATTCAAAAAAATTTAGAAATTGGGCCGTTATAATCCATCAAAACTGTAGTAAGCCACCGGGGTTGTCACTTGAGATATTAAGTTGGTTACCACTAAGGAGTTGTTGATCTCTTTTGGGTGACCACCCCGAAAGGATGGTCACTTGTATAAGGCAATCACTGTTCAGATGGCTCTCTCTTTGGTGTGAAATCCTTGTAAGGACATTCACCCTTATAACATGATCACCTTAAAAGGCAGTCACCCAGTCACCAATTACATATTTTATTACACACTGTTATTCATTAACTTGTATGCTTTACGGTCCTTACAGGTGAACCAGCTCAAATTGATCATCTGATTTTTGTTGTCCATGGTATTGGGCCAATTGCAGACTTGAACTTTAGAAATATTATTGAATGTGGTAGGTATTCCTATACAACCTTTAGGCTGACAACAACAACAACAACTTTACTGACTCTTACACTTGACAAAAATTAAATTAACGTGAAATAAAGCTGATTGGCCTTTCATCATAAATGCCGCCCATATTTTAGGAAAGTATAGTCTGAAAGTGATGTATGTTAAAAGCACTATAATCTGAATGGTAAATTCATTGTAATTCTAATCAGAAAAATTAGACTCCTGGAATACTCACTCAAAAGTAATACAACTTGGCACAGTAGAATGTAGAAGAATTGTGTAAAACTGACAATGATTGACCTGTAACTGTTCGATAATTTAACAGCACGTTTTGCGTATAAGTGAATCATTGATGCCTATTAGTTGCAAATGGCCGTATCCTTAGTTGTCGAAAATAAAAGACACAAAACATGATGTAATATGGATCATCGGTGCAGTCACTGCCAAGCAAATAAAGTTGCAAGAAAATTTACAGAAAATTGGCAGATGAAAAGTTCTAGAACCAAATCAAATTAAAACCCTCTTTTCACAGTCTTTTTCATTCCTTCCTTTTTTCCATGCTTGCAGTTAATGATTTTCGAAAAGTGAGTCTTCAAATGTTGTTTGATCACCACGAGGAGCTGTCCAGAGGCCGAGCTATTGGAAGAATGGAATTCCTTCCAGTACAGTGGCATTCTAGACTTCACAACGACTCCACTGGAGTGGATGAGTAAGTGTGTAAGGGTGTTTGTATTCACTGGGTGATTGGAAATTGATTGACTCTTTTAAGCATTTAGTCAAGGCCTATTTATTTCCCAAGGCCTTTTGTTGATAAGATTAATTTTTCATGATGAGATTTTAGGTTTTAATTCTTAAGATTAGGCGCTAGTTTTATTCTCAACTTGTGACTTGAAAGATGTTTTTGGGCAACTGTAATGCAATTTGATTATTTTCATAGATGAAGCACAATATAAATTGAAAATGTTGAATCTAGCTGTTGTTATTAATAGTTCTATACAAACTCAGACCTGTGATTTCTTACTCTCTGCAGAAGACTTCAGTCCATCTCTTTGACCAGCATACGTCGCCTAAGAGAGTTTACAAACAGCACTCTTCTTGATATTCTGTTTTACACAAGCCCCACATATTGTCAAGTGAGTTGCATCAATTCTGAAATTTTATGAGACACTTAACAGTAAACAGTAAGACACTTAAATCACTTCAAAGTTCCATGACAGAAATATATTATACTACTGAACAGAAGCTCCCTGATATCTTACAATGCTTGCTTGATTTCGTCATACTGATGGCAGTAAAAATCTTGAAGTCTGGCTTGAAGTTGGAAATGCAAGGAAATAGTCATTAAGTATCAAAAAAGTACAGGTGAAAGGGAAAAATCGTCCCCACGCGATACCATGTGATTTACCTTCACCCTATTAGTGAGGCGCCACGCACCTCTCGTAAGGTCTAACAGGATTGGCCGAGAAAACAATAAATTAAACAACAGAAACAATGGCCCTAGTCCTGAAAACAATAGAGGTGGATGACTCCGG
>CM042747.1:28704518-28714145 GCA_022496165.2 Catalaphyllia jardinei
TAATTTTATTTTGCTGTTTCCAGTGAAACTTTGAACACAGACGGCCCTGCAGCCGCTGGCAACATCGACACGACACAAGATTCAGACGAACAATCGGATGATAATGAAGAAGAGTCGTACCCAGCTCTCGGAGATGCTCTAACACAACTCGGTTTACCTGAATACGTGGGGCTGTTTGAGTCTGAAGAAATGGACATGGAGACATTTGTAAGTTGATCAACTGACCGTTACTCTTCCTTACTTATGAGAAAACTAAACAAAGCAGATTTCTGAAATGGAATACCAGCGACAGTTTAGGTTAAGTTGTTCCAGAATTTTTCTTTTCAAAGCCTTTTTCGCTAGCTGAAACAGTCTTTAACCTGCTTTGCGTTGGACGCTTGAAAAATTTCAGCGGAAACTGGGACAAACTTGTAAATGTCAATATTGCAGAAGACTTCCATCCTTGCTGCCTTCTGTCAAAACACATCTGTACTTCCTGATGGGTACTGATATTTGTAGATTGCTTTTTTTGCGACATATCGGTTCAGGAAGTTGCTGGATGCAAGTTTATTCCGTTTTGTTCGTCGTAGCTATTGTGTGGCGAGGAAGACATGAAAGAGATGGGAATTCCCATGGGACCGAGAAAGAAATTGATGGGATACCTGAGAAATCAGAAAGAAAACATGGTAGGTGTTCACTTTGACATGAGTTGATCTAAAGCATATGATCTAAAGCATATCTCGTCTGTGAATATTATTGTTCGTTTGACTACTGTGTTTGTTATCTTCCTAAAACAAAATCAAACGCAACAGAATAACTTAACAGTTAACCAATCAGAAACCGAAGCTAAAGCACGTGACCATTGCCAAGCGCGGGAAAAAAAGTTTTGTCGTGTGGTTTTCTGGTTAATGACTGAGAAGTTATGCACAAGTCGCATGTTTGTTCTGATTGGTTACGTCAGATCGTACTGTAACAGACAATGACAACACATTATACCAGTTGAGCAAACATACAGTCACTTAGTTTAGCACAAATCAGAAGTAAAAACCAGCTGAAAACATTGTTTTTGTTAGCCTGTGTAGCAGACGTTTCCTTTCATTTTCCAAGCGGAGAGGTCGAGCAAGCGAGCGAGCAAACTAGCGCGCCTGTGTTGAGCAAAAATGGGGAGAGGTTTTGCCTCATTTGCCTCAGCCCCTTTCCCCTGCTCCTTGTTTTTTTGTACTGGCTCGCAGTTTTGTTTCCTTCGCGTGCTTTTGGAATTAAACTCCTGCTACTCAGGCTATACTTTTGGAAGCCATTTCAGGTTTGTAAGGTGAGTTATTATATCTCTATGTTAGTACGCGCGCTGTGATTGTTCAATTTAGCGGGCCGTACTCTCCCGCACGGCCCGCTAAAATTTAAAGTTGTTTGTGTTGCCAAACTGTTGCGTGATTTATCGCCAAAATTTCTTAACTTATTTAGCAAGTAAAGGTTTAAAACTTTCTTTTACTCTAAATTGTGTGCTAAAGCGTAGTAACGACTTCAAATTGTAGTAACGATTTCAAATTGACTGGTTTTGCGTAAGACCTGCTTCAGAAATTTGAAGCCGTTCTTCATGGATAAAAATCGTTCCCGAACTCGTCAGGTACAATGGAGATATAATAAATATCTTACTAACCTCGTCTTCTCGGTCCGTACAGTAAGTTACGGATCCTCGTTTTCCCCCTACGATTTATGGCCCGCGCGCTTCGCGCTTGGGCCATAAATCGAAAGGGAAAAAAACTCGGTCCGTAACTTACGGTACGGACCTCGAACTCGGTTAGTAAGAGGTATATCTTAATGCTGCAGGAAAAGAGAAAGCTCGAAAGAGAGGAGAATAAAAAGGCCAAGGCAGAAGCGAAGGCTAAAGCGAAAGCTGAACGGCAGAAGTTAAAAGAGGCAGGAACAAAAGAACAAACAATTTCCAGTCCTGAAGTGACGTCTTGCGCATTTTTGGGGAAGCCAGATGTAGGAGTCGGTAATTCGTTATCTTTAGCTGCTGTAGGCAGTGTAGAAGTCGTTTATCAACAGGGACTGGCTGGAACAGGACAGCCTTACGTGGAATATCCACAGCTGGATCTCAACTTTTACGCTTTGTTTGCATTGGGCTCTCCTATAGGAATGTTTCAAACTGTAAGGTAAGGACGACTGTGTCGTTCATTAAAGCGCATGCTTTCGATAACAGTTAAGACTCCACCCCATTAGTCAGCTGCAATTCCGTTCTTTGAACTTAGAAATTCAATTTAAAAGAAGGGATGTTACCACAGTTTATGTTCGCCTATAGCTACCCGTTAGACTTTGGTTACTAGACTGGTTTATTTACGAGCTGTGACTCTTCAAAATAACTTAACGCTCGATATTTGTTTTATTTCGCAGGGGTGTCGATGAAATCGGGATCAACTTTCAGTTTCCAACCTGTCCGCGACTGTTCAATATATTCCACCCGTTTGATCCTGTGGTGAGTGGTAATTTTTGTCGAAGTAACTAACTTTTATAGTCTTTTCTTTGCAGACTAACTTTGACTTTAAACAATTCGTCTTTATGACAGGCATATCGTATTGAGCCTCTAGTAAATCCATCAATCCAAGCCGAGCCTGTTGTGATGCCCCATCACAAGGGAAGAAAAAGAATGCATATAGGTAAGGATTTGATAATCAGGTATTGGGTTATTACTTACAAATAATGTTGTCGATACATTTTTGCGCGAGATCACCAAACATTTTCAAACAACTCCCGAAAAAAAACTTTTGAGAAAATTCGTCGATAATTAAAAAAAAACGTATGCAAAATCACTTGTCAGTCATTTAATTGAAACATACTGGAAATCCACTATCGGTAAGAACTATCTTAAAAGGAAATCATTCGACTTGTGGTTATAATAATTGATTGAAAATCTGCCTTGAGTTATTGAAGGAAAATGAAGACAGTATATTGATTGTGAGTTAATATTTTGTGGAGACGTTTGTTTGTGATTAACAGTTAACGCCTATCTGAGGGTCCGTGACGATCAAAGAGTCATTCAAGTTGAGTTTGAATGTTTGAAAAGATGTGAGGGTTTATATTTAAAAAGATGCTTGAGATCACGACTCCCTCCCTCCCTTTCACTTATTTGTGAAGATAAATTATGTAATTCTGGTTACTAAAATGATACGTTTGCTTTTTTTCGTTTTTAGAACTCCGTGAGAACCTGACAAGACTTGGCACTAATCTTAAGCAGAGCCTCATTGAGTCTGCGCGGAAAACATGGGAGTCAATCAATGAATTTGCGCGAGCTCACTCGACCCAAGGCGCTGACCATCAACACACTGCTGTAGAGGAGGCCACTGAGGCGATAGGTAACATAGAAATGATTAAGGAACTCACTGTGATGGCTGCCTAATACCTCTCGTAACGAGTTACTGTTGTTATTGGTTTTGAAACTGTAGACGTCTCGTCTATGTGTACAAAAGAGATTGTCATCATTGTTTAATAGTGTGACCTTTCAACCTCTCCGACCTCGGTTTAGTTAATCAGTGTGGTTTTAACTTAGAGGTTTCTGTTCCGTGGCTGGTTTGGGGCATTGGTCCAGTGGTTAGTGCTTTGTATCAAGCGGTCCGGGTGCAATCCCTGGCCAGGGTTATTATACCACTCTCTACCCAGGCGTTGTAATGGATAGCGGCGAATACTTGAGACAGCCTAACAGAATGCCGAGGAGTAGTAGCATGCCATCCAGGGGAGATTAGAAATCCTCCTAGTCGCTTTACGACAAAGAAAGCGCAGTCAGGCGGCGAGAGCTTTGAGACAGTTCGGCTCAAGTGGTTTTACTTTTTTGGGTGTGACAGTTCAAGTTAAAGTTAATGGGCAGCGTTTTTGTAAAATTGATTATTACGCTGTGCAAGATGGTTCGCCCTCTGATAGCAGCTTTTATTACAAAATAAAAGCTGTTAAGCAGTTCTATTTTTGTGCTGACTTATTGAACATTGCTTTTATTTGGTTCTGTTTATGGCGCTGTACGAAGCCGGTAGTTTTAAGTTGCAAGTATGGATGAATCTTAAGGGCGTGACCGTTCATAGACTATGAAACCGCCTTTCTTCTGTTTGTTTAAAATGGAGCTCGGCAGTGTTTTCTAGAGGGCTAAATGTGTCTTCGAGTCCTGATAAGACCCCGAGTCGGGTACTAAAAATGTCTGCGCTGTTTTTCTTTGTAATGTTAGAGGCTCCCCCAGATCCCCCTGCAGAGGTAGTTCAAGTAGGACGACTAAACGGTGGTCAGCGGATTGACTACGTACTTCAAGAGAAACCAATTGAAAGTTTGAATGAATACCTGTTCGCACTTAGCAGTCACGTGTGCTATTGGTGAGTGACGTCATTTTCTTTGTCTTGATATTCACTGTTTTGTTCAACTTCGTTACCACTGTCTTCTGCCTCAGATCAAGAAAATTGGGATATCGTCCGAACGAGGTTTGTTTCTCGTTCAACCAACCATCTTTTGCATGCAAACGAAAGAAAACGAGACATGTTTGCTTGGTTCCCTTCCTCTGTACTTTTTTATAGCCATTTATGAATTTATAGTTTGCTTACCGACCAAAAGCGTCAAAAGCGCTCTTTGGAAAAAGAAATTGATTTCTCAAATCTGTGATTACCTTATTGCGTATTTTCAAATCGCCTTTGTCTTCTTGCAGGGTCTCCGAAGATACCGCTCTCTTCATGTTGAAGGAAATTTACAGAGATAAACTCCAAGATTGAAATAAGAGAGAATTCACGCCCACGAAATCAGGAAATGATTAAACACGTATTAGCTTAGTGCTACTAAATCGACTTGTTCTTAATACAAGTATTACTATGACGCTGGGACCTAACAAGAGCCATCTCATTAAATATTCAAGACGAGAAATTCAAACAAATTTGTACGCTTTATTTTGGGAACGTTGGTTTGCCTCTGTTGGGATACTCTTATGCAAGGAAGACATTCTTATCAAGATATCACTTTGTTCTGAAATACCAGAAAGAAGAAGAAATAGTGTGAGAAATCGAAAGGACAAAGAAGTAAAAAAACATATCACGACTTTTAGCTCGTTGCTGGATAATTTGGTTGTGTCAAAAAAGAGCGCTCTTCACTGAGAGAGGAATGTACGTTTGTAGATAGACACCAGTTTTAGCGGAAAATATTAACAAGACAGACTTTTTTCACCAAATAAGACAGATATACAGATAAATCTCTAGCCGTTTAAATCTGCTGATCAAAGCAGATGTGTTAATTCAATCAGAGTTGATAAGATGCTCTCAAATTATTTTTGAAGTATTGCGAGTTGCTATACAATTCGGGTTTTGTAATTAATTTCAATAACGATTGTGTTTTAACTCGATCAAAAGAAGCTTTAACGTTAATTTAAGTAAATTTAGATAATAATAATAGTAAAAAAACATCTGGAGCAAAATTTTAAGATCAAAACGAAGTAAATTTTTCTTTGCTTTGCATTCTTTTTTGGTTCTGTTTCTATGGTCGGTCACGCAACGTACGTTTGTAAGAAACGTTTGTCACGCCATGCACGTCCGAAACGCGCATGCACTGAGCACACTCAAAGCGAAAACTTGCCCTCAAAATTCTTGTGCAGTCTTTCTGATTTGAAGTAGCAACTTTGCATACAAGACAAACTGGTCGAGAAAGGGTGTTAGATAGATGACGTTAAACATCATCTGACCTGCGATTGGTTTATCTGAGATGATGCGACCATGGCATTTTTCCAAGCAATTCAAACTTAAAATTATCCATGCTCAAAATGTAACTACTGAGGATAAGTAGTGAACTAAAAAAAAACATAGTACACAACTAATCTAAGTCGTTATCATAAGTATCATTTTCGGCTTTGGCCTGTACATGCGAGGGAAGCAAAAGCAGAAATGAATTATTGCGTCGTTGCTTTTTCACAAAACGCTTTCCATTGGACGAAAAATACCAACTTCGGGAAACTGGCAGTGACGAAAAGAACAGCAACATCCGGAAAAATTCCGAAAGAGCACAACTTCGCGAGGAACAACCAAACATTCGAAAATTTCTTGCTGGGAATTATCTTTCCATTTCATTTTATCCCCGGGATTTCTGGAGGAGAGAGAGGTATGCGTCCTATTTGACCAAAAATTCCGGTTTCAATTTCCGTAACTGACTGGAATTTCTGAGAAAAAGAGGACAACTTCTCGAGCCTAATAGTGGTATTATGATTCAAATTTTTACCCCTTGATATTTTAGGTGTATCACATAGAATTTCATGAAAGAATCAAAACACCGTTTACCGTTTGCAAATATCTGCATTAGTTCTGCGGATATTTAAAATTAAAAAAAAAAAAAGGGGTAAAATATGCAAATTAGATGACTGACACGTCATACGCTCAACCCAATGTTATATCAAGTATATATCTTGGCCAATTTACAGCAGACAATTGAAACGTGACAGGCTAATAGTTCTATAGGAAACACACCTGCGGCTATAAAAATTCTGTTTCCGTGGGAACTCATTCTTTCTTTTCCAGTCCCCTTCCACTTTTTTCAATTTTTAGCTCGAAAAATGCCAAACAGGGCCACAAACTTATATGCCTGCTTGATCATGCACAGAAGGCACCATTTGCAAATATGAAAATGGAACGCTGAAAGTGACCAGAAGTTTCTTTAATATTTGGGAGGTCTGGAACCTAGTATGTTGCCATGGTAACAGAACTTTAAAGCTCGTATTGTGGAGCACCTTTAATAAAATCTTATTGCAAAGAATCAAACATTTCTGATACAAATTGGCTAAGATATCTCTTAATCATATCTGATCAAAATTTGGTTGAGCATAGGACATCATCACTTGGCTAATTTGCTTATTTTATAAACTCTAATTCTCTCGAACGAAAAGAGATATTTGAAAATAGTAAACGGCATTTTTCTTTTCATACAGACTACTTATTTATGTTTTAAAATGGCCTCAATAGTTAAGATGCGATTTTCGTCATTGCTTTATCCACATAAAAAATTTCTTTCGGGGGAATTTCTGTTCCATCTGACATTTAGAAATCTCCCCGAAAGGTTACGGTGAATCTATCCGAAAGTTAATGAACTTCCGAATTGTCAACCATTCGACCGCAAATTCCGGAAATTTTCGATAACCCGTATCCGGAAATGATATCCTTATACCACGCAGGTCCGCTTTTCTGGAAATTTTGTAAAATGCTGCTTCTTTCGTCAAAGGAAATTTCTCGAAATTGTGATAAGAATTTTTCATCGAATGGGAAGGGGACAAGAATCATTTTTCGTCTTTTTTCAGAAACTTTCCCAGGAAATTTCCATGCTATTTGTCCCCGTTTCCAAAGATCCAGATTACGTCACCAGTCAGCCTCGTGTGCAAGAAATTTTCTCATACCTTTGTGTTTTTGGGTGCTTACCATTGAGCCAAAAAATCGGAAAATTTTGCTTGAAAGTTAAATCGGGACCAGTAATTTTCCAGAAAATACGTTCATAAATTATAGACCACCTCCATAGGTATTTCCTTTAAATACGGAAAGGCGGAAATTTCTTAGCATTTGCTACATTTTCCATTTTCCAGTCTCTCATCAGCCAAAAACAATTTTTAAAAACTGATTGTAAATAAGCGTCGTCACGTTGAGTTGTTTTACTGATATGTGAAAAGTTACAATTATTCAGTTATTCAGTTATTCAACACAATTTATCCGACAAATGGTAACCAACGTTTGCAAGATGGTGTTCTTTTAATCTTTGCTGCTTTGAGAATTTGTCCTTAAATTTTTGGTGGTGAAATGTCGCGTGCGTTTTTCGATACATGTGACCGACCCTGGCCTCTTTAAGTATTCATGCAAGTTAATGTATTCAAACTTGGTTGCACGTGTGAAACTTTTTCTCGGTGAAGCCATGTTTTGCTCCAAGAGTCGCCGAACTTTAAGAAAACGTTTTCTGGTGAATACAAACTTGGATAGGTTGAAAGAGTTGTAGGAACAAATGCTTTACACTCTGTCTGGAAACAGCCGGGTGACATGACGCAAACCTGAGGTAAGTTACGCGAACAACTCTATCTTCAAACATTTAGGACCCGTGCAAGCAAAATACTTTATTTAGATTCCTCTTTAGCTTAAAATTTAATCGTTTATACGACCGTTTAGTGGTGAATATTGTTCCTTGTGCGCTTGGGTATGTTTTAAATTCGACGTGTTCTTGAACAAATGGCAAATGAGTGAAAAGTAGATAAATAGTTATGTTTATCTTATCTCTAGGTTTCTTGTACATTATGCTTTAATACGACTTGGGAGAGGGAGGATATATTTGATTAATTGACAGAAAATAGATAATTGTAATTGAACTGAGTAGAGTGCAATTTCGTCTGAAATCATATGCGTGATCTCAAAATTTTAGACCAAAATTGCAAGACCCCAAGTTCAATTACCACTTTATTAGATCCGTTTTGAAATCACATAATTTAATAACCTACAGTGTAAATATCAAAAGTATTTTGGTCAGTACCATTATTTACTGAACCAAGTTGCCAAATTTGCCAAACAATGGCTTTTTTGTCTTTCATTTTACAGCAATGGGACTGGTTAGTTTAAAAAAGCCTTAAAATCTGATTGGTTGTTTTGTTTTACTGTCCATTTCTCAATGGCTGAGAAAAAGATGCGATTTAGAGCAAAAGATAGTGCGATTCGTAAATAAATAGCACCACTGAGAGCCAATCACATTGCAAGGATAACTAGTGATTTCAAAATGGATTTAATAAACTATGATATGATTAATCGATATAAGGACTCGCAATTGCGTTCTTCACTTGTTCTAAATACGCAGCCAAACATTCTCGGAATCGAAGTCTCTGTAGAAAATAGATCTAATATTCTGGATTCGGTGACAAATGCGGCTGCAATGAATAAAATTTGGTTTACAATTAAAATTCCTCTAGCCATTCAAATAATTAATGTTTTGAATTTCTTTCTTTTCGACAGTTCTGCGCGATTGCACAGACGATTGAACAAAAGTCTGGATTAGGACTCATTGTATCTGAGCCAAGTAAGTTTTGGTGATTCCTATTTTTTAAATTGATCCTTCAGGATTAAGGATCCTTGGATTCCTTTGCCTGACATCAACTTAGACAGGTCACAACTGTAAAATAGTATCTCTGGCTTACTTAGTGCAATCAGTTTTTCTCGCCGGGGATGAAACGTACCTTGACGTGAAAAAAATTAAAATATTCCATGATGTGCGCCTGTCAGTAATGTCCTAGATTCTTCATCTGTTAGGCAGAACTCAATTTCCATTCTAGTTGACTCGAAACATTCGTACGGTTAGTGACCGTTAGTTAATTGTCGGACATCAGCTTTTCATTTCCTATCATGAATTTAGTGAAGATATTTGTTAACAAACATTGTTTTTGTTTTTTAAATGTTGAAAACGTTAAATAAAAGATTTCTTTGTTTCACTAGCCAGTAGTTCTCTGGTTGACATATTAATAGCAATGTTGACGTCACTGATATCTTTGCTTTAGCCTTAGGATTTCGTCTCTACAATAAAAAAAGGAAGTAGTTGTTAATTTATTTTACTTTTTTCCAGACAGCTCCTCCATGATTTCGCTACTCTTTATCATGGCAAATGGTGAGTAATGTTTTCCATTACCGC
>CM042747.1:28725394-28745394 GCA_022496165.2 Catalaphyllia jardinei
CTCAGGAATTTGCGTTGCGCACCGCGCTTATGTTGCGCACGATTTATCTCTCGGTGGAACCAAAATGCACTCTGGGAGAAGTAAATACGACACACCAAAAATTAGATGTCTGGTTTCGGGGAGTGTGAAACTCGTTTGCGGCCGTCGTCTGCAATTTGTACGATCCGTTTTCGGCTTTTAAGCCCGGGGAGGAGGGGGGGAGGGGTACTCCCTTATATGAAAAACAACTAGAAGACATGTGATTTAACCAGAGGATTTACAGCTGAAAAAAAAAATGGAGAACAGGTTACCTTTGTAAGAGAAAAAAAGGTTTACTGTAGTAATAATGAAGCCAGGG
Organism: Catalaphyllia jardinei; assembly: GCA_022496165.2. NCBI lineage: Eukaryota > Metazoa > Cnidaria > Anthozoa > Scleractinia > Caryophylliidae > Catalaphyllia > Catalaphyllia jardinei. Next base: position 28,725,732 of record CM042747.1, read on the forward strand.
TACATTTCATTTGCAGTTTTATCCGTTCTTTATGAAGTTTTACAAATGTGCTATTTTATATTATCTGTCAACGAGAGAAATGAATGGTTGTGATTAAACAATTGATAATGGTTTTGTCAGTGGAAAAACAAAAGGAAGGTTCATCCGTAACCGGTACACCATGTCTGTCATTGCTAAGGCAGTGAGTGAGCCTGAAGCGTATGAACGAAGGCAGCTCTTTAATCTGGAGAAAGGCCTTGAAAACGTCTTTGCGAAATGCAAAAAAAAAAGGAATGGTGTATTATACTAGTTTTTATTTTTATATTGTAATTATTTCTGAGTGAGGGCCACAAGTTTATTAGCTGTGCTATTTAGTGTTACCCTCGTTAAATAAAGTCTTTATTATTATTATTATTAGTGGTAAGATCAAAGGCGAAAGGAATTGTGGTTATGCGCGAATGAACAAATAAGCATGCGCAGTTTTCCATGTGTTCTCTTTTGTTAAAGAATTTAGCGGTGTAAATTGCTGTTTTTACGCTTGTTGCTGGGTGTTTTGTTACACTTGTGTTATTCAAGTCTCTTTTGGGAATTGAGAACCAAAAAAACTTAAAAAATTACAATTTCGTCCTGAAATCCTAGGAACCATATTGAACATTGCCTATTATCTATCCAAAGCATATTTATTATTTAGACTATGTTTAGACCACATCTCCACTTATGTTTTTATTTTGCCTCTCTGTCAAAGTGCACAAGCTTTAACATTAAAAATAAGCCCCATTTTTATTTCAAACCTTTATCCTGTTAACCAGGGGCAGATACAGAAGATTCAGATACAGGGGGATGAAGAAATAATTACAACATACATAGTGCAACCCCCTCCCCGGGCTGAATGAAAAAAAAATTAATAAAATAAAATAAAACAATTTTCCTGGAAATGATGCTTATAGAATTCTGGGAGATTCCCAGGGGGTACTCCCATATATTGGCTATATAGGTATGTGCCGTGGAATAGGGTATGGTTTTTGAGGTTCTCGGTCCTTAAATAGGGTATCTTTTTCAACCACTTTGTTACTGTGTTCCCAGTGTGGTCCTTAGATAGGGTAGCTAAATTGTCTTATATAATACTGGAGTGTGAAAACGCCATCCTAAAAGAATGTTTGTTCTTAAATTTGAGGTATCCGTTTAAGAATTAACACATGATTGTGCAACAGTGGTTTAATAGCCTTGAATGGGGTGTCATTTCGCAGGTTTGGGCCTTAAAAAGGGTATCAGTTTTTGCTTTCTTAGTCCTTAAATAGGGTTTAAGGGTTCAAGAACCTTCACGGCACACCCCTATCCAAAGTTTGTGGGAGTGCCTCCCCGGGGGGAGATTCCACCGTAAGTGTGCCCCTTATAAGTGTCCCACTCAGGATAACCTTGAAAAGAAATTGTACGATCTAAAGGTTGAGAATTTGAAAATTTCTTTAAAAATTGACGTTTCGACCAGTTGTACGGGTCCTCTTCAGATTGTTAGAAAGAAAAACAAAGATCCACCATATAGATAACTTTTAAACAACCTGAATGTCGATTTTTAAAGAAATTTTAACCTCAGAAAATCCTGAAAACAATTCAGAAATTTTAATTTTAAAAACATGAGAGGCAAAAGTTTTAGAAATTCTACTGAGAATTTAAGTTTGAAAAAAAACTGAAAAAGTCTTACAGTGATCAACATTCAATTTCTTCAGGTTATGAGCAGCATATTACCATGGCAATGGCACTAAGCTTCATCAACTTCAAGCAGCTTTGTTACTACAGATTGATGGATTGAATGATTTTGCACTTCCCTCTAAAGTAGTAGTACTCCATCACTTTTGGTATCTTACGGCATAAATCATAATAATGATGACTGCTGCTAATAATATTATAATAACCAGCACACACAAAAAAATACTTAACAAGACAGACACCTTTAATTCCAGCACTGACTACAGAACAAGAAGTTTTAACTTGCAGAATTTTCATTTGACTTACCTTAAATAATGCAGATCTTTGTTGGTGGTTTCTTCTTGCCAAATCTCATATCAAGGTTCTTAATGCTAACACGAGAATAAAGAAAGGCAAATACTTACAACAATCATGTACATGTAGGAATACTGTTGTGGACTTAAGGTGGCTTACTACAGTTTTTATGGAGTATAAGAGCACAATTTTTAACTTCTTTGAAAATGGTTCCAAGCTGTTTTCCCTTCACTATTTACTGTTTGCTAAGTCTTTTAACATTCTTTTGAACAATTAAAGTGCCCCTGTGATACAAAAATCACTTCCTTTTTTTCTTGAGATTCTGAAAGTGTGTCTGCTTAACAACTGACCTTTCATTTTTATCCAAAGGCCATTTACTTTGGGTGTAAGTTTTGGATTTCACGATCCGCCATCACTCACGTTCAAACCTGACTGATTTGACCTCAGAGGGTTGGGATCCAGGAAAAGTGACGTCAAAGGCTCACCAGCTTAAAATTTCAACGTGTGAACGCAGCTTATTATATATGCAAAGTGCGAGTTTAAAAGTGTGAAAGCCCAAAACTCCCGTGCTGCATATTAATTCTGCAGAGTACACACGCATTGCATTTTTAAACTAGTGAGCCTTTGACGTCAGTTTCTCCTCGATCCAGCTCTCTCAAGAACTTAAATTTAGTAATGGCGGATCATTAAATAGGAAAGTTCCAGTTAAAATAAACAGGTGCCTTTTTTAAATCAAGGATTAAAACTTGGGTCAGTTAGTGTTTAGTTAACGTAGTTTTGAAATCCAAAGGAGAAAAAATAATTTATTTTTTGTCACAGGGCCACTTTAAATGTCAACAGATGGCCAAAATGAGAACTGAGTACCCAATGAGAGACTGGGCACTAGTAGGTTAAGTCACCACCTCAAATTTTCAGGAATAAGAATTGGATCTGATTTAACATTCATGCAAAGTAAAATAAAAATCTGTAAGACAGATTTTTTGCAAACTAAGAGAATGTGAAATCAAAAATAGCTCAAAATCTGTCTTACAGATTTTTTGAAAATTTCGGTTCTAAACGCGATTCACCCCAACAAATTAACTGTGTAAATTTCATCATAGGTTGTATGGTAGGTTTTCGAGCAATCCTCGATCAGAGACAGGTTTTTACAACCTTGGACGAGAATTGAATTGCACATGCCCTTTATTTAAGCACGCACTCATGTGACGCCATGTATCCCGTGCGAGAAAGCAAGAGTAAATTAGAGCTCTTTTACCGGATGTTTATCAAACTTTTTTGCCATATTGTTTTGGCCTTAGGCTTAAATACATGTTTGAATGAAGTTTGAAACTATCTCTAGATATACCAAAGAGAATTAACGCCTTTCAAGTGCTGAATTGGTTTTTGTTACAGTAACTACTTGAGGTTACTTGCGCCATTTTTGCACACGCGACAAATACTGACGTGTGGCAAGCTATCGTAGCGCCCGCTGCTAAGTCTCGGAAAAACTGTAGTGAGCCACCTTTATTGAGCAACATACATTAAAAACTAACTGCTGCTTATTTGAAAGGCTTTTCGAAGTAAAGAAGAATGGTATTTGCCGGCCTTTTTGGAATATCTTTTTTCGTTTTAGTGATATTCACGTTTTCGTATTAGGGAAAGGATCAGGAAGGTGATGACATCATTTAAACAATGAAATACTGAATCAAGAACATCACCAGAAATATTGAAGCAGTGTTCTTCAAACTTGGGACCATCACATCATGTCACACATGACATCTACTATGTTGATGCCATGGCAACACTCTTGGCTTCAGTCTCCTATGAAAAACCAAATATCTCCATTTGCAACCTTTTTAAGTGGGACAGAGGGTCTTGATTGGAACACACATGGTTCCCACATTGTCCTAACTCTCCCCATTAGATTTTTGGGAGTGGATGATCCTTGTTTAAAATAAAATCTGGGAATTTTAGTCTTAATTACAACAGGACCAGTGTCACACTGTTGTCATGGCAACAGCATGATGGATATCACTTTGTTTCTTTTGTGATGTTCATTTCTGGCACCAAGTTTTAAGAACACTGGTTTAACATTTCTAGAGATATTCTTGATTGAGTGAACTTTTTTGTGGAACCAATTTTGACATTATCACTTTCCTCATTTTCATAATACAAAAATGTAAATATCTCTAAAACGAAAACATATATTCCAATAAGGAAAAGACCAATCTTTTTTACTTTAAAAAGCCTTTCAAATAAGTGGCAATAATTCTTTTCCTTCATAGGAACTTTAAAGTTGAGAGGAATACTGCAGGGCCTGTCCACTATAAATCCAAGATAATAAAGTGTTGATCAGCTATTCACCAAAACACAGTCCAACAAGTTTTAAACTTGTGAGATTTCCTGTTGCTTATGATTTTCACCTTAATGCGAATCTTTGTTTGGTGATTTCCCCTCAAGTGCCAAATTTCAAGTGCCAAGGCTCTTCAAGGTACATTGTAAAGTCACCTGAAACTAAGAAAGTAAAGCCAGAAACTGCGAGAAAAAAATAAGTACGATATAACAACTGGACTGGTCCTAGTCATTCTATCATCAACTTATAGTAGTGGACTATTGATATTAAACAACATGCACAGAAGTTTAATCAATCATCATCATGCTTGGATCAACTGATGTCAATATATACCAACACTTCTGATTGGCCCAAGTAAAGAAGGGGAGCGTTTGTGTTAAATCAATAGGCAGACCTTCTGATAGGGTGCGATAAAGACCTCCCCCCCCCCCAGAAATTACAGGAAATTTTCAGGGCAGATTAGGCCATTAGAATGGGCCATTATGTGATAAATATTATTATGTAAAATATGTGATTTTTTTCCTGAGCTATTTTAAACATTAATTATTTTTGATTACTGTTGCATACTTGAAGAATGCTCCAAGGCCAAATTGAACATAAAGGAACAAAAATCAAACATCTATACATAAGTTGCAATAAAAAGCACTCAAGGTGCTTGTCCACTATGAACTTCCGAAGATGATCGATCACAACATGGCATATTCAGACTACAGTATATCCACATGGAAGGGGTATTTTCTTGCTCTATTTTTTGCATTTAAAATTTGGCTAACCTGTGAACAAATGTTCTTTATTAACAGCAGGTGACAGGAGAATAAAAGAATAAAGAATGCCTGACGCAATTACTACATCAGTTGTCTGCCTAGTTTGGCTCATTTCCAATAGTGTATGGTTTTCAAAAATGGCACTGAAATGGAATGTGAAAAGCCTGCATTGTGATTGGTTGAAACTTGTCATGTGACCCAAATCCGGGTCTGTGATTGGTTAGGCCCTGAAGGCCAGCCCTCCTTCCCATATTGTCGTCTGATAGGGTATCACCCCTTGCCATGACATCATCCAATAGGATACCAGCCCTTTCCGTGCCGTCATCCAATAGAGTATGTAGCCCCACTTTCCATGTCTTCATCCAAAAGGTTATCCCCTTTTTCCATGACATCATCCAATAGGGGGTCAGGGTTGTTGCTAAGCTCTGGCTGCCAGTAAAATTCGCCGGCAAAGGACAATGAACCATTTTTAGGTTACACATGTACAGTCATTCAACGTATAAACCATATTGAAACCGTCTTAATGAAAAGTTTGGAATAAATCCTGGGCTATCTTGAATATCAGTGACAATTCTTAATGAGTGATGTAACTGAATTAAAATCTTGTTTAGAGCACTTGTTTAGCATGTTCTCTTTCTGTGCACTCTGACCATCATCTTATAAACATGAAGCTTTGTAGCACTGTATTCAAGGTGTTGGGGGCAAAAGTTTTGTTGCACAATAAATGGTGACCATTTGGTGACCAAATGGTGACCAGCAAGGAGACTATTTTCTTAGCTACAACCCTGGGGGGTATCTGATAGGGGATATCCCCTTTCCATGAGGTCATCGTGCACCAATCCACTTATAATTAACCCCACATCATTTTCTTTTATTCTCTCATCATCCTCCCTTTCCATTTCGTCATCTGATAGAAGTATCATGATGTGACCCAATAGAGGGGGGTATTGGGTATCCCTTTCCATGACGTCAGCCATTGGGCAAGGGGTTATACCTTTCTATGACGTCAGCCCATAAAGAGGGAGGGGGGAGGGGACATCAGCCCTTTCCATGAAGTCAGCCACCACTTGCCATGCCCACTTTTCCCTTATACTACCTTTTCAGTGGCCCACCTCATTGCCCAAATTTGTGCACTTTTTCCAGTTTACTTTTGTTGGCAGCCATCTTGAATAAATTATTTCCAGGCTACCTTATTTGGCAGCAATACTACTACTCAGGGAAGCCACCCCATTGTGGGGACAATGCTCTACTGATGTACATGTACATGATGTCCTTTCAAAATCAAAGGAAATTAAAGCAACTCACATGTTTTTAAATTTTGGAACAAGCAGCTCTAAACACTTCATCTTTGTGGCAATCATGTTGCTTTTCTAAACAGAAGCTTATCACAGTTGGATAACTCACCATGCATCCCCATGTATTAATCTCAGCCAATCAGTATTGTGCAAATCTTGGACACACTAATTATGAATATAAAGTGGTGCAGGCAGGTTCTTCTTCCCCTTTGATTTATTCTCCTTTCAGTTGACATGTGAAGACCTGCTCACAGGCTATCTTTGTTGCCTCCAATTTGAATTTGCCTCAAGTTCAAAAATTCTCCATGAAAATTGCAATGAAATTCTTAACACTGTTTTGAAGCATTTCTGGCAGTTAAATTAACCTTGTGAAATATGAGATATTCAACATGACACGAGCGTGGGATGAGAAATCTGAGTCCCCAACAGGAATCAAACCCATGACCTCCCGCGGGCACTCTATCCACTGAGCTACGAGAACTCATGGAGAGTAAGGTCATTAACCTTGATTATTTAAAAGGAATTCTGGAAACTGTCAGTTTTTGTGCAAAGTACACATAAGCAATTCTCAAGCTAATCAAAAGCAGGAGAGGGGAGCACAGCCCCCAGTTTAAAAACTATTTGAAATATTTTGGGCAAAAGGCTTAATGATTTGGGCAGAAGTTAATTGAGAGAAAAAATCTACAGTAAAAGGTTGTCATGGCCAGTCTTGTAGAATAAGGATGACCTTCAATAGATTTATCCTCTCAAACGTTTTTCAGAAACAATTTACAATAATAATGATAAGGAGAGGATCCATGAGATATTATGCTAACAGCAGTCACAGCCAATTTTTGGTTAGCCTGTTATTATTGCAGGCATAAACAGGGAAGAGGCAGAGGAGATGAAAAATGTGAGGAAGAAGGGGCATGGAGTGCCTGCTAGAAGGAACTGGGATTTTCATATAACACCTACCAATTTCTTTGTAATCTGATTTCAACAACCCTCTATATATTACTGTCAATGTGTTTACTAGTCAAAAAGTAGGGCATAGTTTGTGGTATAACTGACTTTCTATGAGAATTTAGTAAATTTTCAATGTTTCCCATACTGAATACTTATCATTAAGCATGAAAAATGTGAAAATCTCACTTTGAAACAATCATAGGGTTATATTACATATAACATGGGCATACACTACTTTTAAAAAGAGTTCAATAAGTAAAGAGGGAATAAAAAGAAGGAAATTTATATGACTGCAATAATTTACAAACTGGCTCTGTGGTTTTACAAAGTTGACAGGAGGGATTGAGAGGCCAGTGAATGTGTCAGCCAACTGTTGTTCTTCAATTCAGTTCAATTCCACCCAGTTCCTCCAGTGATGATCATGAGTCGATGCATTCTCATTCAGGTCATATTAGCACCAATGGCATTATTAAGTTACTCATTGACTATCAGCCAATTGGAATTTTGCAGCTACGGCAGAAATAAACAAAAGGAAGCAGTTGTACCCCCTCTCTCTCCTCATCCCAGCTCCCCCACCCCTCTCTCCCACCCCATGTTCGTTTGTGGCCAAAAGGTTAATGACGGCTGCAAAACTTCACGGAAATGATACTGACAAGCCCTTATGGCTTATAGTAAGTTTAAGGTCTAAATTAAGCTTAATTTTTTTTAACTTTTTGTAGTTCAATTGTCACAAGAATATCTTAAATGCAATTCGCAGTGCAGCGCCCACCTTGTTCTTCTCGTTGTGTGGTTGAAAATACTTTATACATACTCTCAGGTGAGCGGACGGTCCATGTCAGGTCTTCGTACAGAATACTGGACAATTCCCTGAATGTTGACGACATTTCACGACGCTGTTCCTGCACTTTTCCACAGTATTTTCTCCTGTCATTGTCCTGTAACTGGCTTGACCACGAAGAAACGAAAAAGAAACTGCAAATGAAAAAATTGTAGTCGCTAGCACGTGCAAATTTCGTTCCCAGAGCTCTTGTGGAAATGAGACTACTCGCGCGCTTCTCGCGCGCATAAATTTTGGTTGACTTTCCGTACTGACCCACCCAATTTACTGTTAGACAACGATCGGAATTATTCAATTCTATTCAGTGGAGTACAAACACGGTTTCGAACCTCTACTGACCCCGTGTAGAATCAATGGGGAAAATAAAATCTAAAAGAGCCCAAAACTACCAACGGGACCAAGATTCAAGTTTATTAATAAATTGAGCTTATCCGAGATAGCGAATTTAGATATGGAGAGAGAGAGAATTCCCACGATGGCGGACGCGTTGCAGATTTCCGACTCTCCTGTGCATTGATTAAAGTGCAGGTTTTGTTTGCCAGAGTCTGCCTTTCGGTAGAAGAGTACTTTGGATGATAAATCTTTTAAATTAAGGGTGTTGTGGTTTGTTGCTGTAAAGTTTGACTTTACTCTTATCAATGAGGTGCAAATTTCTCGGGGCGCGGGTTTTCATTCTTGTCCGCAGGGTCAGAATCTGGCCTCTAGAACCAAGTTGGCTGATTTTGAACTCATAATTTAATTCAGTGGTAGTGACGTCGAATACGGAAATAAACTACATCCAAAAGCTCAAAGCTCGTTGTACATTTATTAGCAACAGCTACACATCGTCAAAACACAAACTAAATGACAAAAGTACAAAGTACAGTCATTTGGACTCCGAGCCAGGGGCCTCGGCAACAGTAATCTGTCCCATGTGACGTCGGTTGGAGAAGTTGTTATTGCGCGTGCTCATGTAACAGTACTCCCCAGGCTTCGTGATGCGGAAGCACGGCGGATTACAGGACGCTGGGGCGTTGTCAAGTTGAGCCTGTAGTGGTTTCTTCTCATCTGTGTAACATCCCTTGTTGAGGTGAAGGTTCAACTTTTCAGCGTCAAAATGATCAACATGATGAACCACTTCAAGAGGCAAGCTGGAACAAGCTGATGGTTTCAGAGAGCTGCATCCTTCCTTTACCCAACACACGTTTGTGCGATCCGTACCTGAAATGAAAACGGTAGTAAGAGGGTTCGTGCAATGTTGCACTTATTTTCCTTGGTTGTATCTGTTGAATTACCGTAATCTTCTCGTGAAATAAATTCGACAGTTAGATTAATCTGTATTTTCCAGCATTTCGTTTTTCCTAACATAATCATGATGATTATTACAAGAATCGATTGTCTCTTCTTACGTGCTGCTCCTTGTCCATCGTTGTTCGCATTATTGTTTGAACCTAAAAAACAGAAACAAGTGTAAACTTTGTATCGTGTTTTTCTTGCGTATTTTAAAGAATGCCACGATCCTTAGAGGCAAACACTATTATGCCGGCCAGATCCAGAAAACAGTTTGGTGTTTAAGATATTTTTAATTTTAGATTAAAATAGATAAAAGAATATCTCCCTCTCACCCGACCAAACAAAACACACCACATCCTTTGTTGTGACTGTAATGCGTTCAGGAGTGAAGCGATATTCCATGGCTGGATAAGCCTGCACAATGTTTCCTCTCTTTCCCATTCCTCCGATGTAGTAGATGCTGGAATGCTGGAATTTCAAAGGAAGGGAACTTCTTGGTTTAAGTAGAAACACATGACTTCTGTCCTGGAATGTGCGGCCGACCTGCGCGGTGTTCAAAGCGAGTTGTAGATCGGTTTTGCCATCAACTGCTTTGGTTTTAGGGTTATTCGTGACGCTGCGGAGGCAAAGATAACAAAAGTTATGATAGCCGCGAGGCTTTTTTATGCAAAGAAAAGGACATTTGTTTGTCACCATTATCATAAACTACTTTTGTTGTGAGCAATTTCAGCAAAAGTCAGATTGCTGAAATATAGACTTCAGTTCCAACTCGATGATCGTAACAATCAGCTGGCCTGGAAACAACTCTCCCGAGAGATTGCGACGAGGAGGAGATGGAGAATGTTGTGATGATTATGATACCAGAATGTACTGCCTCGTTGTTTGATTTAGGTCCTCTTTTGCATTCGAATTCTCATTCTATAGTAGACGCCCATCACTAGGAGCCTGCAACTACCCCATATTCCTGTCATGGCGTTTTCACAGACCGATCTAATTTTAGCTTGAATTTATCTCCAATTCAGATCCCCACAGGAACCTCAGTGATAAATTGCAATCACAAGAAAGGACAGACATGTCAACATAATGTCCACATGTTCACGTGAGGCCGCATTGTTTTATCCTTACCGAAGGGTAAACTGGAACTGGCCTATTTCGCGGGAGAAATATCTAAAAATAGACTGGTCTGTAAAAATGCCGTTGCATTGGTTTATTATGGGAGTTGCAGGCTCCTAGTAATGGGCTCCTGTCTATAGCTATTACATCGATCATCATACAAGTAAACTTTCCTCTTGATTCTAACTAGCTAGTAGTCGTAAGGATCGATAAACTTTCTTGTTACGGATTGCAACGATCGCAACGCTCATAAACCTCTCACCCGCAGCTGTTTGGCCAGTATAACTGGCTTCAAGAAATCGCGGAAAGAAATCATGCCATGTTCACTGTCATATTTGTACATTAGAGCAAACTAGCATCTTAGAGTGGGGGAAACTCGAGATAAAGCTAAAATGTATGGAGAATATTTTTGGCAGGGTTTTTTTTCACTCGTTTCTCGTGCTAGTAAGATGCCATGAATGAGACTACATGCATATATTTTGTCAGTGATAATTACTTTTTATTATTACTGGCATCAAACTCGCGCGGTACGTCATCAGTGGTGATGTTGTATCTGCAAGAAAAAAGAAAAAGAATTGTCAGAATATATTTACCACACAAAGTTCACCAATAATTTAGGCGAATTAAGAGTGGTTGACGACTACTTATTCATAGTGCTTTGTTATTGTTTCGTAAAAAAATAATTGCCAAAACTAAGGTCCTCTTCTCGTGCTTATCAACACACAACACGTTAGTCGCTGATTGGCTGTGAAAGGTCCAACTCACTCAGTCATAAAGGCGAAGTTATTTTGGACGAGAAGAAACCTGTGGCGAGTGTCACCTTGCATTCGCTTGTGGGATCGTTAACGGTGATAGCATGGCTTCTCATCTTCTGTTCAGTAGCGGTCCCACACTAAAGCAACTCTCCTCAGCTCTCTTCTAGTTCTAAAGTGGCGAGCCGTCATCAACTTGTTCTTCTGTTAACTGACTTTATATGCTAGTTGGTATTAATCTAAATATAATTTCTCTTTCCTATGTCAATAGATGGACATGTAAAAAGTATCAACAAGGGACCAAACATGCATTATCCTGATGTTGAAAGTAAATGAAAGGAACTGAGAGGTAGTTAGTGAAGGGATTTCATATATCGAGGAAGACGAGACTGAAAAGAGGAATTATTGATATTGTGCTTTTCTCACCTTATCCGTAACAGGCATCGTTGAGTGGTGTTGGTTGGGAAACATGGAACCTTCCACTTGTACGACGAAAACTTTCCTTCCATGTTCATACCGTTGTGGTTAACGACAGTGGATGGGGCGTAGATCACATCTGGGGTTTTGTGAAGAAGAACATACTGCACTTTTCCGTCAGCCCCTTGGGACAGTAGGTGGGGCTCGTATGGTACACCTCGTGCAAGCTTCATATCTCCCACGTCTTTGCACGTACTCAGCACTCCAGCTGTTTTCTCCACGTAGTTTGTCATGAATTTTGTCCAGCTTCCTCCAGCTGCTTTGCACGACTCTGCAGTAATGTACCTGGCAACACACATCTCAGCCAGAACGTTTTGGTTGTCTGGTGGACAGTTTGCGTTACCTGTTAGTTTGCTTGGCATGATACACAAGTCTAAAAAAAAAAAATAAGCATGCTTAAATTAACATGTCGTTTGTTTTCCGGTGTCAAACTAACTGAAGCTGACGCTACTACTTTCTCTCATAGCCAATTACTTCAACTATAAAAATAAAAGTATAAGCAACAACAAGCAAACTCGATCAAACAAGAAGGACAAAAAAGAAACACCTACATTTATGTCCATAACGGGGACTGTTGACGTATTTCTTCATCAACGCCTCCGTCTTTTTATCGCTGACCATAATAGCAATGTCCTTCCACGGGGTGGGGCCCCAGTAGGGATAGTAATCGCGTTCTTCGGGGACTTCCAAGCCCCTCCTTGTTCCAGCAGGGTTTTGTCGAGTGTAAATCGGCAAATCACCTTTGAGTTGCTGGTCAGCAGTGAACAAACCTGTGGCATGAGGCCGAGAAATTGTTAGTTCTTTTCGCCAGTTGTAATCTCTTTTTGTAAGTAGTTACATTTTAATTTTTGTAATGCATTTCATTTTACTTTTTTCAGTAACTAAACAAAAGGTTTACATTATTTTTAAAATGTAGTTCTCCAGGAATCTCTCATCCCCTGAGATTTTTAGTTTGACTCACCTTTGTTTCTTTCTCTGCGGTAATACGCCTGATAGTAATTAGCTGGCTCATGGAGTCCAAAGTCTTTTCTAATGTAAGCATTTTCTCTTGCTCCGTTTGTAAATCCCTGAGTATTCAGTAGCTGACCGTTACGAATGGTATGATATTCAAACTCATTGTTCACATTATTGGTAGCCATCTTGCCCTCGGGATACGCCTGACACATGTACTGTAAGATAACTTGTGTTTCCACTCTGTCATCAGTCTTTGGGCCGGTTCCGTGTTGATTTGTCCACATGATTTCTACTTCGCTTTTGGCGTTGACGTCGCATCCACTCATGTAGAACTCCTGACAAACCGCAAGATACAAATATAATTATGAACTGAATAACTGATCAGAAAATCATAACCAAACAAACCCAGAAGAAAACTAACAAAAAAAAAAACAAACAATAAAACTATGACTCTATACCTGGCGGTATGAACCAATCAAAAAGTAGACAACAGTATATTAATTACCATTGGAAGCTGATTGAACTCTGGAATGTTGTCTCCGGGGTTAAAATGATGCTTGTCTCCAACGTTGTATCCTGCTTTGCCGTTATTCTAAAAAATGAACACAATATACAAGTTAATGAGGACCAGGATTCTCTTTTACTTTCGATTTCCGGGTCCGGTCTCGTTCCGCGCGGGCTACTCTTTTTGGCATGGCGGCTGATAATCGAGCCTATGTTTCCACCTTAACTTAGTGGAAATTTGTATTGTGCCAATATATCGCCGCAGTATTAAAACCCACCGTTTGACTTTGGCACCCACTTAAAGAGAGCTGTTAAGTTATATATTCGGTCTCGACATCATATCATTTAGCTAGTGTTTTCATACCAAACAACAGGCGAAAGACCCGTGTTCTTTGGAAATCCTATTCGACGACTACACCAAGCAGGAATCTTACGATTGCCTTTCGTTCTCCTTTTAATTTGAAACATTATCAATTAACATCGTTTTGGTCAAATAAAGAAGACAGAAGCTGTGATAGGCATTTAGATGTGAATCTACTTGGGTTGCCAAGGATAATACCTGGCTTTGTAATCAGTCAAGTGGAGATGCATGTTCTGATTTCATCTCTAACTTTACCAGACACGAAAGCCCCGATCAAGAAATCGTGAACGCTAAGGCGTCTTACCTGTGAATCAAACAATCTGTTTGCGTTCTTGACATTATCTTGATTGCCATTCAAACGATTGTTGGATCCTGGTGGAAAATGCATGTACATGTCCGACATGCAAGGCTCGATAAGTACGGCCAGAAGGTAGACCCAAATGAAAATGTTCCTCATCAGTCCTGTGCCAGCATACAGAATCAAACCATAGCCGTACTAATCAACAATAAAACTCACTTTGCAAAGGTGAAAGAGTCACTGATTGACGGTAGATGAAGCTTTGAGTTTCGTGATCGCTTCTCCCATTCGTGTCCCGCTTCAATTTTGAAGCTTAAAATTAAGGAAGCTATACTGTAATTTTCTGATGGATCTAATTTCGATCAGTGGAATGATTCTGAACGTGATTGCCCAATAACTCAGCTTTCCTAAATTGCATGAGAGCCCCTTCAAGTGCTTTAAATGTTACTGTTTACCTGTAGGTTTCCTTAGCTTTTTTTCTGGAATCGTTAAGCTGTAGCTGGCTTGAGTCTTGAAAGAATTGGTTGAGGCTGACCTTTAAATAGCTTTCAGAACATGCATTACATAATTGTAATCCCGCGCACTGAAGGAATTTGGAAGCAAACAAAAGTGATAAATGACGTTTTTAAATTTCATTTATGGCTGACATCTTAAATGTCAATTATAATTAACATTATCTTTGTGAAGACCGGAGGTTGTTTACCTAGCCTCAAATCATTACGGTAAATATTCTCTGCCCTGTGCAGCGCCGCAAATGATGCCCGACTGCAAATGGTCCCCAGACCGGAAATGATCCCCAAATTGGACCGCAAATGATCCCGCCGGAAAGGGAGAATGGCATGGAGTCTGGTATTTTTCTGTGCGTGATTGATCAAAACCGGAAACCGCACATGAAAAGTCTGAAGTACCCAAGGTATGACGGGACGCACAGGCCTGGAAATAAGGCACGACTAAGTTGAGTAAATTGAGATGCAAGATATTGAGTGACTGAACTGACGTTGTTAATTAGTTCGCAAATTTCGTTTTGGTTAAATTGCTATGAAATGTTACAGCTATTTATACATAAAAGCTGATTACAAGGCATTCCGCAGAGCTTTTACGATAATTATCCGAAGAATTCTTTATCATGGGAATTCAGTATATCTATATATATAATGGTTAGTTATCACTTGCTTCTGTTTATGTTAAAAATTGGAACCTCGAACCCAGAACAAACTCCATTCCATTCCTCGTTTTCCGTCGGGATCATTTGCGGGACGGGATCAGTTGTGGTTCTTTGGGGACTCATTTACGGTCTGGGGATCATTTGCAAAAGGGCATCATTTGCGGTCGGACATCATTTGCGGCGCTGTACTGTACTCTAATCTCAAATTGAGGTGAACAACTAGCGTAGTCAGCTTTTAACCAATCTATGAGGATAAATTGCGTCATAGCATTTTCAAATGTTATGACAAATAATGAAACAGAAAGGAAGTCAATTTGCCCTAACAGTGACAAAAAAAAAAGAAAAAGAACAAAATAGAAAGAACAATGCAAAACCCTGCCGACGGAAAAGGTCAGAGTGCGCGAAAAACTGAATTTCATTTTGCCAAAACGATTCTGAGAGCGTGATGGGATTTTGTAAGGACAATAGCACTCAAGTAAATATTGTTAGCAGAATTTCTCACCTGTAAATGTAATTCTTTCTTAGTATTCAGAAAGTTGGTAAAAACTCTGAGGTAGGCCAGGGATCTTTTCGAAAAAGTTGACAAATTTTGATGTAGATGGTAAGAAAGAATTGAAACAAACAATACTGGATATATTTAATATGTTAGATATATTAAATTCTTTACTGATGTTTCATGTATGGGAGTTGTATGGATCAGGGCCGCCGAAAAGGAAAGCGCAACTAAAGGCAGGAAATACCTTGGTAGGCCACAGTGCTCGACGTTTTCCAGAATCAAATAAAAAAGTGTACTACTGTAGAACTTATCAACCTTAGTTTTCTGTGATAAACATGATAGGATGTTGACTAGCAAATTTCATTTTAAGAAGTGTCGCTAGCTTAGCTTCTTTTCAGCCTATCGCTATTTCTGTTCCACGTTTGTTTCTGTGGAGCGAGCGTAGCCTTGCATATGGTGGGTGAGCCCGCAGTACGTGCGGCAGTCAAAACTTAGGTGTCCTACCGAAACGACACGAAAATAGACTTTTTCTTCGCCGGTAGCTAAAATGAAGACAATGCTAAAGTTGCTTTGGCCTTTTTTGATAATTCCTAGATAATTCCGGGTTTAATTTGACGACGAACAGCGCAATTTGTTCAAAATAAGACTACTGTTATCCTATATGGCGACGCTCGAGGAACTACTATTTTTGGCGCCAAATTAGAAGCTTGGAGACAAAAGATGTACGGAAATGTAAACACTGTGTACTTTGTTAATCAGGCCAGGGGAAATACTCGAATCAGTCACCCGAGCACCCGATTGCAAATGTTTACTTATATTTGAGCTTCTTACTTGCTTCTTTGCTTCTTGCAAATGTTTACTTATATTTGAGCTTCTTGCTTAGACTAATGCTCGTAAAAAATATACTTTTACAAATTAACTTTTAACGCTTAAACATTACAAGTTAATGTGAGAATAATTAGCACGAAATTTGAACGCTGATGTAATAATAATAATTAGTTCTATTAGTCCTATTACTGGTGCCGTCACGCACCCCAGTTTGTACCGGAACCTCTTCAATCAGATTGACATGGACTTTGTCACTGAAGAATCTTTCTGTAAAACCCCGGTTGTTGATGAAAAAATGTTTTTGCAACAGAGGTTGAAAGTCAGCTACGGAAATTATTTAAGGTATCTGTATTAACGTTACAGCGTCGAACGCACTCTCATAATCTTTGCCGGATTACTACTAGTTTTAAACTTAGCATGTCATTTCTTAGCAGTCTCGAATCCGTGGTCGATGTCTTGAATCAGATGACGAGAAAACTTGTAGAATAATAAAAACAAACGGAAACTGTAGAACACTCTTATTTCATATATGCTACGACCTATTCCTTTTCATCCAGTCATGAATTTACTGGCTCAGTTAAAGGGGCAGTGTCACGAGGATTTTGCAGTTTTAGGTCAATTTTGTGCTAAAATCATAACTTTGAGGCTTTCCTCGTAAACAAAATGCTTCTGTAAAGCTACGACGAAGATATCAAATGAATTTCATAACAGATTTCTTGAGGATTTTTTGAAGACGTAGCATCAAATCTTGAAAAAATTGGTGAATTTTTCAAGTTTCAATCCATTTCCATCCTTGCCCATCCGTAGCGCCAAGCGACAGGAAACAGTTTCAGTACCGTCAAATAGTCTTTAATAACATAACTAGACCATTATTTTTGGAATTCAATTGATGCGAAGACACCTTGTAGCATTTTATACAGTTATCTTAGGGTGACACTGCCCCTTTAAGTTTTAGCATTTTCACACATCCGGCGACTGGACACGTCTTCGACACTGTCACCACTCTAGAGACATTTAATACGTACCAGTGCAGAATTTTTAAGTGAGATTTTTGCTGGTACAATTTCCACATCCTTCGATTTTCATCTTTTCGATGTTCTGGTAAAGGAGAAGTAGATATACATTTATGTGTATGTGTATGTGCTTTATTGTCTCGATCCCTTGTCACGCCTCACCATCGATGCGTCATGATGCATGAAGTTGATGCATACAAAAAGAGATTTTAAGTTGCACATCACAATTTGACACTACTTTAATAAATAAAGGTTATAATGTAAGATAGATTAATGACTACGTAAAGTATGTCACTATCAACAGAATGTGCCGTAGCATTACTATCTTTTAAACGGCCTTCACACGGCAAACTAAAGTTGGCAAACTCGTGTTGGCAAACTCGAGTTGGTGTGTGTGAACGGTACGAATTCAGTCGGCAAACAGGTTGGCAAACTGTTGGCGACAAATAGAATTTGCCTCTATTCTCGCCAACTTTTTCACCAACTTTTTCGTGTTGGTAAACTTGTATCTGACGTGTGAACGATTGGCAAACATGTGTTGGTAATTGTCAACCAATCAGAACGAGCTCTATTCACATGATTTATTTGCGTGGCACTTCACAAAACGGGGGACGCGAGTAAACACTTCTAAATTTATCGAAGCGGTTCACAATTGTCGGGCTGTGCGAGACGTTTTCTCTATAGCCGACAAAGACACTAAAAACAGACAAAACAAACGGGGGAGCGCGTGGACAAACTGGGTTTCGTCCAAACCTTTCTATTTGTCTCCCGCTTTCGGTTTCTTCCCTTGTTTTCCTGTTTCACTGTTGTACGTGAGTGCCACTGCATTAAAAAAGCAGCCATGTGGTAAATTACCGTGTTTGTTATTTGGCACGAGTTTGACGTGTGAAGGAAAGAGTTTGTCAACTTGTGGAAGTTTTCCAACATGAGTTTGCCAACTTAAGTTTGCCGTGTAAAGGCCGCTTTAGATATCCTAGTTTATAATTACCGATTACGCACCATTCGATCAACATAAGCTGTACAACACGATTACATTAACGTACTCTTGGTAAATAAGAGTGCTTGTATTACTGACGGGAAGTTTACATTGTGTTGTATAGGATCTGCAATTTGCAAGTTGCTGTTTGACGTGCGGGTTTTGGGCTGCCTGTTTAATAGTAATGGCTAGCAGGGAATAGATAGTTCTCCAGCGCGAAGTTTTATCTCTCCTGTATGAGCGTCACGTGTTGAGTTGCCCGCAAATCATTCGAAGTTAACTTAGCAGCATACAATACCACATGCTCTAGGCAAAGAAGGTATGCATGTTTATCTGTAAATTCAGCGACTTGCAATTTTATTAAACTTTCGTTGGCTGAA
This sequence comes from Catalaphyllia jardinei, assembly GCA_022496165.2. NCBI lineage: Eukaryota > Metazoa > Cnidaria > Anthozoa > Scleractinia > Caryophylliidae > Catalaphyllia > Catalaphyllia jardinei. The sequence goes on from CM042747.1 coordinate 28,744,472, forward strand.
AATTATTGACCGAGTCTGTATATCACATATAAGGTTTTGTGCGCTTCGGAGCTCTATGTGCCAGGCTTGAAGAGGTACATATAAGTCCTAGGTTGTGTCACCCAACCACCGAGGACGTATATAAATGGGTCATCAATCAGGACATAATTGAGAGTTCAGTTTTCCTGACGGCTTGAATTGATTGTCAGAAAAAAAGAAAACATCATGGCCGCTGGTTGAAGAGGGTGTTTGGTGGAGAAGTGGTTATAAAATAATTTAAATTCAATCCAGTTTAAGTGCCTGAAAACAAGGCAACGCCTCAAAGTTGTTCAGGAAATGTGAAGTAATCCAAGTTACTTTCTGTGAAGGACTAACTTCCGCTACAGAAAGCGCCAGGGTTTGGATCACTCCGTGCGAGGCACAGAGTCGGAGTGGCCGCTAAATATTTGAACAAGCCAAAGGTCTATAGGACGAGGGCGAAATGCACTTTCCATACAATGGCCGAAACTATACAGACCGATATAAGCAGATCAATAAGCTGGCGGCTTTAATTTTTTAATTTTGCAAGATGGCAGCTCCACAGCGGAAAATCCGAGAGAGAGAAATTAGGTGCCAAGTAAAATCCAAAGTTATGGTGTGCAGCGGAAAGCTGGTAGATGTTAAGCTATGATTGCATGAAACGAGCGTCACAGAAAGCACTAGAGACCCACAGCTAAATGGATCAAGTAAAAGAAAGGGAACTTTGATAAGATGAATCGTATTTTCAGCAATACAAATGTTGATGATACAATAAGACTCCAAGCAAATTGTAGACTCCTTGTTTTCAGCTTTTTATTTACCTAGTAACAGCTCTACGTTTTGCAGCCTATGCATTAGAACATCGATCAATGGAGTTTTATACTGGGATAGCTCAGGTAACAGTAATCTGTCCCATGTGACGTCGG
>CM042747.1:28750394-28758504 GCA_022496165.2 Catalaphyllia jardinei
ATATTGGTACATTTCCAAGCCAGCCTATGCAAAACAAACAAGTACACCACGGGGGCATTATTTTTATAAAAAGCTTTCTTCACGAATTTAGCTGTAGCTAGTATTTATCGACATATAAGTAGAAAAGTTCTAAAGTGTTTCTTTTATCGAATGCTCGTCGCCGTCAGCCTTGCGTGGGATGTCCAACTCGCTGTGATGGCGGCCAAAAGCACTAGCTAGCGCTGAGTACAAAAAATTGGGAATTTGCATAAATTCCGAAAAAGAGGACAACTTTGTGAGGTATACCCAAATTTTCGCAAACTTTCTCCTAAACATTTTCCGTTCCATTTGACTTTCATCCCGGAATTTCCGGGATTTTCGGTTGAATTGTTCGCTTTTCGGAAATTCAACAATTTCCTGATTTTCTGGAACTTTTCCCAGGAAATTTCCTTACCATTTGTCCATGAACTCGGAAGAGCATACCGGAAACAGTGCAGAAATAGGAAAGAGGAAACCAAATTTTACTACCCGAGAGTTGACAATAATTAAAGAGGCGTGGAGGCAAATGGAGGCGTCTTGCAAAGCAAGTTTACCGACAATGTGAGTAACAACCTAAGGAGACATCCAGATAAAAAGGACAGCGGTGCTCGTCATATCTTTTGGGGGTTAAAAAACCTCTTTTGGGACCTCCAAGGTGTTCAGCCTCGAGGTCCACGGCAGGAGCTTTTACAGCCATCTTGTTTTCGCAGATTTATCCCTGGAATAGCGATTTATTACTACCTCGCAAGGTGTAATAAATTTATCCCAGATTTATTCCCTGCGGAATAGCGCTATTTCTTCTTTCAGGAACAGAATTTATTCCGGGTATAAAGTTATCCCTAAAATAATACACATTTATCCCTGGAATAGAGTTATTCCTCCTTTCAGGAACCGGCCCCAGCTCCGCGAACGTTTTAAAATAAAAGACTAAACCCAGTAAAGAAAAATACAAATAAAACAGTGATAAACGTAATACACCAACCCATTTTTATAACAAACTTGACTTTTCGTATGCTAGACAATATACATTTTACAGACCTTTAATAAAAACGATTTAAATAGTTGTCCCTACAATTGTAAAGTTCCCAGCATGGAAACGTCGAATTTAGAAAACAACGCATTGTTAAACAATTTTTATCACCGCTTTTTGTGTTTATGCTATTAATCAAGCTACGATGACCTAAGAAGTGAGAATGAGAGTTTATAGACAGTGAAGAAACGTATGGAATAAAACTAGATGAAAAACAGCTTTACCAAATTGAGGAATCCACTACTATATCGATGCTAATTCTCAAAACACGGTAAAGTTTAAGGAAATTAGTGTTTACCTGCAATATAGCAAGATATCTGGGAATTATCTTGGACGTATCAGTTACCTCATAGACCTGAAAACCTCTTCAGCTTTCAGCTGCAACGGTATTTTTGTTATCCCGCATCTTGCGATATTAGCTATGGTCAACTCAAAAGAGACGGGGTGGAGTAGGACGCATGATCTGGACTGCACTCACCTTATCCTCAACACGCATCGCTGAATGGTGTTGGAGGGAAAGTACGGAATCTTCCATGTGTACGAAGAGAACTTGCCGTGCATATTCATCCCATTATGATTGACAACAGTGGAAGGTGCAAAGATCACCTCGGTTGGGTCCGCCTTGACAAGATCTTCTTCGACCCCATCTGATCCCTGAGGTATCTGATGGGGCTCGTATGCCACGCATTTGACAGTCTGAAATTTACCAGCACATGCGCTGTCTGGCTGTGAAGGGAGCTTTTCCTTGTATTGTGTACACAGTTTTACCCAATCACCTCCACCTTTTTCGCATGTTTCCGCGGTGATGAAACTGGCCACACATTTTTGGGCTCGCTGGGTGCGGCCAGGACCTATCTTTGGACACCTTCGCTGGTTAGCGAGACCATCGTTCATAATACATAGCCCTTAAATTAAGCGAGATTGTATCAGTGTGCTTGTTTACCAGTCTCATTTGTACTTCATAAGATCTTCAAGTAGATCCAACACTCGCGAAGAAGCGCGAAACGAAACGAGACGGGAAAGAAAACTCTCTTTCTTCGACTTCGTTCCGAGCTTCCAGGTGAGTATCGCTTTTCCCAGCCCACAAAGGAAAGTAAAAAATACGAAGGATAAGTTACTTTTTTCCGAATGATCAGGACTGTTCACATGCTCCTTCATCGATTTCTCCGTGGCTTTGTCACTGACCAGGATAGCAATGTCAATCCACGGGGTAGGGGCCCAGTAGGGATAGTAATCCCGCTCCTCTGGTACTTCGTAGCCTCGTCTGTTACCGTTGGCATTCTGTCTTGTGCATTTCGGAGTGTCTCCATTCAGATTCTGATCAGCGGTAAACAAACCTATGTGATAGTTGAGTGCTATTAGTCTTCATTCTAGACAAGGAAACCGACTAAGACCGGAAATTCGACTTATCTGAATACAGTGAAGGACAAGTTCCCCGTCTCAAATCTATCCGTCCATTTCCGACTAAAGTAATGGAAAAATTGGTCAGGGAAAACTCGTCTTAAATTTAAATTAGACAACTCGCGATCGTTCTCAAACTTTTTCTAACGTCTCAATTTGTTTCAATCGTAATTTTAAAGATAATATTGTTGCCTGAAATTCATATTAGAAAGTACCAAATACCATGCCCAAAGCATAAGGCTGTCACATTTTACACCATTCAGTGTCAAGGTTATGTGTGTGCGCTTCTGTCTGAGTTTAATGGACAGCATATCCTGAGTTGAAACACTTGGTCAAGCTGTTACCTTTTCGTTAGTATCTATCTTTATTTGTCTCGGTTGTAGCCAAGCTACAATCTATTCACTTTTTTCCTTGTTGCATGATTGTTTTTCCCCTGATGAGGTTTCCATCAATTTGAAAGTAATTTCTTTTCATCATTAAAGTCACTTAATAGAATATTTTGACTTAGCTCCTTTAAATGAGCAGTAATGCGTTTGTAGTTATGGATATAAATAAACTGGCTCTGGGAATACCTTTGTTTCGTAATCTTCGCAACAAGGTGTTATAGAATTGAAATGGCTCGTGCAATCCTCTGTCTTTTCGAGAGCTCCGATCTTCTCGATCATCCTGCCGGAAGATCTGTGTGTTGCGGTTCCCTCCATTACGTATGGTATGCAACTGAAAGTCCTTATTGATATCTGACACTTTGCCACTAGGGTACGGCTGGCACATGTACTGTAAGATAACCTGTGTTTCTACTCTGTCGTTGGTCAATGGGCCAGTTCCGTGTTGATTCGTCCACATGATTTCCACCTCGCTTTGAGCGTCCTTCTCACAGCCACTCATGAAATATTCCTTTGGATTAAGAAAAGAAGAAGTTTTCAATTTCCTATCGAAGATGATTTTACGCATCAGTGCATTGGTTTTGCGTACAATTCAGAGGAATATCTCAAATTGGCTGGAGGGTTTTGCGTACAATTCAGAGGAATATCTCAAATTGGCTGGAGACAAAATCAAAATCCACATATTCCCGCGCTCACAGCAGCTCTAATTCAATGCCGAGTTAGTATGTATTTGAGGTATTTGAGGGGATTCATCTGATCGGATCTGATTGTGTTGGTTTTAGTTCGAAGAAATGCATTAGGAAACCTAGGCTCGGTTTCGGCCACTCTCACAAAGTTTCTCCCTAAGAAAAGGATCCGAAGAGGGTTGTGAGGGGGTGGGGAGGGGGGAGGAGGAGCGCGGGCTCATTTCCTGGACAGCGGCTGGTAATCGAGCTTAGAGAATTCGAAAAACACTATCAACCAGGGCCGGGTTGTTCGAAAGTCGGTTAACGCTAACCCACGATTTAAAAGTTAAACCGTAGTATGAATTTTTCTCGCATAAAAATGATTTTCACTGCTTACGTTTTGCGTAGTTTGGACTTAGTCAAGCTCAAAACTGAAGGACAAACAGAATAAAAAGAAAACCTCAGCGAAAAGTTATCAAACTCAAATCAAAATTCTCGCCAATCCTGGGTTAGCTTAATCGATAATCGCTCTTTGAACAACCCGGCCCTGCTGCAGAGCAGGGCCGGGTTTTTCGAAAGCCGGTTAACGATAACCCATGGTTAAACATTAACTAAAGCATGCCTTTTTTATTTTAAAATGTGTGTCATCTCTAATGTTTGGTGTAGTTTGAGATTACAGCTCAAAACTGAAGGTCAAGCAATATAAAGAGAGCACCTCACCAAAACGTTGCAAAACTGAAATCAAAATTCCCGTTAATCCTGGGTTAGCTTAATCGGGCTTTGAAAAACCCGGCCCAGTACTGTACATCGAACCGTGTGCTCCTATTGCTTCAATTCGTCATTCCTGTGCATAGTCAGAAGAACGAAAAATAAGGCAGAGATGTCCTACCTGTGGGAGTTGCCTTGTCTCTGGTATGTTTTCTCCTGGATTGTCACTACCACTGTCTCCAACGTTGTATCCGGCTTTACCGTTGTTCTATGGAATAGAATAGAGCTGGATCGATTAGTGCGACTGTAACTAGTTTTGTATAACTACGCAGCACGATTGACTAAAAAAAAACCCGAACTGAAGAGTAGGCTTTTGTACATTATGCTAGCATTTTTTCAAGCATTTTAGTGAGGCAGAAGCATTAAGCACTATTCGAGCATTTTAGTTGCATTTTCTCGGAAAAATTAATTTTTTTCACTTACAGAAAATAGAAATGAATATTATTTTTACTAGAAAATGAAGCCTTTTAAAAAATGAAACTGATAAAAGTTCAAATACCACTCTCGTACAGCCAAGTGGAGACTGCGGAAAGGTCAGCCGTAGTCGAATTAAATTTAAAGATCATTTGGTGTAATAAAACTATTATATACGTTGAGTTCTACCAAGTATACATTTTTTTAAAGCACCCTGAGCTGTAAATTGTGTTAAAACATTGAAATTATCATAAAAAAACTAATATATGAGCATTAACAGAGCATTTTAGTGACTTTTTTTTTTTTGGGGGGGGGGGGGGGGACCAAGCATTTTAGTGGAGAAATAAAAGCATAATGTACAAAAGTCTACCGAAGAGAAGAGCGTTTTCGATAAACCTCGTTTTCGTGACGGATTTGTATGGGTGTTAGGCCCTAAGCTGCGTTTTCAAATTTCTCCGGCATAGTGTAGGCGTGGCCTTATGTGCTGTACTAAAACACCACCGCACATGCACAATACATTCTGGTACATTTCTTTAGCCTCGCTGGCTGCGAAAACACCAACATTATTGAATGACAAATTTCGATAGCTTAATAGACTATATGCAAAAATGGCTGCCTTGATATTATTCTTTTGTTCGTATTTCAATTAGCCTCACTAACCTCGTTTTTGAGACAAAAAATGCAAATAGTTTGTTATCTCGAACAAGGTTAGTGAGGTTATTTTGAATACGAGCAAAAGAATAATTTAAAGGCAGCCATTTTTGCATAGGGTCTATAGGTTGTATCATGTTCAGCTGAAAGGAACGTTTTGCAGATCGCAAGCAGATTCACAAGCTAATATGAGGCAAATGATTTTGTGCCAGTGGAGTGCTTGAGACGTCACATAAGGAAACTTATTATAGTTGCAAGTCGCTGTGTGATTCTGGGACACTTCTTCAAAGTGTCGCTTGTTCGATGAAATCTCAAATTCTGGTACAATTTTGCCGCGCGCTTTCTCAAATCCGCACGGCAGTATATATAAATATGACTAGTGAGGAAGATGTTCCGGATTAATAGGTTCAGACATACATACCTGAGAATCAAAGAGTCTGTTGGCGTTTCTCACGTTGGCCTGATTACCGTTCAATCTGTTATTGCAACCATGTGGATTGTGGAGGTAGATATCAGCGGTACAGAGATAAAGCAGAGTTGACAATAACAAGCCCAAGGTAAATATGGTCTTCATATTTCTTTGAGGAAAAAATTGAAGTACTTAATTTCGACAAAAGTAAGAAATAAGTCACTGACAGGAGGCGTACAATAAGAATAAAAATCTTTCTTGGGAAGACAAAGGTCATGCCTCCGAACTCAAATACGTTCTCTGATTGGAGGAGAACGTTTCACGTGTCGTGGGTCAAAACTCACTAGATTCCTAGGGCTAGAAAGACTCACTAAACCCCTAGGGAAACAACAACTCGCACTTTCGAGAGTCTCGGGGAAACAAAACTCGCTGTTTCCCTTGAGGCCAGTCATTAGTGCTTATTGGCGACAGTAAGTATACAGCGCACGAAATTTCCTCAAAAGTACTCAAACTGCATCATTTAACATCTATTGAATCTTTTCTTTACTTTGTGAAATATTCCTTTTTTCAGGAAACACGTATAATTAGCATAAAAATATATTTTTTAGAAAACAAAACTAGCGTGCGGAAGAAGGAATCTTCAAACCGACTGACCACAGCAAGACATGTAGACGTAAAGACTGCTGAATTTAATCTCAATTCTTCTCGCATAGGTTTGACTGAATAGAAGCAACCCTTGAACCAAGTCAGTACATAATAGAACCTCTAGCTAATATAGTGTGATCGTTCGAGCGAGTGTAATTCTGAAAACAACTGTTGTTCGTGACCGACGTTTCGAACGAAAGTCATCTTCCAGAAAACACTTTTCGTTCAGCAAATAGTACGGCAGCCAATGTCTCCCGAAAGTCATCTTCCGGGAAACTTTTTTTCATTCAACAAATCGTACGGCAACTATTATTTTCCAATTCACTTTTTTCAATCCACTTCACTTATGTCCACCTTGTCAAGACTAAAACAAATATTTTAAATTCGTAGTGGAAGCCAAATAAAGCCCAGCTTGTAATATAAAGAATTTTTGTAACGAACGACTATTGTAGTCCATTGTTTCAACTGGCTGATATCAGGATTAGTCAACTCTCAAAACCAAGAGACCATTTTCTCTTTTTAAAACGTATCAAGAACCCACAAAATTAGTCACTTGGGACTCTACAACAAATGTTTTTGATCCAAGTCGAATTCCATGCAAGGAAATCGGCGAAACTGTGGCCTTGTGTAAATTAATTAAAGACTCTATGCTGCTACCGAGGGAGGAAATCAGCAAGCCAAAAACACCGGCAGAATTTAAACCTGCAAGTAGTAATTGCAGAAGTGTTAAAACAGCGATAGTTACAGGATACTCACGTCACACGATGACTGGATATCCTTGCACATTCAACGCAGACGGATCTAGAAATCTAACCTTCACGGCCGCGGAAGCCTCTTCTATACCTAAGTAAAGTAAATTGTTTGTACCACGTTTTGAGTAAACCAGGTCACTGTTTGTTTCAAACATAACAAAACGGAGAATAATTTGTTTTTGAATTCCCTGCCAATTTGAGAAAAGGACAGCTGAATAAATGATTGTTTTAATCGACATGTTACAACTTTGTATGATGAGTAAACGTCAAAAGGAAGCAAGTGTATGCGTGATGCAAAGCGAAAAAAAGTGCGTAATGCTGGTGTTATTCTTCCTTGTGTAGAGACGAGCAATCTGTTCAAACAGACAGGCAAAATGCAAACAAGTGGAGATTTAAGGGGATCAATAGACCCAAAAAGTCAACAACTTTTGCATTCACTTTTCTACTTCAATGCAAAACTCTTGTTTACTGATAATGAATTGTAGTCCATGCTGTTCTTCTTAATTAAAAATAAAGCTAACAGAAACTCTGACCGGAGGTGCGTGCAAAACTCTTTGTTGTTACAGTTCCACAGAGAAAGGCTTTGACATCTCACTAAAAGTTCCCCATTTTAAGTTTACAATCATGCTGCTTGACTCAGAGACAGAGTAGACATGAGGAATGTATGGATTAAATACTTCTGTTCGCGTGCTAGCACTGTACATGTCGAATTCAAGATAAAAAAAGGCAAAAAACAAACAGTTTATTATATTTATTCAAGAAGAAAAGAGAAGAAGTGTACTTACGGAATCAACACCAAACTAGTGCATGATTTTATGGTTCCGCTGGTCGGAAGTTTAACAGAAGAAATACTGTATGGAACTCAAACTTAAAAATTGCCTGTTTTAAGCCGTGTTCACGTTATGCAATACCGAAGAAAAATATTTACTTTACGTTTTGTAAATAGCAACACCTGCACTGTTTCGAGAACAATA
>CM042747.1:28762549-28772549 GCA_022496165.2 Catalaphyllia jardinei
ACTACTTTGACAATGTGATGACGAAATTCATGATCAATAACAAGACAGACGCATAAAAACTGACGTCAATTTGTTAATTATACGCCTGCTTTGGAGGCGTATAAAGGGGAGAGGGGAGGGGGTGAGGGAACGCGTTCCTTTCCATCTCCCCCCCACTCCACGTTTTTTTTTTTGGCCGATCTTCCTCCTCCCCCACCCCCACCTCTTTATACGCCTGCTGTCACGCCTGCTACAAACAACATGGCGGCTTGTACACGCGAAACAGCGAAAGAAACAGGTGAAAGAAACATGTGGCAAGGATATTATCGTGAATGTCAGTGAAAGAATGGCACCTTTTGCAAAAAGACACGTGAAAATCACTGGAGTAGCTGCTCTTACTGTCGCTAGCTTTTATATTATAAAAAAATACGGGCCTTGCGTTGGACGAAGGATATTGAGCAAACTACAAAGCCAAAGCGAGAAGACAAGGTTGACCTTGGTGCCTTGTAATACAGGGCCAAAGGTAAAAGGAAGAACAGCGGCATTGGACTATGTATTCATTTCACAGGCATGGAAGCTGTTGAAGATTCTCTTTCCTGGGATATGGACAAAACAAGTGGGACTGTTGTTTCTCCATTCGGTCTGCCTTTTCATCAGAACATTCCTCTCTATATACGTGGCAACCCTTGATGGCAGAATAATAAGATCGGTCGTCCAGAAAAATGTTTTTAACTTCGTTGTACTATTAGCGAACTGGATAGGAGTGGCCATTCCTGCGACTTTCATAAACAGCATGATTCGGTATTTAGAGAGCAAACTATCGCTTGCTTTTCGCACAGAGCTCGTGAACCATGCGTACGAGAAGTACTTCTCAAATCAAACGTACTATCGCGTTGGCAACTTGGATGGTAGACTTGCGAATGCTGATGAGTGTCTCACGGAGGATATACGCATGTTCTGTAGTTCAGTAGCTCATCTTTACTCTCACTTGACCAAACCTTGCCTGGACATTTTTGTGATTTGCTGGACGCTGGATGGGATGGCTCGAAAACGGGGAACATCGTGGAAGGTCCCAGTGTCAATAGCAGCTGTAGTGATCTATTTTACTGCCATGATCTTAAAAAAGCTGAGTCCCAGGTTTGGTAAGATCGTAGCTGAAGAGTCACAGAAGAGGGGACAACTGAGATTCCTTCACTCCAGGGTTATCACCAATGCAGAGGAGATTGCTTTTTATGGTGGTCACAAAGTAGGTCTCTGTAGTGTGGTACATGTACATATTGGGTTAACAAATGACAGATCTAGTTTAGAGCAGTTTTCAATTGACTGTCAAAAAGTAATTGGTTGTGCATTTACTATTCTACACTCTTATTCTGAAAATAATTCACACTTTTTCAGTTTTTCATCCAGTCAGTATTAAAACCAATATATTGGTTAATTGTATTGTTTGCGCCCTTTATGATTGGCTAGAGTGATTACTTTAGTTTTAGTTTTATGACACTCAATTAAAAACCGTTCTAGGGATTAGATTTGTTTAATCATAGCTAACTATGGTTTAATGTAATGATTAGCTGATTGTGGTAGAACTGAGGGCACTGGAACTTAGGAAGAAAGGTAGGTCGGCCCTCTAATGGAGGTGAGAGAAGAGAGTATTATAGTAATACATGGCTCCCAAGGTACCAAGAAAATCATAAACACAGAAAGGAAGAGTTGCAGTGTTGTGCATACTGTAAAATGAAAAGTTCATGACTTCTTTCTAATAGCATAGCAAAAGGTCCGAAGTTTTTACACCCCTTCCCCCTCCCCACACACAGGTGTACCCTACCTCGAGGTGAGTGACCCATAATCCACAATTTCATCTGAGCCAATGTGATGATTTGTAATGTGAACAGTTCACTTCTATTTTGTAAAGAAGCACTAGAAAACTAAGTACATGTATTATAGTACAGCTGTACATGTAGGTGGCTCCATATTAATTACATATCCTTATCCCAAGGTTCTATATACCTACTGTGGTATAGGTTGGAAATCAAAAATTGATATTGGTATAGAACCTGTTTACTACAAACAAATATTCTAATGTTTTTTTAACAACAACAACAACAACATCCTTATTTCTCACATTTAAATATACAAATATCACACCACCTGCAAGGCTAGCAAGGCTAATCGAGGCAGGTGGTGTGTGGACGGCTTAAGGTCTATTACGAATAGTTAAAGTGAAAAAGTACCATATTTATAATAAAAAATAAAAAAGGTCAGTCACGAGAGAAATTGAGAAAGAAAATCGAGGCAGAAAAGCGGGGGCTAATATTTTTTAAAATCAGAGATTATCGTGTTTAGGTCAGCATATCTATCCTGAACTTCAAATATTTTCAACAGAATTGTATGAACTTTTTCAAGAGTAACACAACAAAGTAACTTCATATTTCAATGTTGAATTAGATACCTAAAACGTTTTTAGCATGCCAAAATGAAAAAGATTAAAAACTTCTACAAGAGGTTACATGTAGGTAGCTAGAATGGAAATTGATATGCAAAGCTTAAAGCTATCTTCTTCTGTATACATATGTACATGTACAGGTTGAACTGACTTTACTGAAACAGAGTTTTCAGTCACTGGCTCAGCAAATGGAGCTGCTTTTTGGCAAACGCCTTTGGTTCATCATGCTGGAACAGTTCTTAATGAAGTATGTGTGGAGTGCTTCAGGTCTTGTTATGGTGGGATCAAGTATCCTGCTAGGGAAAGGTACTTAGCAATAATTATTATAATAATATGAGTCTCGAGAGTTTTTCAATAAGGAGATTTTCTACTTCTCAGGATTTGAAACAATTTTTTTTGCATACCCCAGACTAAAACTTACAAGGTCTGGAATAGCCTGTGAAAACAGCCGTCCTTCTGTGCTCCTAGCCCAAGTGGTGTTTTGCGAGAAGGAGGTCTGTGATTTACTGCTGAAAAGTCCATACTGATGACATAAGCATGAACTTCGTAATTTTGTGTAAATGTGCAAGATATGCATAAATTATCATTGTGTAATTCCAGAAAATATCCATACATGTACCTCCCCAACAGAAGGGTTTTTTTCTAAGACCCCCTACCCCCACCCCTCTGGAAATTCCAATTAAGCTTCATACATTTCTTTAAATTTTTTGGCCTTACAGAACCCCCATCCCCCAGGAAATTCCAATCCCTTCTGTGGGGTGAGTATGGATATTTTCTGGAACCGCACATTTGCCATTTTAGCCAATGGAAACCAGAATTTCCAATCCGTTACTACATGTTCACATCATGAGAATTTTGTGCCAAGCTACATAATGTGTTACATTCTCACTTATGTGTGAGTTGCGCTAGCAACTTCAGACGAACAGCGTATGTTACTTAGAAATACAAGCAACTAAATGAGATCCAGATGGAGGTTCAAAACCATGGGGTTGCCTATTAAACTGAGCCATACAATGGCATATGCAACAGAAAAACAGAATTTTGTGGCGACCTGCTAAAATTTTACTTGAGTAAATTAGCATTGAGCATTGGTCGTTCATTGGGATTTGTGATTGACAGGCTGAACACCTCAGCCTCGTTATATAAGATTGCTTGGTGTTTAAGTAACACTTTTAAATGTACTGACACCAAGGAAAATCACCTTCAATTTTGTAAAATGGTAAAGTCTGAAAGTCATGTGTTCCTAAACAGCATCATTTACAATCATGTAGCTCTGCAAACTCACAGAACTTTACAGAGGCTTGAATTTGTTAAAGATGACTGTTAAATGTTGCACACCAAGTCTGGTCTAAGTTCCTTCCTGAGAAGAAATTGCTGGATGTGTGAGCATGTCTGTGACGTAAATTTATCATTAAAATTCTTGTGGCACTTCTTGTGGCTGAAAATGTCATCTGATGACAATCATAGGTGGGCCCACATGACACCTACAGCTCATAGCATTTGTACTTGTGCCGTTTTCGCCAGTTCTTCTTTTAATTTTGGCCTTCCAACCTATTTTGTTTCACATTGTTGCGGAAGGGCATTATATGCCATGTTCTATAGAAGAGTTTTTTAAAAAAAAGTAGAGCAGAGCTGAAATTGACTGTGGTATGGCAAATGACATGTCAAAGGTCAGTTTATGTTTGTGTACATGGTGTTGACACCATGTTTTGTTTTGCTAGTTCCATTTGCTTTGTTTCATCTAAAAATTTAATTTTGTTTGGCTTTGGGAGAGACTGGTGTCACTTTCCTTCAAGAAGACTACCATACACATCAATTTGCTTGAGTGTTTTGTTTCTTGAGATTGATGTTTGTGTTTCTCTCTCTCTTTGTTGACTAATTGTTTGTTATCTGACATTCTGGTACCGCACGATTTCCATATAGATTCTCACGGATAAGTCTGTTCACTATTTTTCGTGTTTTATATGCCACTACTGTTTAGATCAGGCATGGTTTCATCAGTTTGACGGATTTTGATTACCAGTAAATGTCCTGCCAATGTAATTGACTTCATATTGCACAACTTCTTTGCTACTTTGCTACTACTGTATGAGAAAGATAATTTATGCAGCCTGCTTGATTCAGGCAGGCAGAATTTTTATTGGTCGAAATTAACAATACCAAGTCCATGCATCCAGCTATGAGTTCAGAGAAGGAGTGCAGGCTCCTTTCCCGAACAGCGGCTGGTAATCAAGCCTAGGATTAGTATTGAGATTTTGACCTTCTTCTTTCTCAGCCACAAGTGACATACATGCAGTATCATTGTAATTATTTGAACTAAAAGTTTATGAAATTAATATGCATTGATCTCGAGATACAGAATATTTTCCATTTTGATCTGTTGAAAACACTTTAATCATCCTTGTAATATTTTATCCAGGGACTAGAAAGGAACAGGATGGACCTGCTGACCAATTAGTTGTAAGTGAAAGAACAGAGCATGTGACAACATCACGCTCACTGATGGCTTCTGCTGCAGATGCCATAGAAAGGATCATGTCCTCTTACAAGGAAGTAAGTCTGCAACCTGGGTATATTAAATTGCTATGTTCTTTGCAGCCCAAGTCTTTTTAAGGGTCTTAATGCATGCAGGTCTTGGTAGCTGGATTGTTTAACCAAAGTGTCTTGGTAGCCCTAGCGGTAGAGTCTTAGATGTACCATTTGCCACCTTTAAACCTTTGATATCCATGTATTTGCCATTGCCATGTCAGAGTACATGTAATTTTTTATTTATATTTTTTAGTTTTCATGAATAATTATTGTTAAAAAATTTTTTGGTGACACAAAGTTGTATGAAAACCAGTCTTCCAATATTAATTTTTTAGCAATTGAAGGCGTGCATGGAATAAAGCCCTAAGTGACTCTTGATGTTCAGTAAAATTCTCTCCTAGTGCTACAAGCAAGTATAAGGCAATTTGAATGAGAATCTAGCCGCTGGTCAGATGTCACTTAAGGCTTTTTTACACACACGCCTTCAATTATTGAATTTGGCTTTTGTAGGATATGAAGAATTCTGCAGATCTAGGAGCGTCTTGAAGAAGTTTCGCCATTTTGCTCTTCTTGATTTTCCACTCACCAAAATAACACAACCTCGTTCCCAGGTTTCCTTGGTCCACTGTTCAATTACCTGCAGCAGGCTGCACTTTTGATGTCATTTTGACATCATTGGTTCAAGTGTATGACAAACTTTTTGATGTTATTGGTTCAGTATGACAATTGAAAGCTCTTTCCAGATTTGATCAACAGCAGCTAGTAAGTTATGCTGGACTTTGCATGTGGTTTTAACCAATCAGAAATGGGGAATATTTTTTAATGAATAGTAATAAATAATTTAATTGCAAGACAGGTTTTCATGCAATTTTATGTCATAAAATTTGCAAAAAATGCGTACAGTGTAGCCAGTGATGAACTGAGTAGAATAAGGTTTTACTTTGGTACTATATACTTTTGTGCCCTGCCAAACAGTGTTACACCTGCCATCATATTATTGTTCTTTGCATTGTGGCAGATAATAGAATTGAGTGGTTACACGGCACGCGTTTCAGAGATGTTTGAGGTCTTTGAAGATGTTCAGCAGGGACACTGTCAACGGCAAGCTACTAGAGAGATGACAGAGAGGAGAGATTCAATTGATGAGGTTGAGCAATCCTCCAGTGAAACAGTTGGTGCTCATGGAGAAGTGGTAGATTTGAGTCAGATGTCAGGTGGTGAGGTAGTTGACACTGAGGGAAGCATTGCCCTAAAGGATGTTGCTATTATCACACCATGTGGTGATGTAGTTGTGTCAAGTTTGTCTTTTGAGGTGAGCAGATATTACAAAGGAGCCTAAGAATTGACTTCTTTTTTTCATGCATGACAACTGTTCCTCTGTCAGTGTTGCTGAAAATGATAACTTGTGAATGGTAATTTGAGTTTTTCATTCACAAATTGGCTTCAGGAAACATTATACAAAGACAAAGAAACTAAATTTCTGACTGGAAGTTGTGGTCTAAACCCTCTCTATTAAAGACGTTCGCACCCAAAAACTTCCCACATACAGATTTTTTTAAAACTTTGACTGCAGGTAGAAAATGATAAAATTAGATTAAAAACGTAAAAAAATCCGGGGTCACCGAACTCATTTTGAAGGTAAGGCATAGCACAGACCATAGCATTTCTAGGATTTCCAGTCACTTGAGCCGATTCTGGTGGGTTTCATTACTATCGGCATATATTTTTGTTGAAGAATCATATCTAAGTTATGTGTGTTTAACACGGCAGATATAGGCCTAGTTGATAGATCTTTGCTACATATGTCATTAAATCAGGTAGAATAAGAAAAAATACAACTTCTAAGTTATGCACACCTGTATTCATTTACCAATTTGACCCTATTTAATTAGTATATGAGAAATAATTAAAACTTTCCACATACAGATTTTTTTTGATTTTTAGTATTAATAATAATGGAAGAATCAGAAAAGGAAGTGATCTGCCAAAAAAAAAGTAGGGGTCACCGAGCATCCAACAAAAATATTTGCACACAAAGTAACCACAAAGGTCATCAGCTCTATAATTTGTTGAGTTTTCGTGCGTGCGCTTGAAAATGACGTGGCACGCCCGTGACCAATGAATAGTGTGCGCACTAAAGATGCGCAGTAGCAATGAGCGCGAACGTCTTTAAATAGGCATTTTCAAAGTCATTCAGTTTAGGATTTCATGATCAATATTATATATTATAGGTGACAGATACTTGATTATATTATAGTGTTTTTTTTTTTTAGATTGAGCCAGGAATGCATCTGTTGATAACAGGCCCAAATGGTTGTGGTAAAAGTTCTTTATTTCGTATTCTTGGTGGACTGTGGCCAGTTTACAAAGGGTTCTTGGCCAAACCACCTCCCAGCCACATGTTCTACATACCTCAAAGGTGAGTTTATATGTACTGGTCACTATGTACACTGTACATGTATTGCCAGTCAGTCCTCAAAAGTACTGTACTCATTGGTAATTACTCCTGTACAAGGCCAGAAACATTTTGATAATGCCAATCCTTTATTTACCCATGTTGGTTTATGTTAAAAAAAATATAATTGTAAAATAAAATTCTAGAACATGCACACTTTGTACACTTTGTATTGCCTGGTCTTTGACCCTTTACACCCTAAGAGTGCACTTATAGAATTAACTCTGTCTAACGCCAGACAATTTTTTCGTCAAAGGGAGACCCCTTAGGGCTCAAAGGGTTAAAAAACTATCTCCCTTAACTATGGTTCTAGCAGTTTTCCATGTTGTCACTACTATCCAACTTAAACTTCATATTTTGAGAATATTATTTTATTTATAAAATGTGTGGAGTGTAAATCTGTATAACACACTGCAAAGTGCATTACCTGTACTTTACATGTATATACCAGACAACAAAAGGCAAAATGAACTTTTAAATTCAAAGGTATTGTCTATTGTCATACACAGCAGCAAGCTGAGCTGCAGTGATTGGGTGAATTATATTAGGGAATTTTTTCCTGTCAGGGTGTTATGTTCTGGAATAGAATATGTTTTAAACTGTTTTATAAATTAATATTTAATTTTACAGACCGTATATGCCAATTGGTTCTCTGCGTGACCAGGTGATTTATCCTCATACATTTGAAGACATGCAATCTTGTGGCATTACAGATGATGTTTTAGAGACTATTTTGGCCATTGTTCACCTGCAATATATAGTCAAGAGGGAAGGAGGTATACATGTATTTCATCACTGAAGTAACATTTTAATAAATAGTTTATTTATGATCATGTTTTGGATTATAGTTTTTCATTTTCATTTCAATAAGTATGGGTTATTGTCCAAATGTGAGTTTAAGATGGCTGTTTATTGGCCCAGTTCTTTCGCATGTTTATGGACCAAGACAGGCTTGAGGTCCATAAACTCGCAAAAAAGAGAACGGGTTCAATATCCAACCATCATGACTGAAAAAGCTTGACCAATAAGGGATTTATTATTTGCCTTTTGGGGAAATTTCTCTCTTGGGACACAGTAGGTAGTCCCCAGCAGGTAAGATAGCCTAATCTTGCCTGCTCGGGTAGCCAATCACAGTGCGCGATTTGGTTCATTTTGCCTGCTTACGGAGCTAGCCATATAATCATTAAAATTACATGACTGTTCAACCTACATGTAAGTAAGACTGCAGAACATGATTAAAAAAATCTTGCAATTGTATTAGGAGGAGGTGGCAGGTTCGGAATTGTTTTACTTCAACTTTTTTATTAGAACTCCATCTCTCCTTTTAAGGTACAGCTGTACCCATCTAGTGAGGCAGGGTGGAATAAGGGTTGGCATGTTGAATCCGGTTCAGGGAGTCTGGAGTCAGTTACATGTACATTATTTTGTAGCTACTTGCAGTTAATTATATTACACTGTCTTGTGTGCATAAGACTATTAATTTATTCTCACAGTGAGCAAACCAAGTCAGGTACTAACTTGCATTAGCTGTAAGACATGTAGAGTAGCATGCTATCCATCGGGAATAGCTTATGAGAAGGCCAGCCTTGCTCCAGAAAGGCTTCACTTAACTGTTTTGCTGTTGTTAATTTTGTGACCTTTTTGACTTAAATCAATGTTATATGCATTTTTTTAAGGTTGGGATGTGGTAAAAGAGTGGAAGGATGTCTTCTCAGGAGGAGAAAAACAGAGAATGGGAATGGCACGTCTCTTCTATCACAGGTATTTTACACTAAAAGCATCATTTATAGGGCTGGTTACAGGGTATTTTGTTGTTCCAGAAAATATTCATCCCCCTCCCATGCATGGAAGTTTTTTTTAATTTAACCCCCCACTCCTCCAGAAATTCCCCATTTTAGCATCATACTTTCCTTCAAAAAATTGGGCTTTTGAAATCCCCTTCCCCTTGGGATTTCCAATAACCTTCCATGGGATGGTTATGGATATTTTCTGGAACTACACATTTTATGTCAGCCCTAGCATAAAACTGAAATGGGGGATTACATGCAAATGAGTCTAGGCTGCCAACAGTCAGTTTTGCCCTAAGACTTGCTCATGTTTTTCATGGATGAGGTGCAGCTCCTGCAGAATTCATTTATATGTGCTAATATATAACAGGTTTTGCTATTGGTATGTACCTAGTGTATACATTTAAGCCTTGTTAATTGCTGTTTAATTTGTTTGTTTTCTTATTAGCCCACAGGTCTGTATTTTTGTATGTACATGTAGCAGTTTTGCATTATTTTGTTTACAATTGTTGTATGGGTAGTACTAGAAGTAGTGAACTTTGAGTGTCAATCGTTCTAGCATTTCTCAGACTAATAAATATTATATACAATTACAGATTAAAAATTCACTGCTTTAAGTAAGGTTACAGTGTAATATTAATATTGTTAATGGCATGCAGTGGAGATGACTATTGCTTATAATAGAACTTACTTTCAAGAGCAACATACATAATGATTGTACACAGTTCTCTAAGACAAACTGTTTGTGACTGTTTTTTAAGGCCCCAGTTTGCCTTACTTGATGAGTGTACTAGTGCTGTGAGCATTGAT